>JALJCO010001775.1:0-183000 GCA_023101725.1 Atherinomorus stipes | reverse complement strand
CATTGGCTGATTAGATATGTTCGGTGGTTGAACAGGTGCACCTTATAAATAGGATAGTAAATAAGTTTTTCCTTCTTGTGTCTACAAGTTTGTGACATTTCAAACGGTAATAGACAATAGTCTCACGCACATCCCAGAGGAATGAACTGGGTGCTGGGTGCAAAATGAAGTGCAAACTGGAAGAAGAGAGATCTGCACACCAGGGCATGCTCCTCAGAAGAATTTAATGTGTGACGTTTCGCCCTTCATCAGACAAAATGTTTGTGCATTGGGAGACACACCTCCATATAACAAATCACCTTAACCACATGACCAGAGCAATCAGTATACCCAGCATTGCAGGTGTGTGAATACATACGATGACAGTTGATGACAAACAAAAAAAAAACGATTCTCAAAATAATTATAATGATCATAATAATAGTAATGAGCAGGATATGGCTATCAGAACAGCACCTGAATGAATATAAAAAATAAAACATATATAAAATAAGCAAAAAATGTATGAAAGCGTCACAAAAAAAGACAACACATGGAGATCACTGGATACCACTAAGAGTGTGAAAGCCATGCTAAAGAAAATGCTTTTGTGCTGCTTTCATACATTTTTTGCTTATTATTTTATATATTTAATCTTATTTTCTATTTTCATTCAGGTGCTGTGCTGATAGCCATATCCTGCTCATTATTATTATCATGATCTTATATTTTTTGAGTATTGTTTTTTGTCATTTATCGTCACTGTCATCATTGTATGTATTCACACACCTGCAATGCTGGGTATACTGATTGCTCTGGTCATGTGATTTAGGTGATTTGTTATATGGAGGTGTGTCTCCAATGCACAAACATTTTGTCTGATGAAGAGCACGAGCCCGACACATCACACATTAAATTCTTCTGAGGAGCATGCCCTGGTGTGCGGATCTCTCTTCTTCCAGTTTGCACATTTCAAACTGTACCATATGAATCTCTACCCTTGAAACTGACTTTATTCCAGCACAGTCTGACTCTGCACTTGGTTTACTTGTTCTAGACAAACCTTGGACTCCTTCCGGATCTCTGGATACCCCTCAGTCCAGCACAATAAACCACAGGACCAGCGAGTGTTTTGTAAATAACAGTTTATTTGAAAACCAGGGGTCAGGTTTCTGTTTGGTGGCCAGTTTAGCTGCTGCTCTGTTTGGCGGCCAGCCTCTTGTCTCTCTCCTCAGCAATGGTCAGACGGATACCCTTTCCTCTGGGGATGGACACCCATGGCTTGTTGCCCTGGAAACAAACACAGCGAAGATCAGAAATTAGTTAACTTTAGAAAATTCAATCCATTTGAACCACACAGACAGTCTCCTGCTTCATGGGAATGTGATGTCTTCAGTTTTGGCCATGCAACAGTCAACTGGATTTCAGTAAATTGCTAAATAAAACTGCTAAATAAGAGGAGCTCAGAACTTCTTAGAGGAATTGGTTGGTTTTTTTCACTGCTAATCAAAACCAGTGATGATCATCATTGCTCCAAACTCTACTGCCACCCTTCAAAACTTTAACACAAGACACAAAATGCAAAAATTGATAGAAGTTTTCCACTTCTGGGAATGAAGGAAATGTCTAATTCTAGTCCAGATGCATGACCTGCCGGCATGTCGGCGTGCTGTGCACAGACTGCAGCATCTTAAATCCTCCTCCTCCGGTAGAAATCTGTCCTCACCTTGCCAATGACAAAGATGTTGGAGAGCCTGGTAGCGAAGCTGTTGCCCGTGCTGTCCTTGACGTGCACCACATCGAAGGAACCAGGGTGACGCTCCCTGTTGGTGATCACACCGATACGCCCCAAGTTAGCACCGCCCGTCACCATGCACAGGTTACCTGCAGGGGGGAGAAGGTGAAGGAAGTCAGGGACGTTTCTCAGCAGCAGGAACGTGGAGGTCAGAGCTGATCAACCTACCGGTGTCAAACTTGATAAAATCTGTGATCTTGCCGCTTTCCAGGTCGATGCGCACCGTGTCGTTGACCTTGATGAGGGGGTCGGGGTAGCGGATGGTGCGGGCGTCATGGGTCACCAGGTGGGGGATTCCCTTGGTGCCAATAATAATTTTCCTCACCTTGCACAGCTTGTACTGCAGAGAGAGGAGGTGAGTCAGGAGAAGAAACCCGGCCCATCTGTACACTTAAATAACAGTTTTGTTCATTTGTTTAAATTAGAGATGCACTGACCCGATACCCGGATCAGATATCTGCTCCGATACGGACCAATTAGCTGGATGGGATATCGGATGAATGAGGCTGATCCAACATTTTGATACAGTCATTTGTTTTTTCTTTTTTTTACCATTTTATTTTTGCTGCTAATGTACTCTCATTTGTTAACAAATATTAACTACATTTAAATCTGTGTTAATTTGTTACCTCTCTTTTAAAACAAGGCTTAATGTTTGTCGAGCCTGATGCCGTCACTCACAGTTGTTATCAAATCGGTATCAGCCAATCACTACCGCTTTGGATCAGAAAAAACTGGGCCGGTGCATCTCTATTGTAAATAACAGACATTTTTTAACTCATAAAAGACGCAAGTCCCCCCCAAACCTAAAACCCTGGCAGGATGTTGTCATATTCAGAGCATACAGTAAAATACACAATGGAGCTGGACTGGATCAGCAGGGAGGATCCTCCAACAGGTTTAGGGTCAAGGAACAAGAACTGTGTGTCTCTCAGTCTTTCTGGACACAGCTAAGGGTGGAAGTATCCCTTCTTCCATATCTGCCAGCCAAAACATCGAATTTGATACCGTCTGGACTATTGACACATCGCTGTCATCGTCATGTCATTCTGTTCCACTACAGAGAGATTCAGGCAATAAAATCACATGCGAAGCCTCGACATGATGTGTTCCTCTTTCTTCTTCCATGTCGCAACTATGACAGCCTGTCAGACATCATGATGTTGCTGTTCATGTTTGTGATGATGCATTTGAACACTAGTTTTCTTCTGCACCCTGCTATAATGCTTTTTGTAAAGTACCTTAAATTATCCTGCATGAGATGTGCTATGTAAATAAACCTGCCTCGCTTTACTGTTTAATTTAGGCTTCTGAGCACTACGTCTTATATTTATCATACATTACAATTAACCATTACATTCAATTTGACAAATGTAAATCATTAATTTGTAGTCTATAATTCTGGAAGATTTTTAATCTAAATCTACCTGAATATATCATAATTCTAGGAACATTTCTTTCAAGTAGGGATGTTTGATATAGGCTTTTTTTCCCCACCGATATTGTCCAACTCTTAAATTCCGATATCAACCGATATATGTGGAGAACTGAGAGGTTGTATCTTTCGTATTTTGAGAAATAAAACTATATTCTAGTCTGAGAGCAAAGATCCCAAAATCTCCTAAACTCAGCCAGGGGAGTTCATTTTGGACATCTGACAGCCGTATATCAGATACTAGCAGGTATTAGCAAACATGTGGCTAATTCTAATGTTTCTGACAACTTGGTATCTTAACCAACAACTTAAAACCAGACATATTATAAGCAGCTTCAAAGCAAATCAGTCTGTAGCAGCAGCAGCTGCACTGTAGTCACATGACTCTGAAAGGAATGCTGGGATATGAAGTTCTTCCAGAATAGCAGGGACTTTTCTACATGCTAGACCGCTGCTCATGGAATAAGATCTCGCAGACTTTGTTGCTCCGTAACGAAATCTTGCAATGCTGATATTTTCAAATATCTCATTTTAATGCCAATACCAGCCAATAATATCGGACATCCCTACTTTCAAGTATCCATATTACTGCAATAAAGATAAATGCATATTGTACAATCTTGCAATGTTTCTGTCAGGGGAAAAAAAAGTCTTGGTATTGATGGAAAAACTTGAGATTTGCTCATCCTAGATGTGCTGCTAGCTCTTTGCCACCCAATTCCATTTCCTCTCCCTCTGGGGCCACATATGAACACATTTATACTTCTTAAAGCCTTGTTATTGCCCCAATATTGATAGTTATTTTGTGACCTCACGTTCTGTAGGGAATGCCCCCAACAGCCAAAAGCACTCTGCCCGCCGCCTGCAGGCTTAGAACAAACCAGAGAAACGCACACCTAAGCTACTGGAAAATGCCAGACGGTTGTTGTGCAATTTTTTTTTTTTTGTTTTTCGTTCCCTCCTCTTTTTCTTCCTCCCCTTTTTTTTCTCCTTTTTTCTCTTTTTTTCTTTATTGGTTTTTTTCTTCCTCTCTTTTCCCTTTCCGGGGGCCTTTATTTGTGTTTTTACCTTTCGACTTTCTTTGCTTTCCCCCCCGGTTTTTTTTTAATTTTTCCCCATTTTTTTCCTTTTTCTTCTTTAGTAATTATTTTTTTTGTTTTCCTTTTAAGTATAAGGGGCTTCCATCCCCAGGAGGAGATTTTTTACTCTCAAAGGAATGTATAATCCCCTTTGGCTGCACAAACCACCAGAGGAGAAAAAAAGAAGCAGCAACTGGGGTTGTGTTTCTACCACATTCTGTCCTATAAAGACACCCTGAGAGGACAAATCTGTGGATCAACGCTATCAAACGCACCTCGGCCCCCAGGTACAGCAAACCATGGCAGCCCCTCCACCACCCCTTAACCCACACATATTAGCAGCGAACACTTGATTGACGGTCAGCAATGCCCAAGCGATATTCATCCTGATATAGTTATTGTAGTTTTAGCCATGAATAAAACCGCACATATACGTGTTGGTGGTTTGTATTCATATGGAGGTGACCAGCCGTTTGCCGTCATTCTAATGAGTTAAGTGTCTTTTACTGGCTGAAGTCAGCTCACAGTACAGGTAGGATGAAGATGGATGGCAGTTTAGCCGTCCATATCACTGAGAAAACTGCTAAAAGTTCTGTATTGCCTCTTTAACAAAATGTTTAACACACAAATAAACATGTTTCCAACTGTCTGTAAACTGAACTGTTAGCTGCTTTGGTCCATGATGTAAAATAAACCAAAAATAAACCAGGTGGATCAAGAATCATCATCTTCATCACCGAGCGGTGTTAATAACTGCATTTCCCTCTGTGTATTTAAACTGGGATAAACATGGTGGTCAGGTTTAATGACCAGATCAAACAGCAAACCTGGCGCATTCGTTTCACCTCCTAATAAAACACAAATCCCTGAATCCAGCAGAAGATGTAAATGTGATCAGATACAAGAAGAGAAATATTTTCATGGGAATCAACAAAAACAAATCTCTGCTCTCACCTTGGCCTCCTCAGCAGTGATGCGGTGGACGGCGAAACGTCCCTTCACATCATAGATCAGACGGAAGTGCTCTCCAGTCTTCTCGATGCTGATAACATCTGTACAAACAGAAGCAATGAACATGTTGGAATCTCCTCAGCAGACAATTAGTCAGCTCAGAGTATAGATACTTTATTGATCCCCGAGGGGAAATTCATGTAACCATGTACCACCACGCATCCACGTACATCAAAACTTAACTCAGGGCTGCAATGCTGCTCTACACTGGTAAAACTCACAGCAGGAATCACCGATATATGATTGTTGCACCTTTTTAAAATAATCTTGGCACCAAAACGACCTTTAAACCATCTGATTGTAAATCAGATAATGGCAACATTAAGCATCATCCATGAGCTGCTCTATGCATGTATTTTCTATGTACTGCGACACCTAAAAAAAAAAAAGTGTGCCCATAATATGACACTTTACGGACTACCATCATCGACTAACTAGGGCTGCCATGTAGGAATGACAGGGTATGTACAGATATTCCAAACTGAAATTAATACCTTTATGATACCAACACATCAACCTGTAACTGTACTAATGCCACTTTCTGACTTCAGTTATAGAGATAATTAATAATTACAAAGGTCACAGAGGTGCACAGACTTGCTCACAACACTAGCAGAAAAAGCGACAAATCCTTATAAATTGTTAAGAAATTCCACCCAAATAGAAAAACAAATATGCTCACAGTGGCCTTATATAAGTTTTTAAAGTGTCATTTTATTTAACTGCTCCTTCTGCTCCCCGTTGTAATGCTTTTAATATTTTATAGAAAGCACTTTGAACTGTCCTGTAAGTGAAATGTGTTATGGGCTCCAGACTGCGACCAAATAGTTGCATTTTGTGACTCAAATGTGAAAGAGAGTAAATTTCCCATTGGCTCGCGCATGTGCGACCATTAAATTTGCCTTTCCCCCACACCCCATTCTTTTATACATTTTGTGGCAGAATTAGACAGAATTACTGGTCAGCAAAGGTGCACACTGGTTCTGTTTCAGCGCTGCCTCCGGAGCTTAACACGACCGTTTTAATCAATTATTTCACAGCTGCCATATTTCAGAAGTCTCGTTGCAGCTTCTTTTTAACAGAGCACGCTTTCAGAAAGTGTCAAGCACAAAGGAAAAGACGGAGCAAATGTCAGACATGGAAGCAGTGTAGAGCATCTGGGAAATTTCAAAATAAAAGCCCCCTGCAGATGCCCTGCATCATTACCAGTAACTCCAGGTTAGAAGGGGGTCTCAGTGGTCCCCTCACAATCATACACCACTGGACGTTTATCTAGTCCTCTTCAACTCACAAGACAGTACTCATGCGCTCGTTCAATCTACTTAAAGCATTGATGAAAAAAAGGAGTTTTGCTGCAGATAATGTCTTATATAGAGGCTGCCGCATCTCCGCCATGATACTGGACGTTCACCGAAGGGCGACTCAGCGTAATATCTTCTGAAGAACTCAAAGTGATCCAGAAACTTTACCGGTGAGTTAAGTGCACGTTTATACTCCTAGAAATAAGGTCCATGTTGAAAAAAAAAAGAAACTTATCCTTGAAAACACAGCTGGGACTTTGATCCTAAGAGGGCGATCATTTATTTATAAATCATCCCAGTAATGGGGGTTACATTTGTCTTGATTTTGATTAATTCAAATCTAAATTAGGTTTAAGTTGTCTGCAGTTTGTATTTATTGCTTTCCTTAATATTTAGGGGGGGGGGGGGGGGGGCGGGAGACAGAAAAAAATCGTAAATCGAAAAATTTAAATTAAAAAGAAATCAGAGATTTTATTTTGAGGCCATATCGCCCAGCCCTACCAACACCATGTGGGGAACATGAAATTTGCTGATTTAATTGGCACCAAACCACTAAAACATGACACTTTAAATAAACAGTGTCAGTCTTAAACATAAAAAAGCACCATGACCGGTGAACATTGTAGTTTCTGTATTTATTGTTCAGGTATTCATGAGTATTGCAGTGAAAATCAGAGAAAATGTGAATAAATGTTTTGCAAGTCTATTTTGGTATGCATCTCTAAATTTTTTGCTTGAGCTCCTAAAAATTCATGTTAGTGGCCAATGTGCTCCTAGTGAAAAAGTTAGTCTGGAGCCCTGGTTTATTGTTTTTAAGCTTTGTTGTTTCCTGTCAAAATTGCCACTGTGCTTTCTGCTGGTCAGCTATTATTGAATTTTATCACCAGTCAGAAGTTTAGACAGGTTTTTACCATCATATTCAACGAGAAAGTGTCCAAACTTTTGCCTGGTACTGTAAATACACAAAAATTTACATCTCTGATTAGTCGACTAATCTGCTGAATAATTGGTGACTAGTTGATAGTCAAAATAATGGGTCGTGGCATGACCCAACCTTCAGTGTTCACATACAACTATGCAGCTTCCAGCATGCAGTGTGTGCTTCCCTCTGATTTGCTAATTAAAATGCCACAACTCCATATGAGGCTGTTGGCTGGCAACGAGGAGGAGAAGAAACTAGCAGCTCTGGAGTAGGGCTGGAACGATTACTCGAGTAATTCGAGTAACTCGATTCATAAAATTGCTCGAGGCAAAATATCTGCCTCGAGGATTCGTTTAATTCACTCTTTGCATTTTGCGCATCCGCCCGGATGGTTTTTCTGTTGCACAATGTTGACGCAACGGACGTTCCGCCCGGACTGGTATTTCTTTTGAACATAACAGCTTTATGGTGATAACGTAACTAAAGTGGAGGGAGGAAAAACTGTATGGGACCCTACAAACTGGACCGAAAGAGAGAGGAAACACAGTACCCTCTCCGCAGTTTGGTACGCGCGTGATCCATGACATAGAAATAATATAAGTCCTTTATTTATTTGTATAATCCGTGGATTTGACTGCGCCTGGTCAGTAAAGGCAGTTCAGAGCGGGTCCGTCTGCTCTGCGCTCCGTGTGCAGCGCGGCCTCCGAAACTTAACAAGACCGTTTTAATCAATGGTTTAGTCGCCATCGGGGACACGCAGCTCGAGCCAGAAGCACGCTGTCGCAGCTCTTCTATAAATATGGGAGTCGAGTCTGTTTTTGACAGAGCAGCTTCCAGAATCAGCTCTCATTAGTTCAGATAGGAGGAAATCAGACGTAGAAGTAGCAGAAAGCATCCGGTGACTTTCAACATAAAAGCCCCTTCAAGTTTACAGTCGCTGAACTACATTAAACGTTACCAGTGATACCAGGTTAAAAGCCTATCAGAGGGTCTCGGCAGTTGTTTTTTTTTTATTTTCATAACAATAAATAAATGATTTTTTTTAACTGCTGGGAGTCGGCTCAGCAGGTGCTGATCATCCTTTCTTGTTAATACATTTATACTGCAAGTGTTGTGGACTTGAATTTGTATTTAGGTCCTCTAATGAACGGCCAATTGTTTCCATTTCAGTAAAGCAGAATTAATTGTGCAGATGTGGAAGCAACAATTACGTTTTTGGCTGAGAAGCCAAGAGGGGGGGGCATCAGTGCTGCATTCAGGGAAAACTCAGCACTGTAGAACTCTGAAAGCTAGAAATTCTAGCTCTTACAATCAATTTAAGTTGTGAAACTTAAAAAACTTGCAAAATGTCCAATTTATCCGATTACTCGATTAATCGTCAGAAGAATCGCTAGATTACTCGATTACAAAAAATAATCGATAGTTGCAGCCCTACTCTGGAGGAGGCCTGACTGCTTTTCATGTCTGACATCCGACTCTACCACTGAACAACACTTTAGAGAGTTGACAGAGGCACAACAAATCTACACGGAGACATTCACACATTTTAATCTGAAAATTTCTCGTCCTAGGTAGCACATGAAAGCATTGACCGATTGGTCCCAGCAGCAAGTGGTCACTTTATATCATTAATTCAACTGAGAACAGCTGATTAAATCTCACAAAGCATCCATCCTGATCAAACTGGCTCAGATTTGACTCACTCACAACCCAACACATCTTCCAACAAGTATGGCCCTGCAGACCTGCCGCTCGCCCATCTGAAACCCAGAACGACCTTTCCAACAAACAGCTGGTGAACCTTTTCTGATCTGATACGCAAACAGTAGTGAAAAACATTCCCATTGTTTCCACTGGAGCTCAGCACTTCTTAGAGGAATGGTTTGTGTTGTTTCAGCTCATTGCTGATCAAACCCAAGTGATCATCACAGCTCCAGCCTTCATCGATAAATCCTTACACTAAATGTAATCAAACCCAAATCCAGATTTTTATCTTCCATCTATAAACACAAGACAGGTGCCTCTGAACCGAACTCACCCATGAATCCAGCTGGATAGGTGACATCAGTGCGGACTTTGCCGTCAATCTTGATGAACCTCTGCATGCAGATCTTCTTCACCTCATCCCCTGTCAGGGCGTACTTCAGGCGGTTCCTCAGGAAGATGATGAGGGGCAGGCACTCCCTCAGCTTATGGGGACCGGTGGAGGGACGAGGAGCCTGAGAGAGATGAATGTAAAGGTGTTAAAACCGTAGCTGAAACATCCTAATGAGTAGCAGCTTCAACATTAACCCCCCCCCCCCACCAAAAAAAGCTTTTCTGGTGGCAAAACAAATGCAGACAGCTTACTGTTACTTTCACCTTAAAAACCACCAATGAAAGGACTCAATTTGCACAGTTAAAATGTTAAATTATTATTAACCTTCCACATCTTCAGTTTAGCTTAACACGAATAAATATCTGACGTCACACAGGTGGGAGAGAAAAGATGAACTTACAAAAACTCCGGTGAGCTTGTCCAGCATCCAGTGCTTTGGCGCTGCGACGCGCTTCAGGTGCTTCTTCGGTCCTCTTGCCTGGAAAAGGGACCAAATTCAGTCAGTGAACAAAGAAATAACCTTCAATGTCGCTTCAGTACATCTACTAAAACGGCAACCCACATTAAAGCTGGGCACACAGCCTGACAGCCGCGCGAGGGGACGTTAAACCCGCACTATACCGCTAGCATGGTTCCGCAGGAATGAATGCATGCTAGCTTAGCCGGCTGCGGCCTAGTCAGTCCAACCTTACCACGGATTTAACCGGCAGTTACAACCTACTTCTTTAGTTTAACACCATATCACAGTAACGCATTTACTAAAATACGATATAAATGTTCATTACTGTTGCTTTACTACATTACACTTCTGTATCTGAATGCTAACGGTGCTAGCCGCTAACAGGCAGTGGGTGATACAGGCAATCCGATGTTAGTTTATTATAAATCATCATTTAAAAGCAAGAATCGCTATTAGGGCGGATAATATGAATGCCGACTGTTGAAAAAGAGGTGATAATTTAGGACAAGAAAACTATTTGATTGATTGTGCGTCTGTAAAATGTGATGTTTAGGGATTATTTCAGAGGAGAATTGTGAGTAAAAACAGCTCACCATGTTGGAGTCTGCGGGGAAAAGGACTTCTTGGTTTCCGGTAGTGGGTGATATGGCCTGCTACGGTGGTCTGGGAGGTACAAAAATATTAAAAAGCGAAATTAAATATGAGTAGAAGCGTTTTCTTTTCCGTGTGGTCTGTATATTTGTTTGTTTATTGACTCGCAAATCATGGATTATTAAAGATTTAACTTTCAGTGGCAATATACAGTATTGGTGCACATTTTAATGAAATAATCTTTAGTGTTTAAAATAACAGAAGATTAGCATAAAAAATACATACAGAAATAAAACTGTAAATTAAAAAAATAGTGAGTTTAATATAAACTGCTGCTGCTGCATAAATGTATTAATTTAAAATATGTGCAAATGTGTAGAAAAATAAGAATAGTAAATAAATCAATACTTGTATATAAAGACAAAATACAAACTAAATATATTGCAGCCTAACCCCAAGTGCCATGTTGATTTTTTTAAATTCTTTTTAATGTCCTTAAAGTGTGGATAAATGAAGGAAAACACATCACTGGAAAAAATAACTGCTTTTTGTATTTATTTTTTTAGGATTTGTTTGTCTTATTTTCTATTATAACTTTTACTTACATTTTGGCAAGCCCTATTTATTTTTTTTTTTTTTTTTTTTACTTTTTTAAACACTTAAAATGTCTTCATTAGTGCTTCATTTCCACTCACAGGTTTAATCTTTGCTATAGAACAATATTTCATAAGTGAACATGTGCTTATTCAAATGCAGTCTTTACCTCGCCATTCCTGAATAAGTTCTAAAAAGACAAAACCTTTATGAGCCATCCCACTTCATGGCACTATACAGTATATAAAGTACTTTAGGGTTTTACTATACATATATATTGTTCTGTGCTGTAAACAAATTAATTGCATTAATGCATCAGCTTTAAAATTCCCCATGTAGTCTCCATTAAGTCATTCTGAATATTTGTTTTACATCATCTATTCTACACACAAGAAGGCCACTGTGGGAAATGTTCGAATCCCTTACCAGACGGGACTCGAACTAGCAAACTTCTTACTGTAAGGTTGTGGTGCTAATCATCATCAGTAATAAGTGACTTTATTCTAAGATGTACATCTAAAATACTGATATTACATAAATGTTTACACGAACATTTGTAGTCCCTAGACACCTAATTTTATTTTTTAAAAATTTAAAAGCAAAGTGAGTATATTGGGAAAAAAAAATATGTGTGTGTGTGTGTGTGTGTGTGTGTGGGGGGGGGGGGGGGGTGTACTGGAATTATATAAATCACAACTAACTATTAAATAAACTAATAACAATACATTTCAAATTAAAAATAACAAAAAATAATAATGACGTACATATATGTATACATATGATATATATACATATATATATATGTGTGTGTGTGTGTGTATGTATATATATACACACTGTCTCTCTCTCTCCATATATAGATATATGTACATATATCTTTATATATATATTTGTATATACACAGTCGTTTTCAAAATTATTCATACCCCCCAATTAAAAAAGGGAAAAAAATCAGCTGTCAGTGAAATAAGTTGAAATTGAAAAAAGTGATGATACATAAAAAATCTATAAAAATCCCGTCATTGATTTTGAATTGTTGTTCAACAGAAATATAAAAAACAAACATACCAAAAATAAAACAAGTAAACAAGCATAATGGGGCTCCGAAGCTAAAATTTTGTGGAGCAACACTTTGAGACAATCACTGCAATTGGGTGTTTTCTCTAATATTCAAAAATACTTCTACACCTGTTGACATGTATTTTGGTCCACTGTTCATGGGAAAGGTGCTCCAATGTGTCAGGGACAGTTTTATTTGTTTGTTTTTTTATCATTATTATTTTCAACCACAATTCAAAGGCAATATAATATTTCAGTAGATATAATTTTGCACATTTTTATTTTATATTAGTTTCTTTTGTTACTTGTTATATGAATTACAATTGTGAATTTAGCATTTTCTTTAATTGGAGGGTATGAATAATTTTGAGGGTGACTGTACGTATATTATAGTGGCTCATCCCAGAAAGCACCCCACAAGGTATCTATGTGTGTGAAAATATATGATTAATGCTGATTATTGACAGTTGTCTTCAGTTATTTGATAGCTGGTGTTGCTAACTGTTAATTTGTAAGTGATTGTAAATTCACTGTTGACATTCAGCCATCCTGAAACAGAGCTAGAAGCTGTTGTACATCATTCCTTTCACTGCTGGAAATGCCAGTGTCTTTGGCAGGTCTCCGTCCTGTTTACACTAACGGGGAGATAAAACCCCCCTGGGTCTGAGTCTTCCTCTGCCAACTGATTCCGACTGATTGCCAAATGCCAGCTCGCTCTGAAGGCATCTCTGATTCCCCCAGGCTGCTGGAACTAAACCCAGAGCTGAGACAAAGGAAGCTGGACTCCATTCATCCCTAATACAAATGCCGCAAGCATCTATCTACAGCCACACTCTATATGTTTATCATTTCCTTCCTTGGATAAACAAATCTGTTCTTCAGGTCAGTGTTGCAGATGTGCTTCTAACAGAATCGACCCACTGACCTACATTTTATTCAGAGATAGTTTACACGTTGTAAAGTTTTGCAGATCAGCTGGCAGAAAGTTGGAGTCCATCTCTGTTAAAGTCCCTTTTTTTAAAAAATTTCTGGCTTTTTAGAAGTTAGATTATCAGACTTGCTAGCAAAGATAAAACAAGTTTAACAAACAGAATCTCTACACAGAAACGAAAAAAAAAACCCTCCACACACACAAAGTTTGATTGATGATTGAAGAGTCATGAAGTTTTATGCTTTCAAACAATCTCCTACATTATGATTGAAGGAGGTTAAAGAAAACTTCATCTTATTATATACCTTGACAAACCTCATTAAACCTTGGATTAACATATTTATTCAGTAAAATATAATTAATCTATATATTTCTTCTGCTTCTGTTTATTCTTGTTCTATTGTTTACAGTTACGCCATTACCACCTATTATAAGCCTGTTGTTATGCAAGTTGACCACCAGAGGGCAGCATGTTGTCACCCAACGTATAAGGTGAAAAGACAAACGACACAAATAAATATGTCTCATTAGTAATTCCCACTGTGATAAAACAAAGAAAGTATTTCTGAACATTTAATCTGTATTTTATTTATCTACTTTTATATGTGTGTGTTTCCATATATGGTGTTTGGCTGTGGAGCAGCTTAATATAGAAACTGAAGCAAAATAGAGACATGAAACAGTTTAAAATTATATTAAAATAAATGCTATCTGATCCATATGGCTTGTAAATCAAATGTTTCAGATGATGCAAGAAGATAATTGAATTTCTTTTTGTTTATGTCTACATAAATTAAGCTTATCAGAGAAAAACTATCAAATCAAATCTTGACTGACAGAAAACTCAAAAATGCATGCAATTTTTTTTTTTCAATGACATGAATGTTATTAATCTTGCAGCTCTATCTGCTGGGCTAAATGTGAAACCCACAGACTCACAGTGTGGGATTATTTGTTCATGTGGGACAAATTAATGCACACAAAAACTCCAAAAGCAGTTTATTTTAATCATACACACAATTGTTTAGCATTTTATCATTTTAATGAATAGCCTATACTATTCAATTACTGTTTCAACCCTTGAAAATATTCAACATGAGGTCACGAAAAAATGTAAGCTGACAAAAATTCCCAAAAAGTGGGTACCACGTGTGAAAGCAAATGGAAACAGAATGTAATGATTTTCTAATCTCATAAACCAATATTTGACTCCCAAGAGAACACGAACAGATGTTAAAACCAAGGCGTTTTACAGTTTCATGGAAAATATGAGCTCATTTTGAATGTGATGGCAGCAACACATCTCATATGTTGGAATAGTGGCAACAAAAGGTCTGGAAAAGAAACTGGCACACATCAGGAACAACTGGAGGGATATTCGACAATGAATTGGGTTAAATGGCAACAGGTCAGTAACATAAAAGGAGCATTTCAGAGAGGCAGAGTCTCTCAGAAGTAAATATGTGTCATCAATCTGAGACAAAGTGGGTCTAAAAACTTTAATGTAAAATGATGAAGACCCACTGTCATCAAAACATTCAGAAAATCTCTGTGTGCATGGGCAAAGTCCAAAGTTCAAACTGCATGCTGGTGATGTTGAGGTCCTCAAGCAGCACTGCATAAAAACCAGACATGATTTTCAACTGGAAATCTCTGCGTGGACTCAGGAAGACTTTCAGAAATCCCTGTCTGTGAACGCAGTTCATCCTGAAATCCACAAATGCAGCGTGCTAAGAAGCTACACGTAAACACAACCCAAAGATGCCGGTCAATGGTCTGAGGCAAAGTGAAAAACTGTTTTGTGGTCAGGTGGATCAAAATGTGAAGTTCTTCTTGGAAAGCATGCAGGCCATGTCCTGCAGACTAGAGGAGAGGGAGCACTGGACAGTAAAAGCTGCTTCTCTGATGGGATGGGGTTGCATTCGTCTCGATGGCGTGGGCAGCTTCCACATCTCTGAAGTTCCATCAGTGCTGAATAGTACATGGAGGTTTTGGGGCGCATTCATAAAGCTTTTTTTTATTTGAATCAGAGTCCGTTTGCTCGGAAAGTCCGCTTCGTTTG
The DNA here is from genome assembly GCA_023101725.1 of Atherinomorus stipes. Classification (NCBI taxonomy): domain Eukaryota; kingdom Metazoa; phylum Chordata; class Actinopteri; order Atheriniformes; family Atherinidae; genus Atherinomorus; species Atherinomorus stipes. Next base: position 167,683 of record JALJCO010001775.1, on the reverse strand, counting down.
GGGGAGTTGTGAATGCGCAAACGGACTCTGATCCAGAACAAACAAGCGGACTCGGTCTGCCTACAAATGTGGGTCTCAGTCCGTCTCAAGTGGACCAAATACAGGAAGTGGACTACAAACTGCTGCTTCCTGCAATCGGTTTAGCATGACATTGTGGGTAAAACGTTGGGCATTGTGGGTAAACGCTACAACATCAAACACACGTGGGACTGCAGTACTTTTAAAAATGGTTTGTGGTCAGACGTGGACCGAAAAGGAAGTAAAAGCTTTAATCAGTATTTGGTCTGATGAAAGCATATCCCAGCTACTCGTAAATACGCACAAAAATAATGTCGTTTTGTGGAGGACACGGAAGGTGTGAGAACCTTCTTGTCGTACGTCTTGTCCTCGCCTACGGTGACTCCGAATGCAGCGCCACCTCTGGAGAGATTGGGAACATCATTCAAAAGGTTTGGCTCGTTTGGCTATGGTGAAACGTGAACGCAATCTCGGTCCGGAAGTCCACCCCCTTCTCCATGTCCCATTTATCAAACTTGGACAGGTTTATTCCCCCCTTGTTTCTCTTATAAAACCATTTTACACCCATCCCCTTGAAAATAAATATTTCTTACTTTGGGAAAACCCAACTGAACAGATGTGCTTTTGAAAACAATGTTATCACAACTATGTGTAAAGTTTAACCTGAATCTTATCAAATAAGATAAAAAAGAACAGACTGATACATTGGCCGGCCAATATTTTAGGCCGATATTTGTGGTTTTTGCTGGTATCAACTTCAAGTTGGGTGTGTTGGCTAACACCCCCACGTGGCATAATTTACAGACTTTCACATGTGTGTGTGTGTGTGTGTGTGTGTGTGTATGGATATATATATATATATATAGTATGCAGAAGAGCATCTCTGAATGCACAACACATCCAACCTGGAAGCAGATGGGCTACAGCAGCAGAAGACCACACCAGGTGCCACTCCTGTCAGCTAAGAACAGGAAACTGAGGCTACAGTTCACACAGACTCACCAACATTGGACAATAGAAGATGGGGAAATGTTGCCTGGTTTGATAAGTCTCCATTTCTGCTGCGACATTGAGATGGTAGGGTCAGAATTTGGTGTTAACATGAAAGCATGGATCCATCCTGCCTTGTATCAACGGTTCAGGTAGGTGGTGGTGGTATAATGGTGTGGGGGAGATTTCTTGGCACACTTTGGGCTCCTTAGTGCCAATTGAGCATCAATGCTACAGCCTACCCAAGTATTGTTGCTGACCATGTCCTTCCCTTTACAGATGCGGGCATGAAAAAGTTCCGTCTTTTTCTGCCAGAAGTGGTGCAGTAATAGTGCACTATTACTGCACTATCATTGGCTGAACAATTTGTCACGCGAATACGTCATCACGCACGGTGTCCAAACTTGGCATGTGGAAACGTCCTTGTTCCAGGCATTCATTTATGCTCTGAAACCGTTCCCCCCTGGCACACAGGCGTTTCTCTCTGCGATTGAATTAGCAGACAAGTCACTGGTAAGTGGCTGGCAGTCGGCAGAAAGGGGAACTTTTTCATGCCCACATCTGTATGACCACAGTGTAGCATCCTCTGATGACGACTTCCAGTAGGATAACACGCCATGTCGTAAAGCGTGAATCATCTCAGACTGGTTTCTTGAACATAACAATGAGTTCATTGTACTCAAATGGCCTCCACAGTCACCAGATCTCAATCCAACAGAGCAGCTTTTGGGATGTGGTGGAACGGGAGGTTCTCATCATGGATGTGCAGCCAACAAACCGGCAGTAACTGTGTGGTGCTGTCATGTCGATATGGAGCAAAATCTCTGAGGAATGTTTCCAGTACCTTGTTGAATCTTTGCCACGAAGGATTAAGGCAGTTCTGAAGGCAAAAGGGGGTCCAACCCAGTACTAGCAAGGTGTATCTAATAAAGTGGCCAGTGACTGTATACAGCCATGGGAAAAATTAAGAGACCACCCTTGTTTTCTCATATTAATTGGTCATTTTAAGGCCTGGTACTACTAAAATTACATTTGTCTGGACAAATATGAAGAGTTCATTTGCAAAAAAAGTTAACCGCCATTTAGAAAAAACAGAGTTAACTGCTTTTCGTTGCTGTCGGGTACAAACCTCCTATCTCCATTTAACATCATTAAAACTCTCTATTTCATGTGAGTGTGATTTGGTGAAAATATTCAAAAATTAAATGAAGAGTTTAATTGCAGAAGCAGCAAACTCCGTTTTTTCTACATGGTGGTTAACTGTTTCTGCAAATGAACTCTTCATATAATGATAACAAAAATAGCTCACAAAAGTTTAATTTTAGAACTGATATCTAGTCATTTTACATGATTTTCTTGAGAAGTGATTTTGGTTGTTAAGTTCTTTTCTTTTTTTCCTTTTTTTTTCTTTTTTCTTCATTTTATTTTTTTTTTTTTTTTTTTTTTTTTTTTTTTACCCCATTTCCCCATATCTCGGTGTGTTTCCCTTCTGGCTGATAAAATTGTTTTTATTCCCCCCCAATCTTTCCTCATTTCTTCTAAATTTTATGCTGGACTGTTGCAAATGGAACAACAAAAATATCGATACAATGTTTTTTAACATTGATAAGATAATGCAACACAAAATATCATATTTAAGTGTATTAATATTTTGTCACACACCTATTTTTAGGCAACATCTGCTCCCATCCAGACATCTCTTTCAGGGAAAACCTTGCAGATTTCAGCGAGATGATGTTGAACCACATGCTGCATCCATCACAACAGCAGGGCTGGAAACGGGAGAAGAGTCCAGCTGCTGAACTGGTCTGCCTGCAGTCCAGACCCTTCCACCAATAGAAAACATCTGGAGTAAGGTCCAGGACTGTAGAGCAGCTACAATCCTACGTCAGACCAGAATGGGACCACATTCCTCTCCTCAAACTCTGGCAACTGGTCTCCTTACTTCCCAGTTTACAGACAGATGTTAAAAGAAGAAATGATGCAACACAATGGTAAAGATCACCCCCTATGACCTCTGGTCTTGCATGCGCACAGAGATTCCTCCTGATTGTCTAAATCTTTTGATACCGTCCACTATACGTGTTGGGATCTTCAAAGTTTTCAGTTTCACATTTAGGAACATTTTTTTTTTAAACTGCTCCTCATTTTTAAACCCAGATTATCTCAGACTGATGAACCTCTGCACAACATCTGAGAGACTCTGCCTCTTTGAAATGCTCCTTTTATATCCATCATGTTACTGACTTGTTGCCATTTAACCTAATTCATTGTCAAATATTCCTCCAGTTGTTTCTACTGTGTACAGGTTACTTTTCCAGACCTTTTTTTGTAACTATTCCAACTTTTACAAACGTTTAACAGACATCAGATTAAAAATAAGCTCGTATTTTCCATGGAATAGTAAATAGTCTCAGTTTCAGCATCTGATATGTTGTTTATGTACTGGGAATATATGAGTTTATAAAGCTTCGAAATCATTGCATTTTGTTTTTATTTATGTTTCACACAGCCCCTCTACTTTTGTGGAACGGGGGTTGTAAAAGCTGATACTCTATATGAGCCACATATTTCTCATTTACATGACAAAAACTCCAGGTTGGTTTTCACTTTCTTTATTCTCCCACAAACATTAGAGCTGTAACAAAAATACAAGCATTTTTTTTTTCTTCCAATATGATCTCAGACATTTACATATTCATATAGATGTACAAGTGAGAGCCAGTGAGCAAAAGTGCTTTAAAAAATCATCATAGAATAACAATAATTTCATCATTAGAAAGAAAATTTAAGGAACTAAACTGTGACCAGAAAAAGTATAAACCACAGATTGAATGGAAGTGTGATAAAGAGGGAGTAAATCAGTGCAGAGTGTTTCCAGAGTATATTTGGCAGCAGAGCAGTGACTGTAATTATTATCTGAGTAATTATTTATTATGATTTTCATTACTGCCAAGGATAAATCTCATAACAGCTTGTTAACAGATGTATCTCTGCTTGTGTCAAAGGTTTTCATAACACTTGAGTCAATGTGTTGAAGGAAAAACAGTTAATCCACCTCACTGATTGTGGGGACCCTTTAGTTTTATATCATATTCTATATTGGATTTATTTAAAATAAGACCAAAAAAAAAGGAGAAAAGTTCAGAGTTGTGGTGGCACTTTCTGATAAGGCAGCATTTACAGAAAGAGTCATTCACTGATACTTCATAGATGAGTCAGAAACAGCTGCATGAGAGCAAGAAACCTATTACACTTCTTACTGGCTGCTTTAAGCAGGCTGTTCTGGTAATAATGGACAATAACAGTAATTCATTCTTTGTTTTCCAGAGAATGACTTTTAAAGACTGACAGAGAACTGGTTAAATTTACTTTTACAAGTGAATTTGCCAATTTTAACCAACAGAACTTAAAATATCAGGGTTTTTGTTCTTGTTCTTGTTTTTTGGAAATCATGATGCGATTATCATGACAGGATGTTTTATTGAGCCTGAAAACAAGATAAAGATGTGGCTTTATTATTTATCAGTTTGCTAAATTTCTTAAAAGTTCTGATCAGAAGAGGAAACTCTGCAGGTGCAGATTTAGACAGTTTGTGTTGGGGGGCCAAGTACAGGCATAGATCAGAAAAGGGGTGTCTACATTTTTTAGGAAATAATGAAAATAGCTAGTTATATTTCTTGATAAAAGATTGTTTACTTGGGATGACCCTGCATTGTATGCCTTTAATCACTGTTGCACAAAGACTTTATTGATTATGAGGAAAACTTGCTTTGAGCCAAATCACAAGTCTTGTCAGGGTTTCTTTAGAATTTAAATTTGCACAGCCACCAAAGACAAATATCTCCCATGCTGCATTGTGGTAAATGGACTAAACTTGTATCTTTCCAGCGATACATTGACCACAAAAGCAGTACTTGACACCACATGTCACATTGACCCATTCATAGGCCTATAGGTACACCGGGAGGCAACGTGGGGTCCGGTGTCTTGTCCAAGGACACTTTGGCATGTAGCCTAGGGAAGACTGGAATTGATCCACCAACCCTCTAGATCAGGGCTACTCAATTCAGTCCCACGAGGGCCGCAATCCAGCAGGTTTTCCATCTCTCACTGCTCTAACAAACCTCACTCAAATTTGACACATCCAATAGCCAATCAAGCTCTGCACAATCACTCATTAACTTGTGTTGGAGCATGGAGACACGGAAAACCTGCTGGATTGTCACCCTCATAGGACCAAATTGAGTAGCCCTGCTCTAGTTGATAGACCACTGCTCTTCCACCTCAGATGAGCTTGATAATAATATAGATCGGTAGTTCCTTTAGTGCCCTTTATTGAAACAATGCTCAGTTCTTGCCAGAAATGATGCATTCCGGATGACTCTTTCCTGTCTTTTGATAAAACCATGATGTTATTAATCCAAAATTATGAAAAACTTTAGCAGATACACCTCAACTCATCTCTGTATGGATTAAAATGAAATTTGCATCCACACAGACTCCAAACAATCAAAGCTTTAGGACCCCCCTGTGCTCATTGGGGCGCCTCATTGATCTAGATTATGGTAGTGTTGATAGAGAGCTTCATATGCAAGTCCATTACATGGTGCATTTACCTGCACTTGGGCCGGGTTTACCCAGGCAAAGGTCTGGTCACATTGATTTGTAGAATTCAATGGGCTCTATGCACAGCTTCACTACTTCCTAAACTTAAGGTAGCTCCTTTGTTTCCTGTCTTTCACGACTGGACGAACTGATTAACCCAGGTGTGCCTGACCTCAGTAACTGGCCAGACACACCTGGAGTAATCAGTTCATCCAATAATGAAAGACAGGAAACAAAGGAGCTACCTTAAGTTCAGGAAGAAGTAGAGTTGTGCATAGAGCCCATTGTCCATCTCAAGGTTACTCAGTTCAGTCTTACGAGGTCCACAGTCCTGCAGGTTTTAAATGCATCCCTTTGTGACACTTGACGATCCCATCACTACGCCTCTAAGTGATCATGTGCCCTGGCTACTTTGACAAGGGGATATCCCTTTGGCTGATTGGTTAGCACACATAACTCTCCCCTGGAAGTCTGGGGATTGAATACCACCCTCCTATGTCCTGCCACACCGAGGAGGTCCCGTTTGCAGTTTACAGGACGAGGCAGAGTCAGATATTAGGCAGAGTCAGATGTCCGAGTCAGCTCACATCACTGTTTTAAGTCATTTATTCTAACCCTTCCCCCTAATCCCTAACCCCAACCCTAATCTCACAATCTGGCCACACCCATCAAATGTCCAACACCGCCTAATATCCGACTACCGCAAGCTGCAGGTGGGGGGGACTTAGCCACACCTGCTTCAACACGCCCGACTCAAATTAATGAGTCATTGTGCTGAACTGCAAAGGTTATTGGAACCATTTAACTTGAATCAGGCACATCGGAGCAGGGATGCATTGAAAACCAGTTGGACTGCAGACCTCGTAGGACTGAATTGAGTAACCCTGGTCTATACTTAAAGGGGCGGGGGGGGGTATCCTTTTGACCTGGCCCTTGAGACTTGGATTCAACATGTGGTTAAGTTTCTCGACTCAATCAAATCAGCTCCCTGTTGGTCGAAAAGTTTAATAAAAGATGGCATAATTTAGCCAAAATCTACTAAACCCAAGAGTTTGGCGCTTTCAAAGTTTTATGCAACTAAGTTTTTAAGAACTCTGAAGAGTATTGTGAGTTAAAAAGGGTCCTGTTGGGGGTATTCTGTACTTCAGGGGTCAAGTAAAAAGAGGAAATGAAAGCATTCAGATGATGCTTGACGAGGCAGCTTCCCAGGAGAGGAGAAGCAGGGGGGCTCCATTTCACAGAGAAAAAAACCCCCAAAAACATAACATCCAGTCAGCTGGGATTAAGCCTGGACTGCAAAAGACACACATACACACCGGAGAAGATGGAAACAAACATAAGGCTCCCTTCGATGTGAAGAATGTTATTTTGACCCACTTAGGGGACGAGACAGAGGAAGAGTGTCTGTCTGCTGGATTTGCAAGCAATGAGTAGCATCTTTTATTCCTTTCGCCATCCCAGCAAGGCGATTGTCATAAAAGGAAATACCCAGTAAATCCCTTTTAACAGAAAAAAGGATTCTATCAAATTAGCCCTTCAACAGTTTTTCATTAATCACTGCGTCTCTCGTTTCATTAAAGAAAGAAGCGAAAGCCCGGGCAGTAAGTAAGACCCTTATCTCCCGCAAGAAGTGGCAGCACAGAGCTGAAGTAATGTGTGTAAACTGAGACGTTGATATCCAAATGAATAAATGGGGCTCAGTGTGTGTTTTCCTCTCAAGCCAGCAGCATTTTTGTGCATTTCAAAACTTTTTCTCATAGCCACAGCCGCCCATGCTCTTCACCCCAAAACCAAGTGTGTGTGTAACTAACAAGTGCCTGTATCATGGCTGCTACTCTCATTTCCCTGCTGTAATGCCATCCCTGTGCTACTGCTACTGTGTGTGCACATGTGTGTGTATGGGAGGGGTAAGGGCTCAGTTTATTTCCATGCCTTTGTATGCCTGCAGACACTCACCCACATGTGCTTTGCTAGGATGCAAATGCACACACAGGTGTGTCATTTTGTGTGGTCCAGCAGGAGACCCACAATGTGCAGATGACAGACGAACTGACTGGAGGGTGAAAGGCCTTTGTTCCTGATACGTCTCCCCTTACCACAACAGATATATGTCAGGGCATCCACCCTGACCATGTCTATCTATAGCAGGATGCTGCAACGTAAAGCCCCTTTAGTTAGGCGAAGGGTCAGGTGACACTTTAAAGTCTAAAAGATGTTTTCCCTTAAGTAAGGCTTAACAATGTAAGAGAAGAAATCTGGTCATCACATCTGGTGCGTTAAAATCTCCTAAAAGGTTCTCACATGGACAACCACATTGAAAGAAGAAACTAAAGAACAGTTTAACAATTTAATGAAATCAGACTTTTGCGCATCTTCAAGATGGGAATTGTGACTTAATGTGAGAGCAACCACAAAACATTCAATTTCATACGTTTACACTTCGTACAACAACACCTCGGGCTCCACAGGGGCAGCTTTTCCCACAGTTTTCAACCATATCGCATTGCGCAGACACCGATTTGATATTCAAGCTCAGTAGGTGTCATGATGTAACCCAACACCTTCAGGATTCCTTCAAAGTAGAAAGCTGAAGTTCACTTGCGTGTCGCAACTGAGAGCTCTCGGGGAGCTGTGTTCATGATTTTGGCTGAACTCAAAGAGCCCAAACCACAAGAGAGGCCTCCAAAACCTCAGGGCTCGTCCTAATGGTGCATTGGAAGATGCGTCAGGAGCATCTGCTGCCAATTTTCCAGTGCCCAATGTCTTGGAATAGCTCACCTCTGGATCCATTTCCCAATGGGTTCATGTGTCTATGGTGACTTCAACAGGTTTTAATGCAAATATTTAGATGGTGATTGTTAATTTAATATGAGTTGAAGAGTACAACATCAAAGCCCTATATGGTTGCTACCAGAGGGTTTAGCATTAGCTTGTCAAGCTGTATTGTCCTTACTGTCATAAGACTGTTAACCAATAAGAATTAGATGCCAATATCTTTGCAAAAAACATTGTTAACGGTCATAAAATGTTTTATTTTGGTCTGATCCACTTATCCTAACCAGCGTCCTTGCATGCCGACACTACAGTGTGAGCTTAGGTCAAAAGATTCACACAACAGCAGACGAACTTCCATCAATCAGAAACGTCTTAAGGAAGTAATAATGAGGTCAATCTGTGCTGAACGAACGGTTCTGACAGGAAAAACCAATAAACAGAAGGCGACCAAACTTTCCACCTTCAGCGAAGGAGATAACCCACACCAGTCTGAGTCTGTATCAGGTCAAAAACCAAAAACATACATGACCAAAAGCCTGTGGTTGTTTTGCACTAATGAGACGGCGCCACACAACCAGACACAATTCACTGTATTCATGTCACATGCTCCAAAAAGATTCCACATTTCTTAATCTAATTCATTATGTTCAGAAAAGTAGAGCTGGCTGTAGAGGCGCTACAGAAGTGCTCCTTGTCCAAGACCCATTGATGGATATCAGCCGCTGTCTTAAGTAACATGAATAAGACTGGTTCAACTAAATTCAAACAAAAAAAGAAAGAAGAACGTCAAGATAACCAGTTCTCAGACAATCAGATCTTTGTGAAACCAAGAGACAGGAGTCTCTTTCCCATGAGACAAGAGTCTAATATTGTCTTTTAAGAAAACAGGAAGTGTAGTGTTTGCCATCCTTTTGCAGAACTCCCATTTTCATTTTCTTTATGCACCAACTTGACAGCTTAAAGAAAAGGCGGGAACCGGGTCCAACAGGTGCATCTTTCTTGCTTTTATAGTTCTGTTTCCAAGAGGTTGGCTCGAATGTCTCTTTCAAGCCTTCACCCATCAATCAGCTTGTTTTCATTAAGTCTCAGTGATGGAGGAGAGAGGATAGATTCGACATACCTCGCTAATGCTTCGGCTTCTCTGTCTTTTAAAGAAAATGTGAAACGAAAATCAGAGTGGAACCATCATTTGTTTGATCATGGTAAAGAAAAGTTATAGATTAAATGAAAACCAACTCCTTTAAGAATAAAGCAAAAATAGCCAAGCTGTCCTTTCCTTCGCATCACCTGCTTGCACATAGAGAATATGAAAGCAAAACAGAAAAAGGAGTATGCTTCGGATTCCTTTCAGTGTCTCTTCTGTTTCCTCAACGCATTAACAACCGAGAAAGGGAAGACAGAAAAACTAGACAAGAAGAGAAGGTTTCTCTGTCTTTGTCAATCAGCTCCACTGCATCTGCGAATCTTTGCTTTTTTTTTTTTGGTAGATCAGCATCCAGCCGGCACGTCTGACATGAAGTCAAACTCGTTCTGTCCCAGCCAGAGCTCAGGCAGCTCGTTGGCTCTGTCCAAACCCAGCTCCACCACCAGAGACATGAGAACCTCCTCATCCACGGGGTCAAAGTCAATAATTCCACCTGCGCCAGAACTTTGGCTTCCCATGCTGATCCCGACGGCCACGCTGCTGCCTCCGAGGCCTCCAGATTGCCCCAGGAGCTGGTTACCCGCACCAAGCTGCGAGCCACCGAAGCCCCTTTGAGCTCCGCTGGACGGCGGATGTCCGGCCGAGGCGCCGGCGAGGTTCTGGTAGTGCGAGTTGAGCTTCTGCAGCTGCATGCTGGCGATGAGATGAGGCCCCGTCTGCAGGCAGAAAGGCTGCGGTTTGGAGAGCGGCGCGGACGACAGCGATACTCCGGACGAAGAGGCGGGTCCGGACGATGGGGAGAACGGAACGATGGAGGGTTTGGAGGAAGGGTAGTGGAGGAGGGAGGTGAGAGGAGAAGAGGAGGAAGACAGGTCCTTCATTGCAGCGTGGGCCTTGCCAGGGAACAGCAGTGAGGTCATCACCAGGAAAACCCAGAGCCTGCAAGAAGAAGAGGAGGATGAGGAACCGGGAAGAAGCGGATGATAATATGCAAAGTCATCAAACACGGAGATGAGGAAGAGATATGCTGCTTAGACAAACAGTACTTCTCTGATGACATAATGTAGGATATAAATGATAAGACTTCAGTGGGAGATATAATCCCCCAGTGTAAACTAGGGCAGCAAGGAACAGGAAATGGAGACGTCATACCTTCAGATTTTCCTCATACCTGGAGGATTCTGTCATGAAATGAAATGAATGAAAAATACTTTATTCATCCCCGAAGGGAAATTCAGTATTGTAAAAGCTCACTTTTTTTTTTTTTTTTTAATAAATAAACAAAAAGTCAGTTAGTCTTGTTCTTTAGGGTGATGGTTGCTGGCAGGAATGAATTCCTGTATCTCTCCGTCCTACAGCGAACTTGACGCAGCCTCCCACTGAACACACTCTGTTGATTCTTCACCGTGTTGTGGAGAGGATGGGAAGTGTCCTCCATCATCTTCATCAGCCTGTGAAGCATTCTTTTCTGAACGATCAGCTCCAGCGGCTCCAGAGTTATCCCCAGCACAGAACCAGCTTTCTTGATCAGCTTGTTTAGTTTCTTCAAGTCTCTGGTTCTGATGCTGCTGCCCCAGCAGATGGCTGCAAAGCTAATTGCACTTTCTACCACAGACTTATAGAAGATCTGCAACATCTTTTTGCAGACATTAAATGATTTTAGCTTCCTTAAGAAGAAGAGTCTGCTCAGACCTTTCTTGTAGATGTAGTCACAGTTGCATTTCCAATCCAGTCTGTTGTCCAGCTGAACTCCAAGGTATTTGTAGTTCTCTACCACCTCCACCTCCTCTTCCAGGATGTAGACAGGACTATGCTGCTTATTCTTGCTCCTCCATTGTCATTATCACAACATAATCATCTTATCTTAAAAAAAGTAAAAAACAACACAAAAAAACAAGCTACAATCTCTGGTGGTGAAAAATTGAAGGCATATGCCACCTCTGGGTGAAACTGAGTCTCCTCCTGCAGTCCCCTGAGTTGGACAAGTGGGCAGAAGCATTTTCTAACCAACCCAGTCATTCTCTGAATCTGGCAGCACTGACTGTAGCTTAGCTTAGCATAGTTGCTGTAATCAGGTGGTTTTAAATAGCATCACTTGGCAAAAGTGAACTAATTAACTCGAAATTTTCTCCAATTACGTTTCATGACCCGCACATTCTGATCGAGTACAAACGAGAAGCCGATTTCACATCAAAAGACTGACTAGGCGGCATTCAATAGGGAACTATATGCCACGGAAGTACAGGTGAATCATAGGCGAAGCACCGAGGATAGTAGCAAAGGCAACACGCATGCGCAGCATCCCCAACTTCCGTAAACAGGGTTGCCACTGGATGCTGTGCAACTCAGGGGACTGCGGGGGGAGGCTCAATTTCACCCAGGGGTGGCATATGCCTTTAAAGTTATGCATAAGTGGCAGAAATTGCAGTTCACCCCTCATCCACTAGGGGCTAGCTGCAAAGCAGAGTCAATCCTTATCGACTCCCATGTTAAAAATGCCAACTTCACAACCATAATAAACATGTTTCCAGCCTGGTTCAAAAGATTGTTTTAAGTTTTATAGGTCAAGTTTACCTTAATAACTATGAGAGGGGTGAATTGTTATAGAACAAATGTTATTTAAAAGTAGTAGTACACTCTAGACTGTTTTTTGAGCTGGAAACATGACTGTGATGACAACCACCTACACTGTTCTTGTTTCTTTAAAAATTGGGATTTCGTGGGTAAGAAAAATACACAAATGCCCAATGCAGAGTAGAACAAGGTTTTGTTTTTCACACTTAAATAAATAAATCTCACAGCCCCCTCCCTCCAGATACCTCGCCAGCATAAAACCACGCACAACAATGCATGTGTGCTCATACGGTAGGGTAATCATTAAACTGTGCTAAGTCTGCAAATGATGTTGCTCGTTTGTTGCTAATGCTAATATTACCATCTGCATTGGACATCACTAGATGGCGCTAACGGCTCAAACTGATGCAGTTGAGGACCAACCTTGTTCTTCCACCACTGTGATGTGTAGCTTAGGGGATTCTGGAGGGAAAGTTTTTCTCCTAAGAAGACCACCTGCGGTGAAGCTACTTTGTGAATCTGCATCGTTTTCCACCTTTGTAGCAGCCGCTGTGCTACCATAGACTGCAGAGCGCTGCTGACTGCCCCATACCTTGCACTCTCACTCTTCACAGTTGCAGGCATTTTTTAAATTTTGGCACTGGGTGGAGTTACACCAAGAGCAGCCGTGTAGTGATCCGTTAAATCTTGAAATATTGGATAAATAGGGGTGAATCTTTATGATTGACAGATGTTGCAGGTGGCTAGTAGCTAACACAACAATGGTTTACAACTGGCTAGCACCAAACCTTAGCTTTAGCCCTTACCCCCGTCCTGGTTAGCTGGCTAGCTCTTTGCTACAAGTAGCTCAGAGCCAACTTCCAGCTTCACCTCTTTGTCCATTTTTGTATTTTCTGGGAGTGATGTGACACGACGCTGCCGAGAATGGCCACGGTGGGAACCGCCCACAAGCTTCCATTCAGCTCCTTAAACCCACAGGTGACATCATGGAGGCTCTGTCCATCTTTTAATACACAGTCTGTGGTAAACAGATTCAGTTTTCAGTAACAATGACTACTGAACGCCTACACCGAGTAACAATGATGGGATGGCAGCTCTGTCAAAGCAACTGAATAATCCTTTTCCAATTTTTCATGGAATTAAACACACACACACACACACACACACACACACACAAAAAAACAAACAAACACTGAAGCAAGTTAGGCTACTGCTTTTTGTGAGTGGTGCAGGTGCCACAGTAAATTAGTTTTTGTGCCCTTTTATGCATGATTTTTTTGAAAGTGAAATGGGTGAATTTGAAAATCTGGAGAAAGCCTAACGGTGCGCCATCTGATCTCCTTAATAGCCAACACAGAGCTGGACTAAACGGCCTGAAAATGTTTGTTATTAATTAGCTGAACAGTTTCTATTTCTGCCAGCGCACATGTTCAAACAGCTGAGCTGCATATTTTCCTCTCCACGGTATTTCTGGAACAGTAATAGTTGTGAAATAAAGAGAAAAGCCTGATGCCATGTTTGGACAAAAATACAAAAAAACAGTTTTCCACATAAATACAAGATTGAGAAATGCATAAAACAGGACTTTCACCTATAGGTGACGGGGGGGTTGTATCCTGGGGACATATGTTCATGTTTCATTATCATTTTTGGATGCATTTGATTTGTGATCTAAAGGATTTTGTTTGTTTTTCTAAAGAAAATTTCAGTGTGAACCTATTTTGTAAATCCTAAAGCAACTCTATCATTTCTTGGCCAGGACTCCCTTGAAAAGAGGTTTTTTATCTCAATGGGATTTTCCTGGTTAAATAAAGTAAAAAATGTTAGAAAACCCCAACAAGGTATCAGCAGCTTTGAATAACTGCAAAGCCCATATTTAGCCTCTTAACAACTGAATGTCTCACATCTAAAAAGCTTGATATCTTAACGTTTTTATTTTAATACAACAAACAAATATGACTCATATCTTAAGTGTTTAAGTTTCCTGACAAACCTGTGGCTACTTTCCACGAAAACAAAGAACAAGGCGACCCTCGCGCCCGGACGGCCAACCTCATGACTCGGAATGTGAGACGGATTTTGTGTGTCTGTGCGCTCGCTGGATGTCTGCTTTTCCTCTTGACCTATTGAACAGCAAATTAACCATGAAAAGGCAGCGGGGAGACGGCCTGTGGGTACCACCGGGTTTAGTGAGTGTTTATAGGTCTATGCATGTTGGCTGTGTGTGCTGCTGAATGGAATCCACAACACAACAGAGTCTTTGAGGATCACAAAGACTGATTGGGTCACATGAGAGGATAAATACATATGGGCCCTGAGAACCGACCATATGTCTCAGTATGTGTGTGTGCACAGCAAGAAATCTTGTTTCAATATGTGAGGAGGTAAAAAGGGCGAGTGAGTGTGTGTCTGCACAACAACACTCCTTGAGGCTCATATTATAGTCCCTGAGCTGGTTTATATTACATTTAGTTCAAACAGCATGTGCGCTTCAACATACACACCACATCATGCGGCTATCCTTTGAGTAAAGTAATCACTTAAAAATGTGTACAGACACACACACACACACACACACACACACACACACACACACACACACACACACACACACACACACACACACACACAAGCTTGTCCTCCTTGTGCTGCCTCTTATTTAGCCAGAACATAATTGGTCCGGGCAGACATGCAGCTGCACTCGACTGATAGAGTTAACACACAAACAAAGACACCAAACAGCTGCCAGTGGCAGGTTTATTTGTGTGTGTGTGTTCATTATTCATTGACCGATTACTGTCAGGGCCACACTGCACATGGTGTCTGCCCAACCACTTTGAGCCCAGGAGATGCAAACAAACTCACGACTTAAATTTTTCAAATGTGTTGCACTTCACAGCACTACAGCATTTTTTCTTTGCATGTTTAAGTTGTTTAAAACAAACTGAAATAACTAAAGCTAAAATATTTTTTCAGCGAACATGGTTAGATTTAATTCTGGCCTGAAATTTAAAGCTATACACCACCAAGTCTTTTATTAGATTCCTCAAGTATTTAGCCAACCTAAACAGCTGGAAGCTGAAAAGGTTATCCCGGTTTAAGGGTCAGTCTCGTTGTGTTGCATACATCTGAACAGTTGAACACACCACAAAGATGACTTTAAAGGTGGTATAGAAGAGGTTTTCTGCAATTCAGAGGACTGTTAGCAAGTTTGTGAATAAAGCGCATGCACAAGACCAGCCTGTTAGATTCACAGCTTCCTCCCCCGGTCATGACACAACATGTATGAGCCAAGTCCCGACATCAGTACAAATTCTCCAATCATGTCATGAACGCAAGTAAAAGATGTCTAAATGTCGCTAACTTCTAGCAAAATGATTGTTAGCTACCTGCTGTAATCAGATGAGAGTGCGCAGCTTCCGGCATGCAGTATTACTCTCACCAATCAATCACTCTTTAATCAGTCTTACCTATTAGCCGTTGAATTGCCTGTCAATCGGTGATTGATGGGCCAAGAGCCAAATGAAACATGTAATGAATACAGAAATGATTGGTGGATGTTTAAGCCCCATTACTTTCAAAGCTGATGTAGTATAATGACATTTACATATTTAAAGCTTTCAATTTATCATACCTTGTGGAGTAACAAACCCAATTTAATTGAATATTGCAAAAAACAAGCATCTTCGGTAATGCCTTTAACCTGGATGACCAGTCTGTTGGGTTTCAGTTTCTTTGCTTAATATGGCCGCTCTGTTGGGAAATTTTTGCATGTTTTGTACAAACTGAATGAGTGTAGGAAGCAAACCGGTTTGCATTTTGTTGTCACTACAGACTCATTTGTTTCACTGAACGGATCAAAGTGTGCCTTCTCACTGACAATGGTGATTCTACAATTTAAAGATGTCAGAATCCAACAATGCCAATGAGGGTACAAATGCTAAACAGAAAACATAAGTTCACTGATGTTCTTGTGCAGCATTACTTAAGTTGGTCCTACAAGAGTTGCAGTCTTGCAGGTTTTCAATGTTTACCTGCTCCAACACACCTGACTCAAATTAAATGGATCCAAGAGCCTATGATGTTCTGCTCAATGACTCAAACCTGCAGGACTGAATTGAGTAACCCTGCTATTGACAATTACAAATCACTGTAACAGCTGTGCCTGAGAAAATCTCAGATGGCAAAGTGCTGAGACCGACTTTGGTAAAAGGTCCATTTATGCTCGACGCTGAAGACAGATGCAGACAGTTTCGTCCATCTCCTGCGTCGGTTACGGACATAACTTGGTCAGTTTTCAGAAGGCTTGTGCGTCCGTCACTTCATGCAGAAGACAGAGCAATACCACCGGAAATCACAGGATCAGTGTTGAGCTATACAATCGACATGTGATCCGCAAAAAGAAAAAAAAAAAAGAGAAGAAGAGGAACAGTCGGGGGGGGGGACGGACGCAGGAGAAGCAGCAGCAGCCGAATAACTGCAGAGATGGCGCTTCCTCGATGATTCAATTCATAGGGTGCAGTGTGAACACCAAATGCACTTTGATGCGGACCAAAGATGCAGACCCTGGACTGCTAGGAAGCCGGAGTCTTGGTTTACTTGCAAACGGACTATCCAGCAACCAAGAAGGAAGTGATGTATGCAAACCGCGATAAAGCATCAAGAAGAAGAAGAAGGAGGAAATGATGTAGAGTTCTGAGCCCTCTTGGTGTTGCTCTATTGTTTACTTGCAGTGAAGAAGCCGTTGTCGGTCCTGGCTATTTCATGAGCTTTTGTTTTGGTTAGTGGTAGTTTTGGGGAACACCTGAACGAGCTGGGTAGCCCCCTGGCAAGCAGCTGTTGTAACTGCATGACGATGTCCAGGTCCACTTGAGTGAATGGGCTATATGCACAACTCCACTACTTCCTGAACTTCAGCCAGCTTCTTTGTTTCCCGTCTTTCATCGCTGGACAAGTTGATTAATCCAAGTGGGTCTGGTCATCGCCGTTGTGGTAACTGAGCTCAGGCACACCTGGATCAATCAAATTTGTCCAGTGCATATAGCCCATTGCAGTATCAAAACTGATTAAACCAGATGAAGGTGCAGCATTTTTCAGAATTTCCTCCCCCGGTCCCTCTATCCAGTGTGAATGCACCATTAAAGGGATATAACACCCACAGAATGAAGTTCCTTCATTTTCTACTCACCCTCATGCTGAGCAAGACTCTGGAGCACTTTGTTAATATCTCAAATGCAGCCGGAGATTGCTTTTCATTAAATCGCCGACCTTCATATAATGAGGGTGACCGGCGTTTGAAACAAAAAGGTCCATAAAAGTCCACAATAACTTGGCAATATTCCTCCATACTGCTCATCCAGTGTAATCCAAGTGTCCTGAGTGGGTAGCTTCCATAATTTACTCGAAACATCATTTAGTATATTTTTATAGCTTAAACAGTAGTACACTTCCTCGATGCGCGTCCATGTGAGTTCAGGACCTACTCTGCCAATAATGCAAGCGCAGAAGAAATTGGCCGTTTACATTGTGCTAAGAGGGACCGAGCTGCAGATAAACACAAGAGGGGTTGGCAGTTCATTTAAAACACAGAAAGAAAGCAAGAACAAACATGAGCTCTCGTCTGGTTTGGTCTGCTGTGGCTTCCTTAGTGTCATGAACTCGCATGAAGGTGAGTAGAAAATGAAGGCACATCATTCTGTGGGTGTTGTATCCCTTTTTCCTCATCCTGCGCCACCATCTTTGAGCAAAAACCTTGCACAAAGCAAAACTGGTTCCTCAGCGCACTCTATATAAAGAAAAGGGCTGAGATGCATTTGGTTAGTTGCAATCTGCAACTTTGCCACTAGATGTCTCTGCACCTTTCACAAAGAACCTTTGAACAAGTTCTTTATGGAAACACCTGAATAGGTCATTTCTTTATATTGTTACATAAGAAACAGTGTCCCTTCAACCATGGTAGGTGAGTTCAGACCAAAATATGACCACCTGATTCACCCATGAATACGCTTCAGTCAGTATCTTAATGACATTTATCATTTTGTCGCTTTCTAGTTGGGTTTAAAATCAACATTAGTTATGGTAAGAACAGGATCAGGATTGCACAATTGGTTGCTTTGGTTACACATCAACAGCAACACATAACAAAACTTTGTCACGAAGCACATTAAAAGAGGATGCATGATGTGTGTGGTATCCAAACCCTAAATTAGACTGGACACTGCAGGCTTTTTAGACACGAGGATTAACACGTCTGTCTTCAAGCATACAGGAACACCCTGTCCTGTGCCAAACACATGACAAAAACATCACCTCGATAATTGGTGCATGTTTTTAGTCGATGTGTTTCCAGGTCATGCAGCTTTTCTTTTCCTTCTCACATCTTTAGACCCTGATAGCTACAAGTCAGCTTGAGGCAGCATAAACCAAAAAGTTTTAAAATGTATAAATGTCACCCAGTCTTACACATAATGGGGTTTTTCCTGCTTTTGTAGACCCGTTTTCATTTCTGCTGTAATCCAAGTCTTTTCCAGGCAGTTTATGCTTTAAATTTTTTGCTTAAAAGAACTTCCTGTCTAAGTTTAAATAAACCATTTCCTTAAATAGTCTGTCTTGGTTTAAATCATCTCACCTTACAGTTTACAGATGTCACATGTAGAGAGTTATGGACAGTAAACTGCCTATAGGGGGCAGCAGTGTGCAGCAAACTATCCAATTAAAAATAAACTGAATGAAAACTGCATGAGTTTATTTACCAGTTTGGGGGGGGGGGGGGGGGGACTTAAACTGTCTTCAGGGATCAAAATAGGGATTAGATAGTAGTTTGGCTCCACTTGTCTCACTACTCAGACATGTAACCGCATGTTTGAGTTGAGGACGGACCCAGCAGCAGAGCAGGAGGGCGGCTCGGCCGAACTGAGGAAGGATGCTGTGTGAAACCACTGGAGGAGCGCCAGTGTTTTTTCCTGTTCACAGCTGACCTAGCCTCATTGTGTTCTTCCATGGCTTTTATGAGATTGTGAAATCAGGCCTGGCTTAGTTTCACCCTGTAAATTATTTCATTAGCAGTCTCGGCTGCCGTCCTGGCTGCTGACTGGTCTGCATCTTTAATTATCAGCAATGAAAGTCTTCTCTTTCAGTCAGGTTAGGAGCTTGAATAGTGATGGAAACAGATGTAAAACCTAAAATGTTCCTCTGTCCATTTTTTTGGGAATTTTTTACACTTTTGCAGCAGAAATTTGTCATTTCCAACCTTGGAATGGGTGCAGACTGGGAGAAAAAACAGCCTAAATATAGCGACTGTGACAGACATTGAGCCTGTCAGCGAGTTCAATCGCTGTCCTGAAGCTGTCCATACAAACACATCATTTTCATCTAAAATATGATGGAAAGCTCTGGGAAAGCCACTAAGTGGCCCAATTAAACTGGGAATGCATAAATATCCAGAACGAAATAGTGCAACAAAAACTCATTTTAAAAAAACAAGAACCTCACAGCAGAGTTGCGTCTACACACACACACACACACACACATACACACACTAACCAACAACAACTGGGGTTTCAATTACACAATTACAGCCTGACGAGCAAATTGAAACGTCAGGCTGTCTCCGACCCTTTCACACACACCATATGTTGCCCACAGTCACACACTCACCACTCACTTTAATTGGCTCCATATTGGAAATGGCTAATGAGAAGCCAATTAAAGAGGAGACAAAAAACAGGCTGATTTCACCTGCAATCCCTCCAAAATCATTCAGGTTGATTTAAAAAATAAATTTAAAAAAAAACTAAAGCTGCAAAAGAAACAAAAAACAACTTCCAGTTTGTTTCTTGTGGGTTGTAAATATCTCTGTATTAAATTGACTTGATCAATAGAAATAAAAACTTCAAGTCGCACAAAAAGCTGTTTTGTCATTTAAATATGTTTTGCAACGCCCTCGGGAGCAGGAGAGCCTGGTACAAACTTTCACTAGACGTGAGATTTATAACTGCAAACCCCCACTGACAACTTCTGTCAAGATCAGAGACTGACTGACCTGCGAGGAAAAAGCCCAGCGCTGGATTCACGCGGCCAAATCCAACGAGTCTGATGTGGAGAGAAAAAGCCGGCGAGGTGTTAGTTTCAGAGAATCGGAGGCTCAAGTCCACAGAGCGACTGCAGATGGTCTGTCAGCTCCTCGGAGCTTGTTGCTGAATAAAAAGCAGTTTGTGCCTCTCTCCTCCTCACTGAAAAGCCCAGTGTGTGTGTGTGAACACAGTCTACCATCTAGAAACCATGGGATGGACTCTCACTGGATCTGGACTCTCCAGTCCTATTAAAGGTACAGTGTGTAGGAATTAATGACATGTAGAGGTAAAGATGGGTCTTTCAAAGAAAAGATGTTTTCTTTCAAATTATGTCATATTCCAAGCACTGTTGTGAATGTACGGTGGCCGTTTGGTGGCCAAAATTCCCCCAAATATAAAGATGTTTTCATCTGTGAGTGGATCCAGGGGTCTCTACTGTATGGGTGCATTCAGAAAGCATAGTCCGCGAGTCTCGGTTTGTTTGGGGGCTCGGCTCGGCTGGGGGCGGGGGTAGTCTTCCAGACCGAGATCATGTTCACGTTGCACTATTGCCAAACGAGCCAAACCTTTTGAATAATGTTCCCAATCTCTCCAGAGGTGGCGCTGCATTCAGATTCACCGTAGGCGAGGACAAGACATACAACGAACGAAAAGTTCTCACAACTTCCGTTTCCTCAACAATACAACATTATTTTTGTGCGTACTTACGAGGAGCTGGATATGCTTTCATCAGACAAATATCCATGAAAGCTTTTACTTCCTCGTAACTCCACGTCTGACCACGAGCCATCTTTATAAGTACTGCAGACCCAAACGTATATTTTTGGTCGTAGCGTTTACCCACAATGCCCAACGTTTTACCCACAATGCAAATGCAATTTGTAGTCCACTTCCTGTCTTTGGTTCACTTGAAACGGACAAAGACCTGCATTTGTAGGTGGACTGAGTTTGTTTCAGATCAGTCTGTTTGTACATTCGCAACTCCCCTAAACGAAGCGGATTTTCGGAGCAAACGGAAAATTCTACATGTGTCTGTAGGTGTAGCTATGACTGTACTATGAGTAACTACTTTTTATGTCTTTTGAGGCATTACTTACCCCAAACAGTGCTTTAACTAGGGATGTATACCGAGTACCGGTATCGTTTGGTACCGGTTCCTAATCTTAACGACACCAGGGTACCATAAAAATTCTGGACAAAAGATACTTTTGATACATCTACCTGACCATCAAGTTATCATCACACCATCAAATAATCACAGTGATGGAATAGGACAGACACACTTCCCTGTCCTTCACCTACCTTTACGTCCAGGCCTCTTCAGCACCATCTGAACAAGTGTTCTCCACCACTGGATCTTTTAAACAGCTTGAAATGTCTTTATTAATTACTCTAAATTACGTTATAGTATCAATAAAAGAATGGCTAAATACTGGTTTCGATAAGGAGTATCAATATTGGTATCAGTATAGATAAAATCAAAACGATATTCATCCCTAGCTCTAATTCCCATTAAACAAAGTTCAGAGGGTTCTCACTTCACTCACATTTGCCGTTTCTCAATATGCATACTTGCATTCTTGTGTACTTTTCAAACATCAGTAGAGGTCCAAATACTGTTTCAATTAAAGGGACTTGAGGCAAGATTAAGAAACGAAACTCACGACTGTCGCGACTGGCGCTTCAGGTAACTGCAGCCACAAGCCAACCTGTCATGGGAGCACAAACTGAAGCTCTAATGTTGTATACTCACCTTTTTCTCCGTAGTTACACTTTTTAGTGTCTCTCAGTTGATCTGGATCATTTGCTGACAGCAGAATAATCCATAACTATCGCTTACAGTGTTTGAATTTACTGCGACCGGCTTCTTTCTATATCAAAACTGCGGATGTAGCGTCATGTGACATCACGTCCGCATGGCAGAGCTGGAAATCTATAATGTTGTTTACTAAGCTTTTTCTTCGTAGTTACTCTTTTTAGTGCCTTTCAGTTGATCTGGATCGTTTGCTGACGGCAGAAGAATCCATAACTATCGCTTGCAGTGTTTGAATTTAACGCGACCGTCTTTTTCCAGCATCAAAACTGCGGATGTAGGTCATTTGGCGTCACGTCCGCAGGGCAGCGCGGGAAATTCGGACACCGAATTGCAGCGCATTTTGCAGCACACAGCCTGTTCAAGGCAACGGAGAGAAACATGGGTGGAAACGTTATTTTTGGTATTTAGCGCTTCATCACCCATTAGTATGAAAAAAAGGGACATTCATGTTTGTTTTTTTTTAAAATTCCTGCCTCAAGTCCCTTTAAAAGAACGCATCAAGACAAGTACGCTCCACATTACCAAATGTGTAATTGCTCCGCCTACTTTTCCAAGTCCGCATCGGAGGTGACTTTTGTGGACTTCAGGCACCCTCATATCCCATAAGGCAGGGATGGGCAACTCCGGTCCTTAAGGGCCGGCATCCTACAGGTATTAGGAGTATCCCTGTGGTAACACACCTTGTGACCTGTGCAGAGCTTCACATCAAGCTCTGCACAATTACTCATTGATTGGAGTCAGGTGTGTTGCAGCCTGGAAGCTCCTAATACCTGTAGAATGCCGGCCTTCGAGGACCAGAGTTGCCCGTCCCTGCCATAAGGCATTGCGGCGTAACGATGGTGGAGGAAAAAAGTAATAGCTGTAAATGCTGACATTCTCTTTATTTTAAATGGTTTTATAACTTTTCTACAACAGAGTTTTTTTACTTCAACTTCTTGGTAGTTTGATGACGTTTAAACCGTTATTAAAAGTGACAAGCAGTTTCGCAATCAGGAGCTAAACAGCTAACAGTAGGACAGTTGCACATATTAGCTGAACTTACAGTAACACCCACGTTTTAGTAGGGCTTTTGCAACTTATCATTTGAATATTAGATAACTGTCATTAAAATAACTTCAGTAACATCTTTGAATATTTCTGTACTAAATGCGAAACAAATTTACTTACATCCTTCCGTCCTTGGAAGTCTGTACTTTCAAGTCCACACTAGCGAGTAAACAAGTATGCTGTGTACTTGATATTGAGAAACGGCCATTGTTTTGTCCATTTAAGGACACTGTAGTAAAGATGGCGACACGAATATGGCAGCCTCCATGTATGTGCACCCCCATCAAGTAGATATGAATGACTCATTCTGAGAAAATAAACATAACAGCTATTCTAGTGAAGTGATTACACATCAATTATATATTATATAATTGATTGGATTATATATTCAATTTTTCTGCCAGACTTTTTTTTAATTATTTTTTTTTTTATTATTTTTTAAACACACTGTACCTTTAAAGCAAAGCAAAGAGATCATAGAAGTTTTGTATAAATGGTCCAAGAAATGACTCCATATGCACAACAATCACAGTACTAAATGAAAAAGTCTAAAATCTTACCTTGGTCTTATTCATCTGGTCTGATTCATTTATTTATTTATTTATTTTTGGCAATATTTTCCCATTTCTCCCAGTTATAAACATCCTTTCTTATTGGATTCATCACATTATGAGAAAGATAAGTCGACGCAAACTGGATTTGTCACGGTTTATACACCGTGAGAGGGGATAAATCACCCAGACAGCAAACAGGACTGAGATCGTCAGTGCTGGGAAACTAAATGAAAAACACCTGTGAGGTCACGTGGGAGCAATAATTTACAACAATTGCCAAATGTTTTGATGTAAAATTGAAATCTGTGAGAGCTGTGGTGGAGTAATTTAAGTGAAGTGTATAAATGACACAACACAAGCTTTAGTTTTGCAGCTGCAGTGCAGCCATTTAGAAATGCAGCGGAAAATCAGTTAGCAGTGCTTGTGTATATATTTGTAGAAAATGCACATATGCACACGTTAAACTGGACAAACATCATTATTTACCTTTTTAAATGTACTATAATACCACTGTCTGGGTAAAATGGCCTTGAATGGAAACTTTATTCTTGTTGATGTAGGCGGATGGCCATCCTTCAGGGGTCTGGTTCTGCTAGAGGTTTTCTCTCTCCATTACTGCCCCATGTGCCCTGGATGGAGGATTGAATTGAAGAGGTTTGATGTAATGCAATTTGATTTAGGATCCACCAATCAATACAAAATGATATAAAACAATATTACAAGTAATAACAAGGTTATTGTTTCTTAACATAAATGGAAGCTTTACTTACTAAAAGAACATGTATGCAGTACAATCTCCCTGTGTCATATCTATAGATATAAATAGCGGCTAGGGCTTACACAGGCTGTTAATGGAGAGTGACGTAGCTACACGGTGGCCATCTTACCTCAGACAGCTCGCCCCTTGAACAACATTAATGCCAATGTTGCATACTGACTCAATTTTCAACCGATTTTCAAAATAGTTTGATTTCTTATAAAGGTCAGAGTAGCCTAGCTATGTTCCTGCATACTTATATGTGGCATATTATATGTACTTGGACCTGACTTCAGAAAAAAATGGTCTCTCGTCTTTGTTTGCCCCTTTAAAAAAAATGTTGATTAAACAAACATAATTTGCATGTAAAGTTCATCACTCTGGGTGTGAAAGAGTTATCCTAGTACAAACAGTAGCCTATCATACAGGGGGGAGAAGACAAGTATACAACAGGGTTTTAAGTGGGGCTGGGTCATATCATACCGTTCACGATAATACCGGTGTAACATTACGGAATTACAAGAAAATGAATATCACGATAGAATATGGGTGAAACGCGCATGCGCACTGCCATTGTTTTGATACCGTGAAACGCATGTGCAGCCAGTCTGGAGGTGACTTAAAGCTTGTTCCATTCTTCATGACAAAAAGTTTAAGTTTAAGTTTATTTGTTTATATAGCCCTTTACAGTACCCATTGGATACACAAAGTGCTTTACAGCAGGGGTAACAGAAAAAGAGACAATGTAAAACATCATAAAAATGCAAAGTTAAATATTGGGAAAAATTAAGAACAAAGAAGATCAAGAGCTATGAAAACAACCAACAGAGAATCAGAACAGGCTACTCGGGGAGCGCAGAGTGTACCTAAAAGAGAGTAAAATCTTTAGTAAATAAACTAGTTAGAATTAAAATTATTAAAAGCTAGACGAAAAAAATAGGTCTTTAGCCTCGATTTAAAAGATCCCAGCTCAGTCGTGAAAAAGAGAGCTTTCCTCTTGTTCTCAAGGCCGAAAGAACAAGAAAAGGTTCGTTTTGGTCATTTTATCCTCCACGTGAAGTTTCTTCCACGACGGGGCGGGTATTAATGTAGGGGGATGACTGTAAAAAACTTCATTCGCGGCAGGCGGGCGGGGTTACGCGCGCGGCGGTGTCCCTATCTAAATGCCACGTGCTGTAAATATTTCACACTTTCTCACCCCCTCGATCAGCTGTTTATTAAAGCTACCCGTTTAACTTCCCATCAGTGGAAATCTGGAAGTGACAGTTTTCCACTTCAAGCTTGTCTGTGTTAACCCCGCCCGCCTCGAATGTCCGACTGATCATTCAACACTTCTCATTGTCCCATGAGAGGAACGCTCTGCTCATATATGATCACGTTCTGCTCAGAGACTCGTTACTGTCAATAAGGTTTGCTAGAACAAGGAAACATGGAGTAAATGCAGGACAAAGGCCAAAGTTCTCCACCCGCTGTGCATGGTTCTGCTCAGGATATGCAGCCTGTGTGCATTGAAATGCTTTTTTCTTTAACTGTCAACAAGGAATTTGCAATGTCTGCACTGTTGAGTTTATACAGTTATATAACTTTAATTCACATCAGGAACATCTACTTATTAAAGTGAAAACAAATTGTAAAATTTCATTTGCACAGATAGAGTTGTGCAATTTTCAAGTATTTTGTCTCATGTCAGTCATATCACCAGTTCTATCGTCATTGCAAATTTTTTATCATTTATTTTGTGATAAAAAAAATTTGGCCATTTCGCTCTGCCTTAAATTTTAACCTTCATTTTCACTATAAAGCAGCCTAATGCAATAGGTACCAGAAACTGTATGTAGTATATATAATTTTCACAGCTTCCCACCCAGCAAAATTTGGTTGAAAAGACATCATGTCCATCCGTTGAAAACGCTGAAACAACGTTTTGATGTGGTTGAGAAGTAAAGTGAAAAGCCGTCTTTCAATTAGACGTTTAAAATTAGACTTTTCAACGTCTAATTTTGGTCTAAATTTGGACCAAATCAGACGGTCCAAACTCAGCCCCATTTTCAACGTCTATTTTTAGGCTTATGGCTATGACAGACCGACCGGATTTAGTAAAAAAAAAAAAAAAAAAAGACCATGTTGAAATGACGTCTTGTGTTCGGTGTGATATAATTGACTCCTACAGCAGTGGTTCCCAAACTGGGATATAAATTCACATAAATTTGGGGATTTTAAGGCTATCAAAATTAATGCATAATTGCAAAGAGATTAATCTGTCAAATTAATACACTGATTTTCAAATTATTGCATAAATAAGAAAGTTATTATTAACACATTAAAAATCTAAATTTGGCATTATCTCGGCAAGAGAAGCTGATTTTTGGCATGTCGGTGCCTTGTCACAGTAGTGAACTGGATCCACCGGAAAACATTCATCCTCCTGATTTATGAAGTTTCTGATAGTTTTAAAGCCTAACATGTAGAATTGGGCATCCAGAAACGAAGTTATGACACATGCTCAACATTGGCCCCATCTCATGAGAAAAGCTGAATTTGGGCATTTGAGTGATTTTTTACAGCTGGTAAAGGGACTTGAGGCAAGACTAAGAGACGAAACTTGCGACTGCCGCAACTGGCGCTTCAGGTAACTGCAGCCACGAGGCAAGCCGTCACGGGAGCGTGAACAAACTGAAGCTATAATGTTGTTTACTAACCTTTTTCTTTATCTTTTTATCTTCCAGGGAGGCCCAAGTCCAGTTCTCGAGGGCTACTATCCTGCACATTTTGGTGCACACCAAATCAACCTGCACACCTGAATCCAATTAAAGCTCGTTAGCAGGCCTCTGCAGAGCTGAATGACAAGCGCATGAGGAAATTAACCATTTGATTCAGGTGTGGTGGAAGGGGTATGCTCTAGGGATGCACAATATAATCGGCCCCCTATCGGTATCGACCTATATCGGCCTTAAAACCGAGTATTGGACATTTGCCACCCTACCGATATTTAACCGATCAGCCCACTGTTTCTAAAGTATAACAAACCAAAACACTTCTTCTTCAAAAACTTAGTTTTTACAGACTAAAACTTCTAAAAACTAGGGGTGGGAAAAATATCAATACAATGTAATATCCCGATATTTTCATAGGCTGATATCATATTGACATTTTAAAATGCAGTATCAGTCTATTTTACTGATGAAATCTTGCAGTATTTCATTGTTCTGTTACAAAATTTTGTGAGAATTCAAAAAAATTTCACAATATTTTCATATGCCGATATCATATTGACATTTAACGACAGAGACAGCACCCCACGCCTGTCATTCCTTGATTTTTGGGATATACAATTTTTGTGTGATCCAAATATGATACTAATAAATAGTTTACCTTATATTATAAAACTTCTTTTTTTATCTTTTTTTTTTTATTTTTCAGTTGTTTGTTCTGGTATGATGATTTTTTTCAGAAGCATTTATTTTATTTTCCTTCATTCATTGAAAGTTGATTATTATTATTTTTATTATCTTTTTTTTTCTATCTCTTTTCTATAATATCTATAGATTTTGATGATAATTATTTATTGCCAATAATATCACTGTTTCTTCCACTATTTTTTTACGAATATGTCCTCCCCCCCCCCCCCCCCTCCCTCCCCCCCCCTCCCTCCTCACCCCCCCCCCCCCCACCCCCCCTGCTGCTCTTTCTCTTTTAGGGCCAATTCCCCCCTCCTCCCTGATGAATATGGAGATTTATGGGAAGCATATTTTTTTCTCTCTCCTTCTCCCGTCTCTATTTATTAGATTATTTTTTTTGAAATAATATTTTAGTTATAAATTTTTTTATTTTGATTTTTTTGTATTTTCTTTATTTCTTTTCTCCCATTTCCCCACCCCTCTCTCCACCCTCCTTTTCCTTCCCCCGTCCCCCTCCTTTTTTTTTTTTCCTTCCGCGGATTTGTCATTTTAAGACAATTCATTCGTATGATGAGTTGATTCTCCCCCCTCGGTTGATTTATTCTCTCCCCCCCTCTTGATCTCTATCTCTCCCCGAGAGAGTCCCCACCGCTTCAAGTAATCCCAATCTAAACTTTCCGATTTTTTTTTTTCTTTATTTTTTTTTTACTCCATTCACATTCTCTCCAGTAGAGGCAATGGGCTAAGATATTATTTTCTCCCTTTTTTTTCTCCCTTTTTCTCCCTTTCCCTTATCTAGGGACTTCGCTCCCTCTCCCCTCTCCCTCCCCTCCCCCTCCCCCTTTCCTCTCTTCCTTTTCCCTTTCCTCCCTCTTTTTTTCCTCCTCCCCCCCTTTCCCTTTCATCCCCCCATCTCCTTCCCCCCCCCCGAGAATCACCCCTCTTCTCCCCCCACCCCCCCCTCCACCCTCCACCCCCCCCCCCTCCCTTTTTTCTTTCCTCCTCCCCCCTCTTTGTTAAATCTCCCCAAATTTTCTTCTTTTTTACTCTTTTTCACCTCCCCAGATTTTAACCTCCCCCCCTTTACTCCCTTAATTTTATCTTTGTTTTTTTTTTTATTTTGAAACCAAAATAAAACGTGGTATCGCTCGATTTTACAAACAAAATCTCGCAATATTTCATCATTCTGTTACGAAATGTTGTGAGAATTCTTATATCGCAAGATTTTGTAACAGAAAGACGAAATCTCGTGAGATTTTGTAACTAAAATATATTGATACCACTTTTTAAAATATTGATTTGATATTGTATGAAATATCACAATATTTCAGTGTATCAATATTTTTTCCCCACCCCTATATTTCAAAGTGTTGGAAACAGATAACAAAACTGCTATTTGAAATTACTGCTTTTTTTTCAGCTTTAATATCAGCATCGATATCGGGCCACATGAGTTTTAAAATATCAGCAGATCGGATATTGGCCAAAAGTCCATTACGGTGGATCCCTAGTATGCTCGATTGCAGGATAGTAGCTCTCGAGGCGTGGACTTGGGGTGCCCTAATCTATGCCTGTTTACCTAATGTTCGCTGAAGGGTTCAGGAACAACAAATCGTGGCAGAAATCAGCTTCAGCAATTTCAAAAAAGTTTCTGGTTTTCCTCCTTTCTAAATGTCACTCCTGCAGACCAAACATTTCCTTTCTACCTCTAAAAAAGTAGAATAAATCAATTTTAGAGTGTTTACTGCCACTATTGTTTTTAAGTGCAAAGCTGCAAAATGAAGTTAAACTTTCCCAAAAAAGTCTTCTGCTAAAAAAGTCTGCCCGGATCTGAATCCGGCCTCCAGAATTTGTGAGCTGCAGCTCTGCAGGGCAGATGTCGCTCATTCTGAGGCAAACACTATCAGTAATCAAATGGACCATTTCAGACCCCTCTGTCTTTGTCTGTGACACTTACCCAGAGACGAGGACAGACCTTGGTGGTCTTTGGATTATTTGCATGACTATATGTTCCCTCCAGGGAGAACATATAGTCATTCATGTCATTAGAGACGCTGATGAGACGCGCTGAAAGATTTATCAGGCAGGTTGAAGCTCTTTATTTGATAACATTGTGGCTCTTGATGAATCTCAACAAACTGACTGACTCAGACATGAATCCTGAAAGCCACAAGACGTTTTTACATAAACGTGTCTGTAGGTTTATTGGAAACAGCTCATATAATCATGTTTGGTTTTGTCATAAATCACAGCATAAAAGGAAGTCACAAGTGTGTGTTTGGGTTTTCAGTTGTGGGTCTACTTCTACCAGATATCAGAACCGAATCTGGTTACAGGATACACTTCAAACTGTTTAAATCTTTAAAGGTTTGTCACCAGGAGCAGCTTGAACTCAACACCAGATCTTCTTTTTAAGAGTAAACAAACATTTAAAAAAAAAGAAAAAGAAACTAAACCTGATTCTTTTCTCCTCTCGGCCAATCCAGCATCAGCAGCAAACAAAGTTTTTTAGGAAAATAAAAAAAATCCCTAATTGTGTCACTAAGGAAACCTCCACTGATTCATTAAAAAAAAACGCTCTCCCTCCCCCCACGTCCAACTCAAAAAGAACAAATCCATTTAACATTCACCATTCATCTCAATAGCGTGAGCGGGGAGGACGTCATTAGGCGCCAGCAACGTGCTTCGGTGCGGTCAAGTGCCACGCGCTCAGCCTCTCTTCCGTTAAGCAGATAAAAGGTGGCATCTGTCTTTATTGTGCGAGTAAATCCCCTCGGCCATTGACCGTGGACACTTCACATGTTGGCGGGGAGGAGGATGTATAGACGAGGCCCCCGCTGCTTTGTTCCCCCGGGTGGAGACGTTATGCAAATCAAACAAACCGTTTGTGATTTCCATCTTAGCAGACAAATAATTATGTCATGTTAGCCAAACTGCCAGCCTGAAAGGCGCACTTTTCCTCCAGGACTGGAAACTGATAAAAACTCTATTGGAGATTTCAGAAATAAAAAAAAGAAGCTTTTATTTATTTATGTTACATAGAAAAAGTTTATGCACCGTGATGTTATTTGGAGAACATCCAAACCTTAACAACGCTTTACAAGACTTATGCAAATATAAAAGCAGCTGTCAACAAGGTGCGCAGAAAACAAAGGGACAGGTCTATGCGTTTATCTAAACTAATCACCAGGAAAGGTCAAATGATGATCTATTCAAATCGCAGGGCGAGTTGTGATAAGCTGGTGATTTGCATGAGAGTACCTGGGGAAATTCTTTTATTCCCATGGAGCAGTAAAGGTGTGTCCAATACCAACCACAGCAGGAAAAGTCAGTGTAAAAAAGACAGCAGTATTTACTCAGAAATTCTCCATTTACTCATTTCACTTTCTCAATGGAAGAAATAAATCTCTGTGAGATAATCTTCATCTGATGACAGCGAGGTTTAAGGTCAGCCTGTGGATTAAGGTCATAAAACTCCCTGAATCATCTGATGATAAATCTGAATGGAAGATTGGCGTGTTCACAAGAAAACTGGTCTTCAGATCGTAAGAGAATGGTTGGAGTATTTTCACACACAACCATCCACCAAGAGATTGAAAATGCTGCTGGTTTGATAAGTCTCCGTTTCAGCTCCATATTCAGATGCTAGGCTCACAATTTGCCGGGAAAACCATTAAATTATGAATCCATCCTGCCTTGTATCAACATTTCAGGCTGCTGCTGGTGTAATGATGTAGGGGCTACTTTTCTTGGCCCACTTTGGCCCAACTGGGCCTTTTCCACTGCACATTTTCGTAACCCTTCCACACAGCACGGCACGCTTCATTTGTGTTTCCTCTGGAAAAACCCGTTATGATTTTCTGCACCCGTTTCAACGTGACGTACCTGACGGCTCTCCACTGATTGGTCAAAGGAAATTGTCATCATAGGGTCACACGTGTTTCGCCTCGCTTCTTCTACAAAGATCTGGCTCTGTTTTCAGTGACTTCAAGCCACAGAGAAAACCACAGCAGCAGTAACACCTCCATTGTTGTTTTTATTTTACTGACCACCGCGTGGCACGGCAGTGACGTCACCGCAGTCTTGACCGCACCTACTCCACCCACTTCCAGGCAGTAGACTATTACTTCTCCCATGTGGAAACAAAAACCACCCTGGTCGTCTTTAGCGTGTGGTGCTGTGCTGTGCTGTACCGTGCCCTGTGCAGCTGCGATGGAAAAGGCCCATTAGACCCAACGTGGCATGGTTTAACCACCACAGCCTTGGTATTGTTGCTGACCATGTCCATCCCTTTATGACCACAGTCTAGCATCCTCTGATGGCGACTTCCAGCAGGATAACGCCCCATGTGACAAAACTCAGATCATCTCCAACTGCTTTCTTGAACATGACAGTAAGTTCACTGGACTCCAACGGCCTCCACAGTCACCAGATGTCAGTCCAGCAGAGCAGCTTTGGGATGTGGTGGAATGGGAGATTCTCATTATGGATGTGCAGCAACTGTGTGATGCTATCGTGTTGATATGGAGCAAAATCTCAGGCTCCTTTCAGATTTGTGCTGGAAAGCTGTAATAGTGCTGACTTTGTCCTTTATAGCACTCGGACCCCACGTTATAAGAGCGGAAATGTTGCGGCACGTCGTTTTGGCTGAACACACATGAAAATGTTCCGGACAGGGATGAAGGGAGAGTGTGACTGCGTTGACTTATTCTCAACAATTCCTGATGTCTGAAATCAAAGAAGAAGCGGCATGTTTGAAAAGACGAGTCCGTTTAAAGAGTGGATGGACTTTACCGCTCATGTTCCGCAATGCAAGTCTGAAAGCAGCTTCTGAGAAATGTTTCCAACACATTTTAGAATCTATGACTCCAAGAATTAAGGCAGTTCTGGTGGAAAATGGAGGTCCAGTCTGGCCAATAAGTCTAAATTGCGCATAGTTCATATGAAACAGATGGCAGAGTCCTGTTTGCTCATGTGGCAAGTTATGCAACAAAGGCCTGGGCGGGATTCAATCCCAGACGTCCGGGTGAGTCACGCGCACTGACCAGTCAGCCAAAGGGAAATCCCTGCGGCTAAGTAGCCAGGGCGCATGATCTATTGGGGGCACAGTGATAGGACCCCACACTGTAACACTCTCCCCCTCTTTCCACAAGTACGTCCTTGTGCTTCACGCAGGCTGCCACCAGATTCAAATCCATGGCATTCACCAGCGTCACAGGGATCCTGCCGACAACGCCAGAATGTGGCATGGTACACCACGAGGGCCCGGGTTGGATTCAATCCCACCGACTCCTGGGTGACAGTCATGCGCGCTTACCGCAGCTGTAGCTCAGGTGGAAGAGCAGTCGTCTTTCAACCGGAGGGTTGTGGGATCGATTCCAGGCTTGCCCAGACTACATGCCGAAGTGTCCTTGGGCAAGACACTGAACCCCAAGTTGCCTCCCGATGTGCCTATCGGGGTATGAATGTGTGTGTGACTGGGTGAATGTGATATGTAGTGTAAAGCGCTTTGAGCGGTTAGTATGACTGGAAAAGTGCTATATAAGTACAGTCCATTTACCATTTACCGGTCAGCCAAAGGGGTATTCCTGCGGCCAAGTAGTTAGGGCGCACAATCAACTGGGGGCAGAGTGACAGGACCCCACACTGTCACATTTATATTGAGGATAAGTTGTCTACTGTTTTTATTGTTTTCAAAAAACAAACAAAATTATGATCAGGGATTCTTTTAAAATAACCGTTGTCATTGTTTGGTCTGATCCCAGCGCGTACGTGACTTATCACTGATGACACATCACAAACTCATACAGTCGTCCTCAAAATTATTCATACCCTCCAATTAAAGACAATAGTAATTCAAATGATAAGAAACTAAAAAAACTAATAATGAATAAAAATTTACAAAATTATAATTCAGGGAAATAAATTATTTTTGAATTGCAGTTGGAAAAAAAAAACCCTATCCCAGACACATTCGAGCACCTTTCCCATGAACAGTGGACCAAAATACCTGTCAAAAGGTGTAAAAGTAGTTTTGAACATGAGAGAAAACACCTGGTTGCAGTGATTGTCTCAAAGTGTTTTGAAATTTTTGCAAAATTTTTGCGTCGGAGCCCAATCATGCTTACTTGCTTATTTTATTTTTGTTTATTTTAATATTTTTGTTGAACCAAAATTCAAAATAAAAAAAAGTCATGATTTTCATAGAATTTTTATTTATTATTACTTTTGTCAATTTCAACTTTTTTCATTGACAGCTGATTTTTTTCCTTTAATTGGAGGGTATGAATAATTTTGTGACGACATACTGTAGGCTAGCATCATATTTGATATTATTAACAAATAATAGTGCCCAAATTTTTTTTCCTTGGAAAAAGCATAAAAAGAAGGCAAAACAAAAATTAATCCTATATTTTAATGGGGGTGTTAACTTAATGGTTTTGATGGGCCGAGAACTCTTCCGTCCGAGTCAAACGTGTTCTTTCCCTGCTACCCAGCCTGATCTCCACTGGATACTTCAATGACTTTAATATTAATGACTCAAACATATTGAACTGACAGCAGCAATTTAAGCCTTCGATGAGGCAGAGGACGTGGGAAAGTTTGGTTATCAAATGTAAATACATGCAAAAAAAAACACAGACAGAGAGAGAAATGAGGCCAAAAGATTGCTTTAAAATATACTGGTATTATAACTTTTTTTTTTTTTTTTAGTTTTGCTTGGCCACATTTTCAGCCATAAACAACTAAAAGGCCCAGATTCCCAAATAAGAACCCCAAATTGGCTTTTGCTATTTGTGAAAACCAAGTCAAGCAGTTCCAGTGGTGCCATGAATCCTCTTGGGGGCCCCTGAGATTTTTTTTTTTTTTTTTTAAATTTGACTCCACAGAGCACAGAAAACTACATAAACACACACAAGTCTCTCACGTCTCTCATGTTTACAGCCTCTGGCCGGTACCGTGTAAGGCCCCCCCCACCCCTCCCTCTTTATGAGATAGAATTTCAATCGTCTCTCCTTTTCCGAGCTCGTAAACGGTGTAATGAGTTTCATTTGCTCCGGCTACGTGGGGCTCAAACCGCCACGGTGACCGCAGCAGTGTTCATAAAGATCACAGAGAATCCTCACGCACACATTCAGAGCTCACTTCTGTTCAGCACATGCCAGCCTTGACTGGTGACTCCTACATTTGGTGTGAATTTCCAGGCCATTAATTTAAGGAACATCACTTCTGAAGGAAACTGCCTGACATTTGTGGTTCCTCTTTCAAACACTCTCCTTTAAAGCCTCTATTAACCAGGCTGCACTGCGTAAATCACAGCTTAAAACAGCGCAGAGACACATGACGACAACATGCGGGCCTTTCCTTTATTTCTACAAACACCGGAGGTTTGTAAACCTGAACATGCCGACATTTGAAAAAAGAAGAAATATCAATCTACAGTATGTA
The DNA here is from genome assembly GCA_023101725.1 of Atherinomorus stipes. Taxonomy (NCBI): domain Eukaryota; kingdom Metazoa; phylum Chordata; class Actinopteri; order Atheriniformes; family Atherinidae; genus Atherinomorus; species Atherinomorus stipes. Next base: position 132,481 of record JALJCO010001775.1, on the reverse strand, counting down.
TAATGTTTATGAACACAAAACTTTCAATAATCAAACTGATTGAAAAGATTCACTGCTTCTTAAAAAAAAAAGCAAGTACATTAAAAAAAAAACCTTAATGAGGCTAATTATGGATTATGTTTTCATTAAAGCCCCGTTTCCACAGAGTGGTACAGTAGGGGTGGGTATCACGCGGTACCATGCGATACAATACTATCACAATATTTTGCCAACTATTACGTTCATGTCACGATACAGCGATTCTTCAGTTATTAATATATTGCACTAAATTTAATCCATGATACACCACAATATGAGTCACTGAAGACATTCCGAATTTATTGACCAACGTGAATCCATTTGAAATTATTTAAAAAACATTGTCAATTAATTTAACATAGATGACAGAAATTCATGTGAAACTAGTAAAGCAGAAAAAGTGCACAGTGGCTCATATTAGTGCATATGACAAATTAATATTTAAGTCGGTGCGTTATAATCTCAAACAACTGGGTGGTCTACAGATGCGGGCATGAAAAAGTTCCTCCTTTTTCTGCCTGTCATTGGCTGAATGATTTGTCCCGCGAATACGTCATCACGCACGGTGTCCAAACTTGGCGTGTTGAAACGTCCTTGTTCCGGGCATTCATTTATGCTCTGAAATCGTTTCCCCTGGGCACACAGGCGTTTCTCTCTGCGATTGGATTAGCAGACAAGTCGCTGGTAAGTGGCTGGTAAGTGGCTGGTAAGTGGCTAGCAGTCGGCTCAATGGGGAACTTTTTCATGCCCAGATCTGTATGAAAACCTGGACACATATTTCAACTTGTACTTTCCACTGTGTGTAAAGTTTAATGTTACCCTGCAGGCTGCACATAAATATCAGTGCTAAAGCAGCAATTTTTCTACATGCTGGACTGGTCCAAACAGAACATCAAAATCTTGTGAGATTTCTTTAGCAAAAATATCTACAGCAATTTTGATATCAATATGGTAATCCAAAATAAAAATTTGCAATATTTCAGTGTATCTATATTTTGTCACGCCCTTATGGTTCAGTTAGCAATGGTCCTGTTTGGTCAGGTGAGCGTCCCATAACAAGTTAGACCCTCACTAGATAAGACAAGGTTTAGTCCACAGTTCTGGGGTCTGTTGCACAAAGCAGGGTTAATGAAAACCCTGAGTTGTTTAACCCTGAAATTAGGAAAACTCTGAGTTTTCCGTAACACAAAGGTAGGTAACTCTAGCCTGTTTCACGAAGAGGGGTAACTTAAACCCTCGGTCAGTTACCATAGTAACAGACTCTGAAACTAACCTGGTCAGGAGCAGGTTAATGGAGAAGGTCCCGCCTGCGGCTTGCAGAACAAGGCGGAGATGGATATTGGGCGGGGTCGGACGTCCGACTCCGCCCATATTACCGTTTACAGTCATTTATTTTAACCCTTCCCCTTATCCCTAACCTCAGTATCTGGTCACGCCCATCGGATGTCCAGCGCCGCCTAATATCCGTCTCCTGCAAGCCGCAGGTGGGCGTACTTGGGTTAATATGGAGAAACCTTGAGTTTCACGCTGTCTCCACCCACTTTTAGCAACACTCGCCGTTTCATTTCCTCATTCATTCATTCAGTCAGTGGCGAGTTTTGGCTGCTACCGTCTCAAATAAAACTGTTTAAAAATAAATCAGTTGGTAGGTTACAGACGAGTCCTTTCGATAAGGATTTCATGGGTGAAGATGCAGCATGACTGCAGAGAGTTAAACATTCAGAGATCATTATCAGACCACTGATACAAGTTCTGTCATTTCCCGACAGTTGTCCTTTTTGGCGTTACAGTTTCACATCACATTCACTTATCTACATAAGAACAAGCTGATCCGTATGCACATGTGTGATATCACCAGCTGCATGTGACAGTTGGAGATCCTGTCTCTCTGTTTCCGAGAGATGGTTTGGACTGATGATTTGACTGTGCAGCTGTCTGTCTCTGTGTAAATGGTCAATGTGGTCTGACATGCGGAAAGATGTGGTTCAATCCCAGGTGTGACTTTTTTCATGTTGCCATATGCTTTCCCCTAAAAGCAGATTGGCTATTGTTTATTGCCCTTTTTTCGCAAATAGATTTTTCTGTCTTTCATTGGAGATGCGGGGCATTTGAGAAATGCGGCGGTTATGTTTTATCTTAATGCTGCCGACAAGAGTCCTTCTCCCCCCGCAGGATCACACCCAAGTTAAATAAATAAAAAGGGTGTGATGAAAGTACAGAGCTGGATTCGAACATCAGCCTCCCAGGTGGGACGCAGGTGCGCAAACCATTTAACCAAACGGGTATCTATGCATAAAATCCCCAGCAATCATACTGGAAGGATTCTAGACTGTTGCGTTACCATTAAACTGTTCTACCCTGTAACATCATTGTGATTGTAAAGGACAGCATTTAAACTTAGTTCTTCTCCCATGCCGTCTTTCTTTCTTTTCTTTTTTTTTCTTTTGCGGCAGCTGTTTAAACTCGCCATATGAGGCTTTAGAAGTTCTATTTCCATTCAATAGCGAATGCAGCCCCGCCCTCGTGTCTACATTGCCATGGTAACTCGTCGAATTGGTGCTCCATCGATGCTGGCTTTTATATCATGGTAGCGCATGTGTGAAACCCTGGGTTGAACTACCCTGAGTTGATTAAACCAACTCAAATCAGCTGTTCTGGGACTGAAAAGTCAGAGTTTTGTACCTCCGACCAGATCAACTCAGAGTTCAGGGTTACACTCAGAGTTTGTTGAACCTGCTTTGTGCAACGGACCCCTGGCGTGGCACCGTACCATTACAACAACAACAAATGTAGCGCGATAGCAAGAAATGTTTGTGGTTTCAGAGCCGACCAGATCTGACTGCTGTCTGCTGGCATCATTTTCTTATTTCTTTTCAAAGACTGTAAAAAAAAATGGACGTAGTGTCCTGTCACGTCTGAAGAGGGGAAAGTGAAGCCAGTTGGGCGTTTCCACTGTCGCCATCTTGCTGCGTTGTGTGTGTCATCCCTCCCGGAAAACACTAAAATGGGCAAAGACAGGGCCGTTGGGAGCCGCGCGGCAAATGATTGACAGCCAAGCTAATGCTAACCCAGCTAACCTTGAAGTGAACAGGAACACACATAGATAGATGGTCTAAAGTTAAAGGAGTGATGACAAAGCATTAAAAACTAGTTTCTGAACATTGCTGCATATGTAAATACTCCAAAGAAAAAAACGGCATTTTTTACAGCGGGGGATTGTTTTGAAACGCCAGACCTCACTTCCTCAGTAATACAGTTGGGTGCGGTAATGATATGCAGCTTTACCCGGAGACCAAGTTGACTTCATTTTGATTGGCTACACTTTATGTAGAGAAAGTAGGTCCAAGTGCCCTAAGTGGTCAGACTTTTTAAAGGCTATCTGTTAGCATCATGGGTAATTCAGAAAGTAAACTATGTTTATCAGACAAGACAGCATTTAGAAAATAAATAAACTTACAGGTAATGACAAGGTTGTGGTCGCCTCCCTCAGTGTTGCTGCAGAAGTTTTCTTTTAAATCCATTTGTTTGAAAACCCAGACCTGACTGCTCAGCAGTTACTCAGCTCCACTCACGCAGTTGAATCAGCCAGATTCAGATGTCACAAAAACAAATGTTTTTCTGTGTCCCACTCGAAAGACTGTATTGTCTGTATTGTGTGACTCCTGTAGCTCTACCCTAACTGTACCATACCATCCTCTCCTGGAAATATGACTGAAGGTAGCCCAGAATGGTATGGTTCAGTTTCATTGTATGGAACCCTTTTATAATGGACACACACAAACTCACGTGCTACACTGTACCAGCCTGCACTGTACAGCTCAGTGGAAATGGGGCATAAGCATTTTTAATTTACATATTAAGTTTGACACTAAATCTTTCTTTTAAAGGGACTTGAGGCAAGATTAAGAAATGAAACTCGCGACTGGCGCTTCAGGTAACTGCAGCCACGAGCCAAGCCGTCACGGGAGCGTGCACAAACTGAAACTATAATGTTGTTTACTCACCTTTTTCTCCATAGTTACACTTTCTAGTGGTCTTTCAGTTGATCTGGATTGTTTGCTGACGGCAGAATAATCCATTACTATCACTTACAGTGTTTGAATTTGACGTGACCGGCTTCTTCCTATATCAAAACCGCGGATGTAGCGTCATTTGACGTCACGTCCGCATGGCAGAGCTGGAAAGCTATTATGTTGTTTACTAAGCTTTTTCTCCGTAGTTACACTTTTTAGTGTCTTTCAGTTGATCTGGATTGTTTGCTGACGGCAGAATAATCCATAACTATCGCTTACAGTGTTTGAATTTAACACGACTGTCTTTTTCCCGCATCAAAACTGCGGATGTAGGTCATTTAGCGTCACGTCCGCAGGGCAGCGCGGGAAATTTGGACACCGAATTACAGCACACAGCCTGTTCAAGGCAACAGAGAGAAACATGGGTGGAAACGTCATTTTTGGTATTTAGCGCTTCATCACCCATTAGTATGAAAAAAAAGGGACATTCATGTTTGTTTGTTTTTTTTAATTCCTGCCTCAAGTCCCTTTAAGATCTCTCACTTGGCTTTTCTGCAGATTTCAACCCCATCCTGCAACACAAACAGAGATAAAGCGCAGAAAAGCCCTGAGGTAGGAGGAGAAATTCAGCTCTCTTCAAAGATTTGGCTCTTTAGTCTCGGCTACCTTAGAAGTTGGCTCTTTCAGTTCCCAAATGTTGCTTCTTTAAGTATCACTGAGCTTCTATTTAGTCTTATTTACAATTGAGTGGTTTGTATGTTGGTAAGAAATGTAAGTATATTTAAATTTCGTATCGTAAAAGCTTTATTTTTGTAATTTGTTGTAATAAAAAATGATAAATTTAAATATTTGAATCAAAAGTTAAAAAGAACAGCTAAACACAGAACCACACCAAGCAAATCAAGTAAAAAAAAAAAAGCCAAAGTCTGAACATTATGGCACTTGAAATTAATTTATTCTCTGCCTTTTTATGATACACTTGCAATTTAAATCTGGCTTCCCATCTCTCTGTGTACCTGGTCTGTACTACTGCACTTCTTGTCTCCCGAAAGGCTGTCCCCATTCCTCCTAGTCATTATGGTATGACCCTAGCCTTTACTGCTATGTAACTGGCCACATGGTGGCACGATTGTCCAATCAAAATAAAGTCCCACCCCTTCTCAAGATTTGGTTCTCTCTGACAGGAACTGGCTCTTCTCATGACTAGAAAGAATCGGTTCATAGAGCAGACTTGTTCGTGAATGATGCATCACTACTGTTAGCCATGTTCACACTGACGATACACCAATACATCAGCCCTAAAAAAATCTGTATCGGTCAATCCCTAGGTCACACTGCACGAACTTTGACAGATTTCTTCATGGAACAGCCCTCTAATGACCACTAATTTGGCATCCATCTTGCATCCTGTCTCTTCTCTAAGCTCTCTCCAGTGAGTTAAAGTCAGTTTGATGTATGCTTTTGTCTTATCTTTTAAACTGTCCCTTTCTTTCTTTTTCACTCTTCCTCTGATAATGTCCTCTGCATTTCTTTGATGAATCAACCACGGTGCGTGTTCAGTCAGCCAATGAATTGATATCCAGTTGCTAGTGTGTAAAGTGCATAAAGTGGAAGTCAGCTCTAAAGTGGCACAGTGTCCTGGAAGAGTTGTGGAGCGCAGGTTGTCAGCCCCTGGACACAGCTGGGAAATGAAGCTCCAGGAATGTACATAATGACTGTCAATGTGCCAACAAAATGAGTCAAAAACACAATTTGATGTGCCTCTTAAATGTTCAACGTTTTTGTTTTGTTTTTTGCTGATTTCCAACTTTGTCGCGTGATTGTTAACGTTCTAATTTAAATGCCACGGTCATCAATTCAATTCCACTTTATCTGTTAGGTGCCAGTTCACAACAGTCATCTCAAGGCATTTAAAAGAATCAGTCCAATTCAATACAGTTAGTTGCAGTCCAATAATAATAATCCAATTAAATCCACATTTGTCCAGTTTTTAATAACCATGTTAATGCAAGTTCAGTTAGATTCTCTATCAATGTAACCGATAAGTCTTCCTCGCACACAAGGGTAACTTATGGCGTTCCACAGGGTTCTGTGCTTAGACCAATATTTTTCACATTGTACATGCTTCCTTTAGGTAATATCAGTGGGGAAAGTAAAATAAGACTTACAGGAACTATACAACTCAAATTTTTTTCAGCTCGCGAACTTCCCATGCTCGCATCATACCAAGATGTTGACAGAGCATGCTCTTTTCTGACTTTGATTTTTAAATACTGTACACATTAATAAGTGCATAATATAACATATCAGACACATAATATCATATATGGAAATTTACAAATTCATTTTCAGGTTAAGTGCAGGTAAAGTACCTCTTTAGGAAAGATAACATCAGAATAACAGAATTTCAACTTAAAGTGTTTTCTTTGTTGTGAGAAAGAACACAACACAGTTTCCTTATTTCCATGTGTTGGTTTGCTGAAAGGACTTACCACACATAAAATAAAATAGGTTACACTATTGTCCACTTTTAAGTACAACTTACTTTTTTCCCAACTTGGACCTTATTTTTAGGAGTTTATATGTGAATTTACTCACCAGTAAAATTTCTTTATCACTTTGACTCCTTCGGAATGTGGCAGGACGGAGGAAGGCCCAGGCAGGATTCGAGGGACATCCCCTTGGCCTTGGAGAGTCATGCATGCTAACCAGTCAGCCAAATGGACATCCCATTGGCCAAGTAGCCAAGGCACATGATCACTTGGAGGCATAGTGACAGGACCATCAACTGCCACAGGAAGATATTCAGTTGGGTCGCCCTTCAGCGTACATCCATACAATGGGAGAGATGGGGCAGCCTCTACTACTGTACCACTGTATACAAGACATTATCTGCAGCAAAAAACCCTTCATTTCATCAATACTTTAAGTAGAATGAATGAACAAATGAGTACTATTGTCCTGTAAGTGTCTTAATGAGCTGCATGACCTGATGGTCTGCAATTGCTGAGCAGGCCAATTCTGCGGACAGGCCACTGGGAAACATTCCAGTGCTCCCGATGGCCAGTCCACTACTGGTGAAAGTTGCTTTTGTATAGCATTTCGGCTCCGTTCTGGTAGAGGCGATCTGAATATTTCTTCCTAGATCGCAGTTCCGGTGGGCTCCAGCTTACTTTCACCTCTGATTCGACAGCATGACATATATTTTCATTTATATGCAGATGATATCCAGCTATACTTCTTCAAGAAATCAGATAAAACTAATCCGTTGGTCACATAACTAACATGGTTGAAGAGAGAAAGGCCTGAATGGCTGAATTTGATCCTAAAATAGACATGAATGAAGTTGTTGTCCTTAAATCTGAGCACCTCAGGAAAACACTGTGGAAATACAATTACTCTGAATGACATTACTTTAGCATTAGACTTTAGTATGAACAGTCTATGGATCTAATGTGACCCATATGTGCTGAAGACAAGATGTAGCACATACCATGTTGTCTGTGGAGGTAAATATGAATGGTAAACATTAGCATCTTTGCATCAATTATGTTGTTGTGAAATCAGAGCCAAAAAGATTGCAGATCATTTCATCCATTGTTTACGTTCAATCTTGCCATGTCCTTACTTGATTCTTTTGTGAAAATGTATTTTAGTCAAGTATTGCTTCTTGTAAGTGGACAACCACTCAACCTAGTGTAGTCTTAGGCCTGGGATATACTTGCTGTGGACGCAAACGTTCACGCAAGCAGTCTGCGTCATCTGTGAATATACTAGCTGCAGCACGTCGCGGCCAAAATGCTCAATACTGGAGGCCACCGCTAGGAGCAGTACACAGCACTTGGACACTGAGAATGTAAAAAGGTCAATCTGCCGGTCAGATTGTATTTCTGGGGCATACGTGAACAACCCACGTGTATGTGGAAAATGGACAACGTTATTACTCTCGAGGAAGAAGAAGTATACAAATGATGGTAGTTTCAGACCAGGTCTGAGAAAAACTCGCTCTTCACGCTTTTTGTACACATGAGCACCTCTAGCGTTCACGCGTTCAATATTGCATCACGCTCACGCAGAACGTTACCTCGCGTCTACGCCAGCAACCTATGTGCCATAGGTACGTTGGGAAGGCATGGGCGCCATGATGCGTACGTGGATGAGTCGCCAGCAGCAAGTATATTCCAGACCTTACAAAAGTGCTGGAAATGGAGACCAAATAGTGAAAAGAGGAGATTTCTGCACACTTCATTAGATGAAGATGTACAGATGTACATGTACAGAAATATCTTTTCACTTTAAGTATTGCTTCAACATCTTTACATAGCCTATTGGAACACTTTACACTGCACATCTTTTGTTATGGTTTTTCATGCAGAGAAAAACAGCTACAACTACGGAATTGCTATGGAACAGCTATGGAGTTGCCTTATTGGGGATATCTGGGATATTGGAGATACTGCATTAAAGCTGGAAAAGTGCAAGTCACTCACCCGAGTTTAGTGTTTGCCAACTCAGACCAGAAAAAGCTGTTTAGGTTGCTTTATTTTAATATTTTGTAATACCCACGCAGCCTAAAGCATGTTGAGTCTTTTTCGAGACAAAGAAAAAATACCTTGGGCATAAGTTTCCATTTATCTTTTCATGTAAAAAGCAGCAATGGAAACCCAAGAAAGGACTCATTATCAGCATCGCACCTGTTGCCATGAAGAAAACTTTTCTGTTGTCCAAACTTCTGCAGTCATGAAAATACTTGGATGCAGTTTGCCTCCATTTATCAAACAGTAAAGGCATCGTAAATACTCCTGCAAATGCAACATTTTGAATTCTCTATGCATCTGCAGACTTTGCAATGTTATAACTGCAGAGGCTAAAAACAAAACAAGAACATCGCATTTCTTAATTTTTAATAAAACTATTAACAAAGTACATATTCAAATGTTCCATTTTTAGGTTTATTTTTTTAACATGTTCCCATAAATTCAGGTTTTCTTCAAAGTGATACGGTATAGTGAGAAGTTATTAAAGGGACTACAGGCAAGATTAAGAAATGAGACTGCAGGTAGCTGCAGCCACCAGCCAACGCGGGAACGCGCACAAACGGATGCTATCATGTTTTTTATGACTCTGATAAAGTCTTTTTCTTTGTGCTTTCACTTTTTAGTGTCTGTCAGTTGATCTAGAGCATTTGCTGACAGCAGAAGAATCCATAACTAACCCTTGCAGTGTTTGAATTTACCTCGACTGTCTCCTTCCTGTATTAAAACTGTTGAGGATGCGGATGCAGAGTCAATTGACATCACATCACATCACATCTACGGGATTCGGCCACCGAATCACAGCGCATTATGCAGCACACAGCCTGTTCAAAGCAACGGAGAGAAGACGTGGGTGGCGCTTCATCACCCATTAGCATTAAAAAACTGGACATGCATGTTTATTTTTTCACAATTTCTGCCTCTAGTCCCTTTAAATGGCTGCTCATAAAAAATTTCCTTGAAGCCAATTCTGCCTAATGGTACACATAAAAAAAACCCACACTCATTTATTAATTAAGCCAAGATGTTCAACCAATCAGCCACATCATGTGAAGAAAAGTTCATTTGGAATCAATTCGATATTTTTCTGGATGCTCAAATTCATGGAGATGTTTCTTCAACATGAACCACTCTTTTTATAGACCAAAAACTCATCCACAGGGTACAGAAGAGTATTAGCGCTACTGAAGGAAAAAAGAATAGAATACAAAAAAATAAGTCGGAATTCTTACTTTTTTCCCCCCAGAACATTAATAAAAATAAAAAAATAAAAAAAAAATCCGGAGATTTTTTTTTTTTTTTCATTTCTGAAAGAAAAGTCAGAATTCTGAGGGGGAAAAAAAAAACAGAATTTTGATTTCAATCTAGGAATTCTGACTTTTTTTCATAAATTATAACTCAAAATTCTGGCTTTTTTTCCCCCATGAAATTTAAATGGAAAAACAAAAAAAAAAAAAGATCCGGGAGATTTTTTTCTTTTCAATTTCTGGGGGTTGGAGGGTGTGAATTTTAAGCAAAGAATTCCAGAATTCTATGATAAAAAGTCAGAATTGTGAGATTAAAGAATTCTGACTTTAATCTTAGAACTCTGAATTTTTTCTCAGAATTCTGACTTTTTTTTTTTCAGAAACTGGAAACCCCCCTTCTTTTTTTTTTACCTTCTGAAAAAAGTCAGAATTCAGATTTTTTTTTCACAAAGTCTTTTTTTTGTCCTTCAATGGCCCTAATTCTCTTCCATAACAGGGGATGCTCTGGCAGCAGAGCTGGCGATTTTAATGTTATGGCTGATCAGTATGAAAACAACTACATAAAAAAGAAAAACTAACAGGTAGGTTTAAAAAAAAAAGGGGGGGGGGGGGGGGGGGTGTAATAAAATTCCCATAAACTCAAGGCAACATTAAATAAACCAGAGATGGTGTTTTCATATTACCCCACAAAGCCCCATCACATGTAGCTCCAGGTGAACCTCACAGTATTTACAATTCCAGTCCTGAGGAAGCCAGTTTATGAATTGGATCCACCTACATCTCCTCTGTGGGGCTGCTGTTTCAACCCAAATCCTCTTTAAAGATCGTTTAAAGATCTTTGTTGTTTCTTTTCTTTAAAAAAAAAAAAAAAAAAAAGAGATTAACCTTCTCTGGATAATCTCCATTTAAAAAATCCAAAAGCCCAGATGTTTGGGGAATCTGCCCAGGGCTCAAAAACAAAGTGAGACCGGCTATTTTCCAAACTTTTCTTGACAGTCTGTTGGTAAACTCTGTTGTCCGAGACATTTCTCATACGTTACAGGTCTTTCCAGACCTGCTGTGAAACAAAAGTTTAACGGTCCATTTGGGGAATTGCTTTTCTGTCTGTTTTAGCGCTCATCTGTCCTCAGGGGGCTGAAAACACAGCAGGACCGGGGTGACTGTGAAACCGAACTCCTGAAAAATCTGTTTTTCCATTTATGTCCGACTGATGCCTCCCTGGATACAGAAGACACGCTGTACAGTGTTGTCATTTAGTTTTACATAACCACACTGAACATATTACTCTTCCTCGCACAAACAAACATACCTTTTCCAAAACACAAAGGAATTAAAAACAGTGAACATTGTGTAGCAACCGCATGTACCCCTCCCCTCAACCCCCATTAAACTGTTTTCCTCTGGAAACACACAGCTAATGTTTTCCAAAATCCTCTTGTTCTCTTCAACCCTCCCCGCTCGATCCGAGCCTCAGGGCTGGAGGGGTCCGCTCCATATTGTGTTCATTAGAGCCGCCGAGTGTCGACCTGGTTTGGAAACATGGGGGGGGGGTGTAAGTGTGGAGGAGGCTGAGGCTGCCGAGTCCTAAACCACATTCTTTAAATTCCCTGTAAACAAGAGAAAGACAGAAATGAGAGGGGTGAGTGGGGTTAGATGGGTGATAAAACGCACAGACACACCAACAAACACCAATACGGAAAAAGAAGATGAAAAAAGGCCAAACTTATCTCAGAAAGTGGGACTAAATACACATATGAGACACCAAAGACGGAGGGGGTATGGAAAACACACACAGTTGTGCCACTAAAAATGCAAAATAACATCTGGCTGAGGTAAGGCCCATCATTCCTGAGGAAGCAGAAGCATGCAAAAAAGGAATCGGTATGGAAATGACAATATTGAGCAATGCTGCAAGTTGATTTGCATGAGGACACAGATTGGTTTCCACGCCTCAAACACTCAAATACACAGATCAAGCGAGTGCTTAGACACAATAGCCGCATTATAAAGTGTAGTTGACGGTTCACTTGTGGAAATAAAGCTGCATTGTTGATCCTTTGTTATGCTAAATGGACTGATTAAGAAAAACAAACATGTTGAACGCGCACTCCGGGGATGAGTAATTGCCCTGACGCACTGAGGGAAAGGAGGATGTCCTGTTTTGTTGGTCATTGTGGAGCTGTCAGTGAAGTCTTGTCATGTTCTGCCTACAGTGACAGCAACAGCTTTATCGAAGCTGAAACAGACTCTACCAATTAGCGGTTCAAAGCTGATGCTGACGGCTCTGAGTTATTGGTAAATGCATTAAAATGTACCTGTGTCTGAAAGCTTTGGATGTGTTCAAAGCAACAGAAGTGTAGCAAATGAAACATCCTCATCATTAAAGGGAACACGGCTTTGGCATATTTATGGACCCACAAGTAAAGACATGCACGGAGTCATGGAGCCAAAAACTTTCCCACAACCACAACTCTGCTGCGTTGTTTCCACAACTGACGCTATATATCTGAGTAAAATCATTTCTGTATTTATACAGCATGTTGCATTTCATGTAACTCACTGCTTTATAACGAAATGACATAAATCATGAGAAATCGGAACAAAGATGTAATAAAACTGCATAATAATGATCTTGATGCGAGTGCCTGCTCTGCTGAGCCTTCAAACTTGCTGCTTTTGAGGTTCCCAGCATTTGTTTGACCAGTGCACCCCCACATCCTGATCTGACAGGCTCAAACACCCACTGAGACAGGATGGTTTCATGGAACTGATTTATAGCATGTCATTGCAGATCAAGCACAACAGCAGAGAGGATCTGGGGAAGCCTTGCATATCCTGGCCGGCTTGATGCCTTCTTTCCCTCCCCAGATGTCCATAAAGTTTGCATTCCTACTAAGGATAGACCGACACAATGGCCAGCCAATATTTTAGGCTGATATTTGCGTTTTTCGGGTGTGGGTGTTTTGGCTAATACCTTCACTCCTCACAATTTCCAAGCTTTTTTTTTTTTTTTTTAATTACAAGTTTAATGTTTCCATTTAATATTTGTTTACAACGGGGTTCTTGCAGGGTCTTAAAAAGTCTAAAATTCTGATCTTAAAAATGAAGGCCTCAAAAGGTCTTAAAGGGACCATTTTTTTCATCCAGGGTCTGAAATTTGATCCAGACGAGTCTTAATTTTTAAAGTTTTATTCATTCTGAGGACCGTTGGCCACATAGAGTACCTGAATAAAATATTGCAATCAGAAGTTGATTCTGTCCGTCTTTCTGAGAGGTTCAAATAGCTACAAGAGATGTTTTCAATTTCTTTTTATATTTCTTAATTGAAATGCAACTAACTGCATTTTTCTTGTGTAGTGCTTGAGTTAATATTGAAGTCTGTGTCTATTGTTTGATTCAGGCATCCACTAAAATCCATTTTCATTTTTAAACATTTTGCACTTTAAATTTTTTGTACTTTTTGGGGGCAGTCATTGTTATGCAATTAATCAAGATTGATTAATTACAAACCCTCTAATTAATCAGATTTCTTTTTTTTTCAAATTGAGCCCAGCCTATTTTGAATTTCTGGGATTATTTGAATGTTTCTGGTAATGCATTATAATAGTCTTAAATTTATTTATAAAGGTCTTTAACGTCTTTAAAAGGTCTTAAATTTATTTGCTGAAACCTGCAAGAACCCTGTTACAAGTGCGCCGTTTCTTTTTTACATATTTATTTGAGATGCTTTGTCCTTTTTTTTATACTAAAAAAGTTGTAAAATTACATTTCATTGTATCCTTTATTATACTAATTTGGGAGTCAAATGCAGTATCAACCCCAAATATCGTCAGGTTGTGTCTGCCATCGGCTGAGACTGATGAGAAAATATTTGTATTCGCATCGGGGCGACAAAATCTGTATTGATCCCTAATTATTATTACCTCCGCCAAGGAGGTAATGTTTTTGGTACCGACCGTCCGTCCGCCCGTCGTAGTCTGTCAGCAACTTTATGGAAAAAGTGCTGGACCGACTGACCTGAATTTTCACCAACCGTGGGCCTCAGTCCAAGGACAAACCCATTAAACTTTGGTGGTGATCCGGATCACCTTCTGGATCCAGGACTGTTTTGAAGGATTCTTTATCGTTGTGAGATCGGCCATGTTGGAAAGGCTGTTGATGAGGCGTGAGTGCCCCCTTGTGGCAGAAGTGTGCAGCTGCGCTACTGAGCACATGATGACAGGATGCAGAAATTAAACTTATGAGCAGCAGTGAGCATGAGGAAAGAAGACTGTTGGACAGACTTATAGCCAGTTGAATATGCTGAACTGTGAAGAACTGTAAGCAACTAGTTGTATTTCTGCCTGAACAGGATGTTTATTTAGCCTCTAATGTTATTTGCTTATTCAGAAGTGTTCCTCCATTCACCCTGTGCCTTTTTATGCTATTAAGCTAGATGACCTGTTGCATACCAGTTACTGTTACTGTTAGCCTTGAACACATATGCATGTTTCGTCCTAACTGAATGTGAATGTTTATTTGCCAAACGAATGTTCCTCATGGCTTTATAGATCACACTCACTTCCATCCAGGCATTCACCTTAACTAGCCTGGAATTCCTCACCTGCAAGCCTGTCGTTTATTGCATTACTGTGCTGTTGTGATTAAGAGTGACCAGTAAAGACAGTTAACTGTACAAGTGAGTCCTTTGTGTTCTGACCGACATCCCATGGTGAACATCAAACCTACTTACCAACGCCTCAACAGTCTTACATCAACAACACCCTAATAGACGAAGTTTTCCATACAACTCCATAGAAATGGCCCAAGTGTTTGGTAAAAAAATACAAGAAGGGATCTCAATGAGTTTCTGTTTCCAAAGTTGATCCGGATCCAGAGAAAATTCAGGATACTATGATCCAGAACACACAAAGATAATGGAGTCGAGCTGCTTGGTGGTGGTCTGTGCTCTCTGAGTGCTTTCCTAGTTCGTATGTGCAGGACCATTTATGCTAGGCACACACTACACGACTGTTACAGTTGTTGCCGATTTTAAAAGACTGAAGAGTTCACACTAACCGACTGGATTCTGTAAATTCATTCAAGATTGGAGATAACACATTTACCAAATGTATCCTCCATGGGATCACAGACAACAATATCATCAACCCGACTGAGGTGTTGGAAATCACCGACTCCTTGTGTGCCAACTGCCATTATACAGAAAAAAAAGGAAGACACAAATCATCTTCCAGATTCCCTTCTCCATGTTGTTGTAGTAGCCTGTTTGATGTTGCGCATCCATGTTAGCCCCCCCCCCCCGTGACCTCCAAGGCTGTGGCACGTGGCTGCGCCTGCATCTGTTAATGATAAATTGTGTTGGCTAATAAATACAATATTCAAGGTGAAATCAGGCTGCGAGGAGGCTACTCTAGCCTATAAACAAATATGTTTCACAAATATGTATTAACCTTGGGAGCAATCACAGTCACCCGCGGGTACTCCCACCAACCCTGAAATTGAAAAAAAGCTGTCTCAGTGGTGGCGACTTTCTGGTCAGTCTTCCTCCATCCCTCGGCCTGCTTTGACCCCAGTGTGACGGTGAGCAGCCGTCCTTCACTTCACATCCAACTTCATGTAGGACCACTTCTTATTTCGGCTTGTGCGCGTTACTCTGACCCCACAGCAGCGCATCACACACTCTCCTCACCACCCTTTTGTTTGCGTGCGATGTCAGAGGACAGCTGCCACAGAACACATTTTTTCCCGTTTCCACGTAATCATACAGTCGTTTGTTCTCAGTTAATTTTTTTATTTTTCTTTACTGCCATGCTCATATTTTGTCTTTCTGATCATGCAGAAGAGGGAATCCCTGGTGCAGGTACTCCAACATGTGCGCTCTATTCCATGTTTATTGGGATGTCCAAAGGGATTGTACATTTGGATCCATGCATATGCATAGATTAGGGGAGACCAGGGCTAGTTGTCATACGGGTAAGCAGTCACATTGCAATTATCTCCTCCACCAGAAGGCCCAACAAAAAAGGCAATACTACAGTAGTTTTCTTCCTTTACATGGTCAGGTGTTGTGTCTGGTCTGAGAAGAAAAAAAGCATGTTGTGAGCTGAGGTGAGCACCAATAAACCATTTTGCACAATCCAAAGTAAAAAATATTAACTTGATACATTTCCAAATAATCTTCTTTCAGGCAAAAATCTTAACAGTGATAAATGCAGACTTGTTAGAAGAGACATTAAGGCATTCTGTCATATCGTAATCATTGTTCCTTTTTATGCTAGCTTTAAGCTAGAGCTAGTTCTAGCCAACAGGTAGGTTTGGGGTAACTTGTCTCAATCATTTTGGGGTATGTTGTCACAAATGGAAAATCATTCCACATTTATTATAAAAAAAAATGCACACCTGGCTAATCAGTCAACATATGACAGAAGTGTGATCCAGATGAGTCTGACTTGTGACTAGTTCAAAAAATGAGAGACAAAACAGACATCTGAGGCAGTCCGGACTTAATCTAGTGCATGTTGCATATTATTTTGTTACCCACTGAGCCAAAGACGTCTATTAGACATCTCGTCTAAGTTTAGACTGAAATTCACCCGACCATAATCTGTCTATTATTTAGCCCAAATCTAGGCGTTAGAATTTAATCCATTAATATTAAATATTAAATTACAAAACAACTCTAAGCTGTAGAAATGACTTGCCAAATGTTTGATGGAAACATTTGACAAGTCATTGATCAATTTACAGTGTAGTTTAGATTTAGTCTAAGCTAGTCTGAGCTTAGATGGCTAAAAAAACCATTTCATTTTTAGACTAGTGGTAGACCGATTTTAGCCTAGACGTCTAAGGACCATTAGAAGTCTTTTAGGCAAAAAATGCTTGGTGGGTAACGTTTTTAGGGGCCAAGTTAAATGACATCTTCAAAGTCAGTGATAAACACAATCTGTGTCTGACTTCAGTTCTCTTTCAAGAAAAAAAAAAGAACAATAATGATTGTCTCCTTGCTTTTTTTGTTGTTGCAAAATCCAGTGTGACATCTTACCCTGTATAATGAGACAACTTGCCTCATGGTGGGGCAACATGTCACATGTTCACACTCTCCATTTGATTGCCTATAACGCTGGACTGACAAAAGATAGGAAAATAACATGAACACAAAAAATATACCTGAGACTTTGGTCTTTCATCCGGTACACATCTGTTTTATATGATGTATTGATTCCAAGAAATATATACGAACGTAAAAAGTGAGACAACTAGCCCCGGTCTCCCTACATTTGAAAATTGTGGTGCATATGACATTTTCAGGATTTGATCGTACGCTGGGTTTCAGTAGGAAATCCACACAGCTCTTTGTGCATGAGGCTGCTGGTGTTTTGCAGTGCGGCTCCCAGTCGGGTGTAGTTGGCTCTAGAATTCAAACATGTTTGACTGACTACGACTGAAGTTGCGTCGGTTCGGTTCCTATCGCACACTTGGAGATCTGAGTCGCTTTCTCAGACACACTTCCGCTGACCGGAGAGACAAACTGAACCAGACTCGCCCCAACTAGAGCAGACTACACCCGACTGAGAATCATGGGTAAAATCAGGCAAATAATCATCTAGTGTGTCCCCAGCTTTAGCCGCCACACATATAACAGGAAATAAACAGTGCAGGAATCAAAGTGCAGTAATCAATGACGGTTTTAACGATAACTAAAACTGGAAACGGTATTACTAATCGTTGGGAATTTTATCACGGTTAATCATTTTACCGGTTATCGTTACATCCCTACTCAATATTGATTAAAATTTTCAATATCAATTCAGTAAACTCTTGACAATTTTAAAATATTAATTTTAATGCCCATCTGATCATATTTAGTATGTCGCCTCATATTGTTTGTGTGATAAAATATATATATAAAAAAAAAATAGTTCCAATTTGTTGTTGTGTGATCTAATGTGGCATCCGTCTATAAAATATAAATAACACACACAGAGCTCCCCTTCCTCATGTCTGGGGGTGAATCGATTCAAAGGACATTGATATTGAGTCGCACAGGGAAATACTGTGATGCATCAATTAATATTTTTTATCTACCCCTAGTTTAAAAGTATTTTATATGCCAATACATTTACATTAAACATTCAGTCTTTTATCTTTATTCAGTCTTTTATTCTACTCCAATAGGTATATAGATATACTCAAACAAAGATGATATGCAGGGTTCCCCAAGGCTCCATCGCAGGCCCTCTATTGTTGTGCATTTACTAAGGATGAAAATCAAAGAACAGTTCCAATTGTCTGTAGGAATGTCTGTCTCTAGGCTGTTAGCAGTTCATTAATTTAGCAAATAGCTCACCTGTAGGTGTATGTGTGCTTCATCTAAACCAGGGATCCTGAATCTTAGTCCTCGAGAGCCTGCAGGAAATTTCCTGCTGCAACACGCCTGACTAGAAATAATTCAGACCCAGACTTGTGCAGTTTCATGTCAAGGTCTGCACAAGTCTGCTAATTACTCATTGATTTGAGTTAGGTACTTTGCCACAGGGAAACTTCTAAAATCTGCAGGACACCGGCTCTAGAGGACCAGGATTGAGGAACTCTAATCTAGACTTGAGTTTGGCACATTACGGTGGGTGAACCGCGTATGCTGCATCAGGCTTTCTGCGTGGACCTAAACGCAACACAGAGAGCAGGGGAGAAACGACATGCAGGTGTGTAAATAAGACAAATAACACCATCCTGTTTAGTTGTTTAGTAAAATGATAGTATAAACCTGCGCGAAAGGAAAGGTCAAAGGCAGGTGGGGTGTTGCCCTCATATAAATGTTGGGAGACACTGTTATGAGAAGGCATTCAGACACCTGATATTAGAATTACGTATCGCTCATTTATTCACTTGGTGAATTTTTTTCTGGTTTAAGTGTCAGTACTGCATTAACAGGGTTGGAAACCAAAGAATTACATGTAACAGTGTTACGTATTTAAAATACAAGAGTAACTGTATTCTGTTATAGTTACAATTTAAATTGGTGTATTCTAAAGTTACTTTCTCAAAAAACAAATTACTTCTAGGGATTACTTCATGCTGGTTACTGGGGTGTCAACGTCTACACATGTAAACGGGTACACAGAGAACAAATCATACTGTAACCGTTTAGAAAAATCAATAACCATATACACGTCATTTTTCCTCCTCCTCCCCGTCCTCTTTCATTTCTCACCAATACTGTATTTTTAGGGGTGGTAATGTTGCCTGAAAGCTTCACATAATAACTAACTATCCGCATACATAATAGATGCATGGGGTGCAATGTTCCATTGATATTTTTATATTTAATGAAACACAGCCACAGCCTGTCGCGTCACCTCAAGTAGACTCGGTGGCGGCGAACAGCTAGCAGAGTACTGGCGCTTTGTGGTGCTGTAGCAACTCTCTTCAAGCCGTTGGAGATCCCATCCTTAAACTGTACAGCTGGGAGTGACAACAAGTCAGGAGACCAGATATTTCTTTCTATGGATTAGCGAAGATGAATGTGGTCAGAGATGCTTTTAGTGATCAGGAGAGCTGATCGGATGCCAACGGCATCTGCAGTGTAAGCGTCGTATTGGGTGAGTTTCAATGCAAGTTAGGAGAGCTAGCTTTAGTTGTTGCTAACTGGGTTTGATGTACAAGTTTTTCCCCAGAAAATTAAGTTATGAGCCTGAATCAGACACTTACTGTAATGTATGTGTTTAGCAGGAGATCTAACCGCTCACGTTAGCCGTTGTTTTCATCAAGTTGATCACCAGAATACGACTTACTTCTCTCAGCTAAAACATTTCCTTGAGATGCCACAGTCAGCTGTGAAACATCGATAGACATCCCTGCTTGTGAAAGCTTTCTTTCTCCTGTGTATGAAGACGGGTTCTTATGTATCTGATAGCTAGATGAAAGAAAAATCCACTCAGCCGATGTTAGCTGTTTGAAAACTTCTGCAGGGACTCTGTCTGGATCCCAATAAAAGAGATTTTTTTCCGTTGAATCTTTTCAGATCTTGGGGATTAAAATGATAAATATCCATAACCTTACTTTGGTTCTACTGCAGTGTATTCTGCTGAGTTCAATATGACAGTGGGAGTATGGTGGGATGCGTAGGTGGCATCACCATCTGCAACCTAAAGATCATTAATCTCTGACATGTAACCGTGTACACGACAGTCAGTAGCCCCGATTATACAGTATGTGTAGAAAAAATTGTAAACGTTGACACCCCTACTGGTTACACTGTGTGGATGCAGAGGACATTAAGTGCAAAAGTAAATTGCAAATCACTGAATGAGAGCACTTTCCATACGACTAAATGACAATGGCAGAGGATGAGGAAAAACGACTAGGAGGAGCAAAAATGCATTTTTGACATGGAAATTTAGAGAACATTTTACAGTACATCACAGAGCAGTGCAATGAAGCTGCTTTCAGCATTGTGGAACTACCATTACGTCAGCTCCACCAGCTGAGTGCTCATATATGGGGAAAGAAAGGAGGATTAATGCCCCCCCAATGGTGTTGTAGATTAATGAGTTAATTGAACGGTCATTGATGAACTCATTTATATTTTGGGTAAACATGAATTGAATGTATTGTATGTCTGCCTGATATAATGTTACTGTATTTGGTTCCTTTGAATTAGGCCTTAAAACTTTGATTTGCCACAGATTTTATGTAAGATAGGGAGTTTCTCTTTCTATTTGAATATGTCACACATATATTTACAGTGTTGATGATAATGACAAAACGTGAGAACTTATCTTCCATTGATGTAAATGACTTGGCCCACCATACAGTATGTGTTCGCTTGTCTGTTTCTTTTAAAACATGCTACATAAATAAGTTTGTCATGCTATAGTCTTACATAATAACTAAAACTAAAACATAAAAAAAATCATCCTTTTTATTTCCCTCTAAAGCTTGAATCACATCCTCAAGCTGCTGTTCTGTGGTTTGAACTGTATAACTCTGCGAATGTCTAATAATCCACAGACCGTAGCTCAACGATCATCCACTAAGATAAGTGTCATGGATTCAGTTGCATAGCAATAACCACAGCACAGTGGTGGGCACATGTTGGCTTTAAAAGAAAAACAAAAAGAAAACAGCCCACTAAATCAGAGGATCTGATTTTTCTAGGAGATAGTCAAACAATGCATTCACAAGGACCAATGTGGTCCTGGCCCAGGTCTTAGAACACAGAATCAATTCTTCATGTCAGGATACAGGAGGAAAGTAATCATGTGTTTTTGTATTTTGAGGAGGCATACAGTGATGTTTCATGAATAGAGGGGAATCGGGTCCTTCGTTATGGACCATATAGTTGTTCTACAAAAGGACCGAGAGGTTGAATAAAGTAGCTGGCAGGGCTGTTCATTGTCACAAAACTGTTCTTATGGGGATAATATCTAAGCCAAGTTAAGGGGTGGATGGTTTTCAGTCCATTTGGTTTGGGATTGCATCCTTGCTTTTTGAAAATGATGTTGTCCCATTGGCTTCATTGAGCAGGAATCACGGATTCAAAGGATTCATTTACTGTCATAGAACTTAAAAAAAAAAAACACATGACAGAATGAAATGCTGAAATCTGGTTCCAGTGTCAGAAAAAACGGTGAGCACTGGGTTTTTGAAACAGATTGTAAAGCAGCTGGGATGAGAACTAGCACCTCCAGACCCAAGTCCATGATCTTCAGGCAGAAAAAGGTGCATTTCCCTCTCTTGGTTAGGGAGAAATTCAACAATCTCAGGGTTTCCTTCATGAACGGGTGTAAACTAGAGAAGAACTTTGACAAGCAGATTAGGGCGCCATCTACAGATATGTGGACAATGTACAGGTCTTTCATATGCCTTCAACTAGTGATGGAAGAGTCACATAGAAAATCAAAGTGGCTGAAATGAACTTCTTCTGAAGATTGTCTGTGTTCACTGTTAAAGATCAGTCAACCAGAAGGGAAGAGGAAGGTATGGGGGACTCTGCTTAATGCATGATTACTTGTGGGATTATCTAGAAAACCGTGGAAGTCAAATAGCCTGTTTCCACTGAGTGGTACAGTACCGGTCGGTCTGGTCCGGGATGGATTTTGTGTGTTTCCATTATAAAATGGGCCCATACAAAAAAACTGTGCCATACCATTTATGGACCCTTTTCAGAAAAATAAGTTTTCCCTTCCTAATTATGATGTTTATGATCATTTTACAAGCATTGACTTTAGAATCGGAGTGATTGGGGAAGTTTTACCAGTCATATACAGGCCTAAATGAAAAACCAGGGAGTCGCTGTAATTAGTTGAGTTCATTTTTGGACAACAAGCGGATTTTTTTTTTTTTTTTGTTATTTTTTTTTTTTTTTTCTTTTTATAATAATTTTTTTTTTTTTTTTTTTTATTGGTTTCCCTTTTTATTATTATTATGAATGAGATGAAGATGTTTTTTTTTGAGTCCCCCCTTTATTATATTTTTTCTTTTTTTTTTTTTTTTTTTTTTTTTTTTTGTTTTGAAATATTTTTTTTCTTATATTTTTCTTTTTTTATATTTATTTTTTTTATTTTTTTTTTTTTTTTTTTTTTTTTTTGTTTAAAATTAAAATCTTTTTTTTTTTCCTTTTTTTTTTTTAATTTTTTTTTTTTTTTTTTTTTTTAAAAAATCATTTACACCTCTGCCTCCCTTCCCCTTTTTTTTTTTACTCTTTTTATTTTTTATATTTTTATTTTTTTTTTATTTTTTTTTTTTTTTTTTTTTTTTTGAAAAAATTTTTAATTTATAAATTTAATTTAGTATAATCAAAAAAAATGATTTTTTTTATTATTTTTTTCTTAAAAAAAATATTTAATATTTTTTTTTTAAAAAAATATTTTTTTAACCCAGCCCTAGCATATGTTTTAACTTTCTAATGTATTACTCCCCGTTTCCACCTGCATGTCTGGGTCGGGTCAGGTCGGGTGGGTTTTGGTATGGATATGTTTATTTCACATTACGTCTCCACAGCACACTACCCTTACACTGGAGGTGAAATATTAACAGGATAGAGCTGCTATGTGATCGCGTGATATCATCACAGTGCAACACCTTTTAACCAAAGCAACACACCACACATGACAGAAACAAAGGGGGGTCATCCTTGCTTTGTTTTTATGCCGGTTTGCGCGGGATTGACATACTTTTTCAACCAATCAACGGATTACAGTGTATAAGCTCCACCTCTTTGGTCTGGATCGGTTGGGTCGGATATAAGGGTAACTGTCCCAGTTTTTATCTGTGAAGACATAAAAACAAGTGGCCCGGCACGACCCAGACCCACTGGTGGAAAAAGGGCTTTAGTAACGACCGGCCACAAGTTATTTATAACATCTTATAGCCATGCCTTAGGGCAGGAACGCACTTGGTAAAATTGCTTTAATCCCGTTTCAACTTACTGGGTGTCAAAAGTCTTGTACAAACAGCCTCCGGTCACACTAGCAAAGTTGGAAACATGCCACTATGCCACCACATCTTGTGACTGCATTTGCGCAAGTGATCAAAGGCGCCTACTTTACTCCAGTCCAGTGGATGGCGCTAATAGTCATTTGTGTTGATAAAGCCTCTCTCCTCCAAGCAAGCAACAACCTTGCATTCGTCTGACCACATTTCTATGAGACGCTCCATTTCAGACCAACGGGATCTTTTTAAAGCCATACATTTTCTCCTCTTCTCCACGTTTTCTGAATTGCTCAAAGTGTAACAGGCGCAGTATACATATGTCAGCAGGCACAGGGCTTCTATGTAGACTGTGCATACTGATACGTCATTACCTCTTCATCATGTGGGGGAATTAATGCATTGCCACAAGTCCCAGCTAGTGATATGGCATCACCAGGAATTTCGTTTAACCCCTGAAAGATGCCCAGTGGACGATGAACTTGAATTGGAAACGGTCGCCTAAATGGGCCGGACCATTCTAACTCTTCCGAACCGTAGCGTACCGGACCATACCGCCCAGTGGATGCCAGTACTATGATGTGGCGAACAATGGCCCAAAAAAAACATAAAATAAAGACAGAACAATAGTTAATAAATGCAATTTCTACAATTACTAATTGCCAACTAAAATCCCATGGCAACTGTCAATATTTCTTTTGTGTTAGCTGTTTGGCTGTAAAGTGGCAGCCAAACAGCTAACACAAGACCTCAATTTCTATTTCTCTACAACTTTTTTGTAGGATTTTTGCTTACTAGGCTGTACTTATTCTTGGGGAAAAGATAAAGCATGTGCTGCACCATCTTTTTAATTAACCTTTGTTGAACCAGGAATCAAAATCTCTTTTACAAGACTGTTCTGGCCAAGAGAGG
Source organism: Atherinomorus stipes (assembly GCA_023101725.1). NCBI lineage: Eukaryota > Metazoa > Chordata > Actinopteri > Atheriniformes > Atherinidae > Atherinomorus > Atherinomorus stipes. Next base: position 108,325 of record JALJCO010001775.1, on the reverse strand, counting down.
AAGCAGTTCAATTACAACTAATAATGTATAGTATGTCAAAAACAAGAGAAAATTTAAGTATCAGAATAATTAATGATCACTCTTTAGTTTCAAAAAGGCAATTGCCGTTGACTGTAACATTTGCAGCTTGAAGGTCTGCAGATTAGACAGAAGCAGACCAGGAATAGCTTAGTAGATACAGACTTACTGATGTTTGAGTCTATGGGAGAAAAAAACCTGCATCCAATCTAGACATATAACACACAGTGACGAATAAGGGTTTTAAAGCTTGTGATAAATCTCTGTGATTTGTGGTAGACTTTATCGAACACACATAAAAGTTGCAAAATGCATGGATATATGTGCCAATTCGAAAATCTAGTACTTCCATAAAAGTTGTAGTGGCAAGTCTAGTTCAAGCTTAAAAAGAAAGACTTGTTTCAAAAGGGGAAAAAAGTTTCAATCTCAGTCTATTTACCATTTTCTTGACAATGAATCACTGAAAATTCCCAAGTATCTGTACTGAGATACTCACACAATCTCTGAGCCTTGAAAAGTACTAACAGATGGAAAGTTCAGAGGTTCTTTGAACCTACAGAAGTTGGCAACCTTTTGTGGCATTCTTCATCAGACCAGTTTGCAATGTCTTTTGTAAATTCCTCCTCTGGCCAATTCCTCTTTAAATAGTTGAGCAACATTTTCTGGTACTGTGTGGGAAATGCTCAATTACTTATTATACAAGTGTTCCTCATTGGAGTTAAGCATCACTCATCCCTGTATTTTTTGGACTGTATCTGCATCTGCCCCGCTCTGCAGGCTGCTGAATTTTAAAATTCAAAGCTGTTTTCAGGGGAAATCTGTTCTCCTTTTGTGCTTTCCACCAAAACAAAAATACAGAAGTGTGTTTAAAGCATGTTAACAGGTTTTAGGACTTTCCCTTTTAATTTAATCCCTACAAAGTATGTCATAACATGGTGAAGAATCATGTTATAGTCATTCTGTCCACACAGCACTTTCTTTTGTCAACTATGACGAGGGGAAACTCAAAAATCATGATGTATGCTAAAAACAGGATAAGGACACCAGAAAAGGGGAACAACCATCACAAGTAACCTTAACAGGATATTTGCTGTACAACTTTACAAAACTGATGAGGCTCTATTAGTTCCCAGTATTTTTCCATCTGTCTCATCACTCATCTGCCCCTTCCTGGATATGCTTTGGTGTTGGACAGTTGTTTAGACTCATTCTGAAATGTCTCCACAAGTTTTGTAAACTTGAAAGCAATGTCAATGTTGCACATTCAGTTCTTAAGTTTTGGTTTCCAGACACAGAACTCTGGAAAAGTGAGGGGTGCCAACGGTGGGTGTCTCATCTGTGTATGCCGATACTTAGGTGTGTAGAGTCACCAACCACTACATTAGGTCACAATCACATGGCATCAACTCAATGTTTAGTCATGTAGACATGGTCAAGATGACTAACTGAAGTTCAGTCAAATATCAAAGTATCAAAGTATCAGAAGACCATACCAGGTGCCACTCCTGTCAGCTTATAACAGGAAACTGAGGCTACAATTCACACAGACTCACCAAAACTGGACAACAGAAGATGGAAAAATGTTGCCTCGTCTGATGAGTCCCCATTTCAGCTGCAGCATTCAGATGCTTGGCTCAGATTTTGGTGGATACATCATGAAAACATGGATCCATCCTGCCTTGTATCAACAGTTCAGGCTGCTGATGGTGTAATAATGTGGGGGATATTGGGCAACTTTGGGCCTCTTAGTACCAAATGAGCATCATTTAGCCACTGTGGGTCAAATTAATTAACTGTAAAGTGCGTTAGGTGTCTAGAAAAGTGGTAACTAAATCTATTCCCATTATTGTCCTCATTACGATTATGAAACCACTTTCTGATGCAGTATTATACAACACACTTAACTGTAATTTTTCCATCTGCTTCAAATCTAATCATCATGTTGTCGAAATGTGCAACCATTTAAAAGATTCTCTGTCTTGAAATACATTCATTCATTCATTTTTTGTACCACTTAGTCCAATTCCAAGTCGTTGGAGGGGCGTGGGGTGACAGTACATGTTATCTTCTTCCTCATTTTCAAGTCCAACGTGCTTCCTTTTAAATGTTCGAGCATTGCTAACATACTTTAATGTAACACAAGTTTGGCTTTTCAAATCTTACAAGTAGGGTGAGTATGAGTAAAGTGGGACAATGGGCAAACTGGGACAGTTAAAAAGCTTAATCTTTACATGTGTTTACTTCTGTTACTAAAAATCACCATTGAGCTCATCATAAGGCAGCATGAGATTAAAACAAAAAGGTTCTGTGTGGATGATGTGGATGTTTGGTTCATAATCAGAATTTACGTTGAGGTTACATTTTCAGACAGTGTCCCAGTTTACCCATACTCACCCTACTTATTTTATTTTGTAAGTTTAATATGGTCCCAGACTTTAGATGTCTTTGGTTGCAGTTTCTTTCCCTGGTCTGCTGCCACATCTTTGCCTGGTGCTGTACACTATTAGCCTCGTGAGACCATCCTGATCTCGCAAGCTTAAGGTTTTCGCTCCCAGATCAGTCTGGCTACTTTCCGTTGAAGAGAATTTTGAGCAGTTCACCAAATGAACGTCCAATCAGCGTAGGCTTTGAGGCTGGTTGAGGTGTGACGCAACGAGAAGCAACAGCTCAGTCTAAACAACATGGCGGCTTCAGTGGACGAAACTAGCGTCAGCGTGGCTATCGCTCAAGTTTTATCGGAAATATTTCTTCACTGAAAGGAGAGCTAAACACTGCTCTGGAAGCATTTCTCAAAGGAAAATATGTTTTTGCTCATGTTTTCGTCGTCGCTTTGTTAGTAGGTTGTATGCTTCGTTGATCTGATTGGTTGATTTGTCCCATCTATCACCAACATAGGCAGTGATAGACAGATGCCTTATCCAATCAGCTAACCAGTATTTTCGCCCCTTCCCAAAACTACTCTGACAGATGGTTCCTAGATGGATATGCGGAGCAAATCCATCTGGCGGAGTCAGGTTAGTACACTATTGCTCTTGCCCAAATCTGAACAGAGATAGGAAAAAGGCGGTGATGTCTCACTCAGTTTTTCTTCTATCCCCCCCCCCCGTTTATTTTGCAGCCAATAGTCGACAATTAAATTTGTTGTTGTCATTGTCATTGTTGACTCGTGACGACAACATCGACTAATCATTACAGCCCTAATGGACACTTATATAAACAAGTCTGGCTTATATTGACGGTGGGGACGATGCATTTCCTATTGTAGGTCCTAACAATGACATAAACTATTAAAGATTAAACCGAAACATAATCTACTCCAAACATAAACCCTAAAACTAAGTCTAAAATATAAAATAATCATCTTGTTCTTGTGAGAGAAAACCTGCAGTCCCCATGTTGAAAGAAGGTCCCCATAAGTTGTGCAGTTAGATCTTTGTCCCCATCAAGTAGGACAAACAAGTACAAGCACTTACACACACACACACTCAGCCTCTTGGGAAATTATGCTATCAGTCTTGTAAACACAGCTGTGAATATACAAACAGTGAGGCAGCTGCTGCAGCCATGGACAAACACTTAATAAAAGTCACACTTTAATTTTTACACTCTTCTTGTGAACGTGTCAAGCATTAGGAAAAACGGACTAATTCTTTAATGCCCTAAACACTTTATCATTTTGTTTCTTCCACTGTCATAAAAACTAACTAACTGGCCAGATTATAAAAGTTAACATGTTTCTAATGTCTGAGACGAAAATAAGTTGGCTTTTATCACTTTTATTGTTTTTGCTACTTTAACCGACTTGGTCATAAAATCTTTTTTAACTACTTTTAAGTCACATAGGGAGTGCGGCTCTGGTGGTGCTCTAATGTCTGCCCAACACTTTGTCATCCACAAATTAAAATTACTATCCATTTTACAATTTCAGAAACTTTGAAATCCAGTGGATATATGTCATCAACTTTTGTGATTGCAACTTTTCCATGAGAGCAGGAACAGCAGGACAAAACTTGCTATTGAACTCCCAGTTAGCTTGTGGTAAATTGTAGTAAATCCAAATTTATACTGTATTTAATTAACACAGGTATGCTGAATGTGTAGCTACTACATAGGTATGCTAAAAGATAAGACAAATATCCCAATAGTAGCATCCTAACCATGAACATTTTCTATAACTATACAAGTATTTTGTGAATATGTGAACTGAAAGCTTATTAGCATGCCACTTTAGCAAGCTTTTATTTACACATGCTTCTGAAAATAAGGTTAAAAACAAAAGCACTACAAAGATGCATACAAAGAGAAAAAAAGAAGGAATTTCAAGTAAGAGAAAAGAGGTTGCTGACATTAGCATAATGTTCATTATGCCAGCATTCAGCTCCAAGTACACCTAAGCCTGAGAACAACTCAGGAGGTTAAATACTTCTCAAAGTTAAAGAGGCATCCTCAGTTGGTGCCATTTCCAGCATCTTACATCATCAAATCCTGCTACAGGATCGCTCCAATGTCAAGGATTCTTTGAACGACTTTGTCCTTCTTTCAGTAGGAAATTTCAAGGATGCCTCTGTGTAGCCTAAACATTCTCTAAACTCACAATCCTTTTTGTGTCTGAGCAGCTGCAGACAGAAGGCGGATCAATGCCAATGCAATACACATTTCAATGCAAGTTATTTTTGTCATATTTTTTGTGACCATAAAGTTGTTAGCATTGGATTGTTTCAGTACAAGGGCAACAAAGTAAATACTGCCAAGATAAATGACTGTTAGGTAGCAACTAATTGCTAAGAGCTTCTGATAGCTATGCCAGTTTTTCAGCTGTGTGACTCAGGTGTAACACACAACAGTGTGACAGCTCCCATGAGAGTTGTGTTTGCTCTTTGGGGCTGATTTATGATGTGATTTTCAAAAACAAGGAAGGACTTCTGGCTTACAAGGGAAGGAACTTGGAGGGACCCGGCTTGCCAAGGAAGCGTCACCTGTTGTGTTGGCTTTACTGTTGCTTTAGGTGCAGGAGAAATGAAAAAAATATAACCCAGGAAATCCATCTGATCAGTGTATATGAGGCCACTCAGAATACTTTATTATGCATACAATAATCAGGGGTGTAAATCACTGGTTCGATCTCATATTGATACAGTGGATAGTGATTTAATGTCAGTCAATATCTCAAATTCAATCATGATACGATTTCAGTTCAGTTTGATTTAGGATCAACCAATTGATTTGAAATGATATGAATCAATATTACAAGTGACAAACAAGGTTATTGTTAAGGGGTGCACAATAATTATTAAAACGATAATTATCGGGCCAATAACAGAAAATATTACGTCATTCCAATAAGTCCGATATCATGTCGACTTGCCGATAACGTATATATTCAGGAGCAAAGATGGGATTTTTAAATGTGGGTGGGGTGGGGGGCAAATGATTTTAACTCAATAAAATATTTTTGTGTAATTTGGGATTTAACCCTGAAAGAAAGCTGCTGCTTCACCACTTTCCCCTCTTATTTTAGACACTAACGACTAGCTACCCCCTACAGTTTTAAGCTTGAAAAATCTTTTTGGTTTTGTTAATAGTTTTGAAGTTATGGTTAGGTATGTGTGCGTGTTATCGGTAATCAGTTGTTGGTATCAGCCAGTAGGAGCTGAATTTTATTGGTATCGGTTCTTAAAAAAAAAAAAAGTTATCGTGCATCCCTAGTTGTTTTTTTTTAAATAACTGTAAGCTCCCACTTACTTGAAAGTGCATATGCAGTACAATCTCCCTGTGTCACTGCACAACAATCAACATGTAAAAAAAAAAAAAACATTGACATGAGAATCCCACTCAGGCAGAAAATGTGCCAGAGGAGCTTCAAAATAAAGCCCTTTTCAAAATAAAAGTGGGTTTGATACAGTTTTTTGGATGATTTTAATATTTTGGATATCAATGTATCGATATAGGTCAATGTGTTGTTAAACCCCTAATAATGATCACATTTGCCATGGCTCTTTCATTGACCTCCCCCACCCAGTGGGAGACCAGAGGTCCTTCACTGGTGTATTTGTGAGGACCACAAATTGAGGAAAAGAGTTCAATTGTGTCTCTGAGTGAGCAGCAGAGGAGGTAACATCTACCTGTGGTCTTGCCTTTGATGGCAACATTTGTATATTACATGGACCCTCACTGAAATTGAAAACTATCTAAAATAAATGTTCCCCAGTTATGTTGACTGCTATGAAAATGTCATTCTGATCAAGAAAATAGATGCTTTCTAATAAGCTTGTCAGTGGGTGATTATTTGATGCAATAAAAGGGTGTAAGGCACTAAAAAAACATGATTCACCAAGTTTAATGCTTGAGTTTACAGACTGCAAGCAGAGTACAACCCAAATGAAAAAGAGAAGAGAGGTAGAAGGAAGCTAGGAAGGAATTTCTTATCTATAAAAGAGTTGCAGCTTCCCATGGAGGTCTGTGTGAAATTCAGAGGGCGTGGGGCTTACAATTTTGGCTGAGGAGATATCAAACCCCCTGACCATCACTCCACATACTGACTGCAAACATCACAAGATAGCATCACTTATTACTGAGATACCTTAACTGTGATGTAACAGTGAGGGAAAAGAGGTTGTGTTGTCCATCTTTAAAGTCTGAATTAAGAACATCTGAGGATGAGCACAGCATTGACTAATCAAAGTTTCTTGGAGCTTTAATGAGTTTGAGGTGGCCCCTAAAACAGATAATTACAAAGCCTTTCTATTAGCCTTAATAAAGGACAACCCTCAGTGTTTCAGCTCCTTTGGCCTTAACATGGACATGGTGCAAATGACCACTCTATTTTCCAACCATTTAATGCATATGCATGCCTTACATCTTCTCCTATTTGTATGAAATTATATTATATGAGCTACGCATGAGGGCTAGTTTTAGCCAAATATGCGGATTATGCATAATGTGTGGTAATAAAAGGAAAACAGAAGAAATTCTTGGAATTATCACTTCAAGATTACATTTTTTTTTATCTGTTCGTGCCAGCAGGCAGCAGATGTGGGCACAAACTCTCACACTACCCAGTTTCTCAGGGAAACCAGTGTTTACAAGCAGCGCTTTACTTTCCAAACCAGAGAAAAACTTATCCACCCCAATGATGTCATGTGGCTATGTTTGCCTAGAGGTGAGGGTGTGTGCTTAAACCTATTCTTGTTTGTGTGTACATGAGTACAGTGGACAGACATGTAGGGTTTTCTTTAATCAGAAACAGAAGGGGAAAAAAAAAAGGAAAATCCAATATTTAAAAGTATAACAAAGTGACTTGTCTTTGAGTCTTGCGTGCTGTGCGGTCAAGCTTTTTGCGTAGTTGCCTCTAGCTAAATGTGAAATGACAGAGCTGAAGCTGTGAGAAGTGATTCAGAGAGACAATGAAATTAAAAAGTAGGGACATAAAAAAGAAGAAACAGGTTGAAAACAGGACTCAAATGTCACTGAGAAAGGAGAGGAAAGAAGAAACCAATGGATTAATTGAAAAAGCCAGAAAAGAAAACGTGATGGTCCACACTGAAAGATATAATCAGAGTATGCAAAACACAAATAAATGATTTTTAAAATATTTTTCTATGTGAGGAAAACAGGCAAACATTAATATCCCCCCATTTCTCTGCAACTTTGGCACGTCTGCATCTCATTTCTCCGTCCTTTCATTCTCTTCACCCGCCCGTTTATCCACCAGTCTTCTCTGCTGTCCCTAATAAAAGCCTTGTGACTGAAAAGCAGCGATACTTTCCGACCCTCTGGTTGCGATTATTTGATGCGTGCCAACAGACCAACTAAATTTAAGCAAAAAAAACAAAACAAAAAAAAAGCTCCTAATCCCTTGACTTGACCTGATGAAGTTAAGAAACAGATTCCACATCCAACAGACTTCTTTGTCTTTTGCTACAGTAACATGACCTGATCTGATGAATGAAGAGTGTTAATTGTGAATAAGTACTATGTTAACTTTACTGTGGAACATGTATTTCCTTCTGTCCTGGCTTTTAATGTTTACTCAGTATGTTCACACGAAGAGTCAAGCTTTGGTTAGCTAAACTGGACCACTTTACCTCACTTTTCTAGTGTAGAAAAATGGGAAGGACTGATTCATTGCCACAAGTACGTCTATTTCTGGTAAAAAAAAAAAAAAAAAATAGGTGGCAATACCGCCCCACCTTGCCTGCTAGCAGCTGATCTGTTGAGATCAATTGAGTCCATTTGAAAGTGAACATTCAGAAGCAATTGCGCTGCGGAAAATTTGGGGTAAAGCCCATCCGCTATTTAGAGTTGTGTTTTCAAACATATCGTTTTGTTGTGAAATTCTTACATCCCGAGCTTCATTCGGATATTGGGAAATGTTCTGGATCGGTCAAGCCCTTCCTTCATCCCTGTCTGGAACAATTTCTTGTGAGTTCAGCCAAAACGAGGTGCTGCAACATTTCTGTTCTTATTACGGCCCCTACAGCTGCGAGGCAAAAAGCAGAACGTTTGTCTGGATGCAAACAGTATAAAAGACAAAATCCGCACAATTACCGCTTTCCAGAGCAACTGTGAAAGGGGCTTTGCAGAAATGCTGTTTGTATGTTTGTGTTTTCTTTCCTCTCACTTTTTCAATTTTGTTGACTCCTGATCCTTTAGGGAAGAGGATTAGGGCCAATGGAGAAAAAAAAGAAACTTCTGAGATAAAAGTCTTAGAATTCTGAATTTTAATTTTAATTTAAAGAAATTTAATTAATTTCTGAAAAAAGAATGTACAAAGCTGGTACAGAAGTTTTAAAGTTCAGAGGGTTGTCACTTCACTCACATTGTTTTATCCATTCAGGGACACTGTAGTAAAAATGGCAGAACAAATATGGCAGCCTCCATGTATGTGCACCCCCAGCAAGAAGATATAAATGACCTATTCTAAAAAAATAAACACATAACAGCTATTCTAGTGGGGCAATTACACATCAATAGAAAAAAAGTTTTGAATTATATATTATTTTTATGCCATTGACCTTTGATTTTGTTACATGCTGTACCTTTAAAATGAGGCCTTAATAATAAGGCAGAATTTGATGATTTTTCAAAACAAAGTCATTTATGAGAAAATACATCCAGAGGTAATTTAACCACATGAACTTTAATTTCTTCAACTATTAAACACAAATACAGTTAAATATATTTAACTCGCATCAGGAAGTTAAGGAGTAGGTCTTGTTAGTTTGTGGTTCACACCTCCTACACACCAGATTTTGTACAGGTCACATTTCTTTCCTCTGAACATCATAACTGAAAATGAACTTGGCCCCGTTGACAAGCTCCACGGCCGTTTTCGTTTTGGTGAATTTCTGACTTCACCTCCTTACAGTCGTTCTCCTGCCACTCAACTTTTTCCCTTAGCTTCACCCTGTTGCAGCATTTCTCCTGGGGCCTGTGGGCTGTCAACACTTTGACCAAAGGCCCAGCTTTACACTTAACCACAAGTCTGCGGACACACACACTAATACACTCAAAGATGAGTGTACAGTTTGAACATAAAGGCTCATACAGAGAGCGATGAAAAAAGATAAATAACACATGTACTGAGACCCAGACTCTGAATGAGAGGTTGTAGGTAAAATAGGTCACACAAACTGGGTTTTCTGTCTCACACACAAAAGGATGTGGAGAACCACAGGGTGGGAACAAAAGAATAAAGAAGCCACGCTTTTATCCAAGACAGAGATGTTTAGAAACAAGAACAGACACATGAAAACACATTAAAGGAACCATACAGAGACTAAAGGGCCACAGGTGAGCCAAAGTTCAGTTCAACACAAACACACACCTGTTTATACTCCACACCCAAACACACACACACAGATGCACCTGTGCATCCACCAAACAAAGAAACATTACACATACCTTTGATGGTGGTGATGACCTGGTCCAGGTGTTTGCTGTCATTGCGGTCTGGCCTACAGCTCGGACTGATCTCGATCGAGTAGTCTGGTCCATACTCTGTAAAAAACTAATACATAAAATGCAAACAGATCAGATCATAACATCTGCAGTCACATCATTTTTGTCTCTTTTCTGTAGTGAATGCAGCTGCTTCCCTAAAAATATTCAGGCTTTGATTGAACGTTAAAGAAATGAGCAGTGAAACTGGCTGATGATGAATATTTATAGAAGCTCTGGGATTGTTTAGGTGCACAAACAAATTTAAATAAATTCTCAAGTTAAACACTTCAGAATACATACAGTTGTGCTTGAAAGTTTACATAGCCTTCCATTAAAGACAGAAAAAAATCAGTTTCCATTGAAATAAGTTGAAATTCACCAAAGTAATAGATAAAAATTTTATGAACATCATGACATTGATTTTATTTTGTGGTTCAACAGAAATATTAAAAACAAACAAAAAATAAATTAAGTATACAAGCATATGGGGATCCTGAGCTAAACTTTTGTTGCACAACACTTTGAGGCAATCACTGCCATCAGGTGCTTTCTGTAATGTCCAATAAAGGTAGCTTCGTACGTCCAGATATGGATGAAATCCTCCCGTCCGTACCAAACATTGTCTCCGCGACTGACCTACATACCTCCATCCGGTTTCAGCGTTGTTATGAATGTTGCTCTGTACACCCTCTAGGGGGCAGTGTTGTATTGAAATTTACCGCCATCGACAATCGCGAACATGGCGTTGGTAGAGAAGGTAGTTTAACTGCATCTACTTCAGAAAAAGCAGAAAAAAATAAGTGTATGTGGCGGTTGCAAGTATTTTTTTTTTTTTTTACATTTTTAAATGCACTCTTCCTACTCTTCTTCGTCGATTTTTACAAATAGGTATACTCTGTAAACTCTGACTTTATACTGCCGCCATGATTTCCGGTGGGATTGCTCTGTTTCGTCCAGAGCACACCGGATTCGTTAGCTCTCTTGCAATGGGCAAACAGAGGGATGACACTACCTTTGGATACGGATGAAAGCGTCCGTATCTGTATTTACGGATGAGTTTTTATTGATTATTACTTTTTCACACACACACACACACACACCCATTACTACCTCTTCATCAAGTATAATTTCAAGTATATGCATCACACCTTGGTCTTAAAAAAAAAAAAAGCTGAGATGTGAAATTAAACAGAAGTCTCAAAATCAAGATGTGTGTTACTATGTCTAAGTAAATTCACCTGGAAAATAGTAGAAAATGTAAATATTATCTCCTACAAACAGAAAAATACATAACTTTCAGTGAAAACCAGAGGATAGAAGCTCAATTTATCTAGGAATCCTAGATAAATGAGGAACTGTCTGGGAAATAAAAAAAAAAAAGCTTAAGCATGAGTAGTTTTACAGATGCTCTAGTAAAGGCGCTATGCAGGCAAATGTCCAGGAATCCATCAGCTGATGTTGATTGATGACACTTCTACCAATGATCTGAGTCTGTAGAATTAGGATATAGCCCCAACTTTACCTTAGAAACGCCATGACAATACAGGAAGTGAAGTAAGGACAAGCAATTTTTAATTATAAAAATCTCCTTCATCTCCATGGAAACTACCAGGACCCTCTTGATTCATTTCAAACATCTGCAGAGTTTTTCAGAGCTGGAATAAAACTTTTGACCACCAAAGAGAAAAGTAAGACATGATTTATGATTTTCTGATTTATGTTTTTGTTTGCTACTCTTTGGTTTCCAGCTCCCAGTGCAGGGGTGCCCAAGTCCAGTCCTCCAAAATTACTATCCCGCACATTTTGGTTGCATCCCTTCTCCAACACACCTGAATCAAATGAATGGCTCGTTAGCAGGCCTCTGCAGAGCTGAACGACATGTGCATGACGTAATCAGCTATTTGATTCAGGTGTGTTCGAGAGGGTATGTTCTAAAAATTGCAGGATAGTACTGTAGCTCTCAAAGACCGGACTTGGGCACCCCGTCCCAGAGCTTTTGTCCTATTTGGTGTGATGTCCCAGACATCTTTGTTATCAAGTCTGCTTTCATATGACACCTTGTTTGGGTGGCGGAGAAATCAGCAGAAGCTCTAAGGTGGACTTTGCCGTTCTCATGTTTTTATTTCATTCCCATATAATTGCTTGGGGTCTGAATTTTGTTTGGATGCCAATGCCTGGTAGAGTCTTTTAGCTGAGTTTCTCCCCACCACTTTGGTACATGTTAGGGCTTGTGTGTCCCAATGTGTGCAATGTTTTTTTTAACTGCTCATATTTTATATTGTTTCCTGTACAGAGGCTCTCATGATGAAGTGCTTAATATTTTAGATTTAGCATATTAAAAACTGGCTGCACGGTAGAGTTATGGTAAGCTCAAGTTGAAGAGATTGCCTTTATTTTAAATGCTTATACTGTCTGAAAGATTAAAGACCCACCCCGATGAAAATCATATTTTTCATGCTGTTTACATATTCATATGATATTTATCTTATGCTATAGGATATATGTTGAGAAAACTAAACTCAAAATTGCATTTATGAGCAGCACTGCCGACTTTGCCGACCACTCAGAGGCGAATGGACAATTTTCGTAATTTATGCAAACGTCACTTGCGTATGCTTGCAAATGTCCTTGGCCGCGTTTCCCAGTTAAGATTCTTCTTTGGATTAAAGAAGGCCTCAAGGAAGCTCTTCCCAACAAAGGATCGCAAAGATACGCCCGTTTCCCAGATTGCTTCTTTCGCGCGTTCTTATTTCCTGAGAAACGTCTTTGCTACGCTACATCTTAAGAAGGTCCTAACAGACGCTATCCACTTCCGGGGGTGCTGAAAAAAAAGCAATCGAGGTCAGGTATACCGATCGACACCATTCATTTAGTGTGGAGGTTATTTTCCGACGCTGATATTGAGCCCATTTATACGTTTATGTGTTTGTGCAAGAAGACAAACTGTTAAAAATATGCATGTGATTACCAGTGATTGCAAATATTCATTGAAAAGCTCATTGTATATTGTGTAATTGGCCAAATTGTGCTAAACAGGTGTAGGCGATTGGAAATTTACAGATGCCCTATAAATAATGGTCATTCTGACGCTATTTGTTGACGTAATGGCTGAAGGGAACCCCGCCAAGAGGATTCCTGAACCGTGCGTGTGTGTCATATCGATGCTCAGTAGTAGAATCGGGAAACGGGGCTAGGTGATTGAAACACTGAAAAAGGGAACATTTTCTTGTTCGCAAAAAAATAGATCAACTCCTGGAACTCCTGACAAGCTTCAGCCAAAAACGATATGCACCAAACTTTCAAAAACTTTTTGTCGGGTTACTGTTGTCTGGGGAAATCTTGGAGGATGTAATCACCTACACACATCTTATGTTAAATGAGCTCCACATGGCAGCATTTGGAAATGGGCGACATACTGTATCTGGTGCGTAAAGTGTGCGTCCAGGATGACGCACGTGTATTCAACAAACAGTAATCCCGCAAATGGTTGACGTGACTTAATAAAGAATGGCTTGTTCTGCCACTCACTCGTGCCCAATTCTTCAAAGGCCTGCGTAAACGCAAAGTAATGGGAATGCTCCACATACTACACTGAGAGGTTGTGTTTGCCATTTTTGAATCACTGCCCAGTGCCACCTATGATTTTTAACATGACCTTTGTGCTGAGGTTGGCAGAGAAAGGTAGTCAGGGGGACCTAAATAGGTGGTTCGGGTGGTACTGAAGTGTTTTATAGTTCAATATCAAAGTGTGGCCGGAGGGGGTGGTTTGGTGACTGGAGGGGGTGGTTTGGTTTGGTTCTCTGCACAGACATCTGATGCGGGTCTGATATGGGTATGCGAAATGGCCATGTTTTTATTGAGCGAAGCAGGTGCATCTCATCATGAACAGCTGACAAATGCGTAAATATGACGTGAGTCCTCATAGATTGCGTATAATTTGCGTACAATTCCTACCGCAATGTTTTTGTTTCTGTGGTTGATACCCACAGGCCTATCTTGCCATAATGATTAAACTTAACCACAATATTTTCTGTCATTCACTCGGTAACTACAGTTTTCTTCCATCATAGATGATTGACATTATGACATGAGTGAGAAAACATGACTCAATACAACAACTGATCCGTGAATAGGTCCATTTTTAATAATTTCCATTTTCTACTTTTTTTTCACGGGAAATAGTGTCGTTTCCAAAAGTGACCAGTAGATGGGCCTGTTGTTCCCTTAGCAGGGGGGAACGTTAAAGAAGGGTCGAAAGAGTGGGTCTGGCCGCTCCTGAAAATAAAGAAGCTCCTGAGTTAAGAGCGCATCTGGGAAACGCAACGTCCAAACAAGGCACCTTTAAGAAGTGACTTAAGAAGGACCTCAGCGTTAAGAGTGTCTTAACTAATCTGGGAAACGCGGCCCTTGACAGTCACAAAGCTTTGGAATAAAGACTGATCTTTACAGAGTTAATTATAACGATGCTAGACAGTTGCTGTCTGTCTGACTGTTCCAATTGATGTGGGCAGAACTCTCCTAGATGGGGAATACGTTTTTATTGATATCGTACCCCTGGCTTACTGCCTCATACTTGTGCCGCGGTGTCTAAGCTTCTCTATTATTTCCACAGAAAGAACATAGTCCATGTCTTTGCAGTCATCAAATGGCCAACAGGAGGCTAAATGTACACTGCAGAGCAGGTGTCGTGGCGAATGTGTCCAGGTTTACGCGGGTGACTGCAAAAATCGAGGCCAATTGCTGGTGTTTCTTCACAGGAAATAAGCAAAAACATATTCCCTGTTAAGGAGAGTTCTCCCATCGTCGATGAAAGCAGTCAAGAATGCAAAAAGTCACAAGGACTTAGACAAGTAAACACGACTAGAGTTCAAACACTGGAAAAAAGAACTGGGGATGGGAATATCAGAAGATATGTAGGAAAAAATGTTAATTTCTGCCCCCTCAATGCCAGACACTGTTTGATCCATTCTACTTTAAAATTGTCCATAGGCTACACTATTCAAAGACAAAGCTACATAAAATGTTCCCAGATGGGTCAGCATTATGTAATGAATGTAATCAAATGGATGCAGATCTATTACACAACTATGTTTGCACCAGTCTTTGGAAAGCATTATTCTCATTCTTCTCCAGAGCCTTTACAATCACAAATAGACTGGATGCTCTTTTGGTTTTTCTAGGTTTATCGGATCAGTTTGAGACGCTTTAAAGACAGAACAATGCCTTGGACCAGAGAAGTCCACAGGACAGAAGGCGGGTAAAGGGAAAGGGGAAATGTTATCCTTAATGCCCTTGTCCTTTTTGTAAAAAAAACAAAAACAAACAAACAAAAAAAACCCACTATTATCAGGGATCCACCGATAAAGATTTTTTTTTTTAGGGCCAATACCAATACCAATATTTTCTCATCAGCCTCAGCCGATGGCAGATACAACATACCAATATTTGGGGCTGATACTGCATTTGACTCCAAAATTAATATAATGAATACAATGAAAAGTAATTTTACAACTCTGAATGTAAAAATAGAACAAAGTACATAATTTCCCAAAAAAACATCCATTGCTCATGAGCTACTGGCGCTCTGCCAAAGCAGAGACCTGGGAAATGGCACAGGTTTCCCGATTTTGGATAAAAACTTCATAATCCCAATTTGAAGACTACTGAAAATGTTTTAAATAGGGATGCACGATATTGGAATTTTGGCCAGTATCCGATATTTTAAAACTCATGTGGCTGATAACAGATACTGATACAGATATTAAAGCTGAAAAATAAATGATGTCATATTCATTCCTTGTGCAAAATTAGAAAAATACCTCAACTAGTGTTATGTAGAACAAGTCAAACTTGATGACAGTTGTTCAAAGAAAACGAAGAGGATATTTTAATTATATCTTAGAACAACTTGGATTTTCTTCTCCTTTAGAAAAAAAAACCCCCAAATAACAAGACAATACCCAAAAAACAGGATATATTGGGTTATTTACACAAACAACTGTGTCTAAACTCTGTTCACACTAGGGGTGGGAAAAAATATTGATACACTGAAATATCGCAATATTGTCATATGCCAATATCATATCAATATATATAAACGCCATATCAATCTATTTTACTAACAAAATCTCGTAAGATTTCATTGTTCTGTCACAAAATCTCGCAAGATTTCGTCGTTCTGTTACAAGATCTCACAGGTTTTCATGAAATCTCGCGAGATTTTGTTAGTAAAATAGATCAATACCCCCTTTTTAAAATATTAATATTAAATCGGCATACAAAAAATATCATATTTCAGTGTGTTTTTTCCCACCCCTAGGTCACACAGAACATCCTAAAAGAAACTGTCTTTAGAAGTTTTAAAGTCTAAAATAGAAGTTTATGAAGAAGAAGTTTGGGGTTTTTTTAGACTTTAGAAACAGTGGCCTGATTGGTTAAATATCGATGGGGTGGCCGACGTCCGATACTCAGTTTTAAGGCCGATATAGGCCGATACTGATAGCTGGCTGATTATATCGTGCATCCCTGGTTTTAAAATAACAAAAAGGAGGATTGGAGTGGGTCTTTAAGTGGTGCTGGAATAGGAGAGGAAAGAGGATTGTCACCATAATTTGTTTTTACAATCCACCATGTAATACCCAGTTGGGAATATTTTAAAAAACAACCACTAATCTGAACATCCTGGTGACAGCACAGAAAGGTCTGTGGATATCTACATGAAATTTCATCCACTATTCATTGAAATATTTCAAACAAGATCAAAGTTTTGGATTCATGAACACTGCCATTGCTGGAGCAAAGAAAAGAATCAGATGGCCACTTGTTATTTAAATTGTCTAAACTCAGTGTGATGTTTGGGAGTTGGACTGGCACAAATAAAAACATGAACCCACCAAACTTGTTTCATCTAAAAAAACAAAATATAATGCAGAACAAAGAAGATGAACCACAAATCAATCAAACTTTTAATGAAACAGCCTGGGCCTCAACAATAAAAACCAAAAAAAAAAAACCTCAAGAGATGATTTCAGCAAATACCAAACTCTCCCAGGCTTTCATACAGTTAGACCACAGCCAACATATAAACAAAAAAAACAGACAGGTAGAAATCCAGAGAGTGGGTTCACCCAAAGTTAAAACCTGGTCGTGTCAGATGAAAAGAAAAAAAGTTTCCAGGAAGATTTTGGGGCCGTGACTCAGTGCCATGAGAGCAAAACAAACTGCGAGGCCAGGTCTGACCACAAGTGCGTCAGTCAGTTTGCAGCGACTGTTGTGAAAGCCTTGCACTCTAAAAACTCAGCAGAACGTGCCGAGCAAGCCAAGGTGTCTGAAATCTAACACAAACTACTGACAGGAATGAGGAGTTATTATCAGTGGATCTTCCTTCTAAGGACTGAAAGGCACAAAACAAAAAATGAAAACCAACCACAAATTAAAAATGTTGAACGTAAAAGTGAGAAAAATATAGATGAGCCGAAAATAACTAAGATGTTGGAGCCTATTTAAGTTTGTAATTTTAAAGACAGAGGTATCTTGTCTTCAACTCTTTAGTGGATTAGATAGACGTCATCAGAAAAGACTTTGGACGGTCTTTTGGCAACAAACACATATACACACAGCAGAAATCAGCCAACATGCAACAAGAGTATACTTCTGCATATTTGGAAACAAAGACCACTTTGTCTTTGTTTAATAGGCCCACTTTGTGAGTCAGACAGAGGGAATGCATGAAAGTGTGTGTGTGTGTGTGTGTGTGTACAGCAGTAAATGCAGGTGAAGGTATGATGTGTGTTTACTGTGATTATCCATCGACAAATGTCTGTGCAGAGAGAAAAAGCCCCGTTTTAATGTGTGTGAGTCTGCTTTTAATTAAGTCAGATGAGTTTCTGTGTCTTACCTCCGGTCTCAACATGGGAGTAGTTATACACAGACACACACACAAATTCACTGTATTCCCATGAACCCAGTGCTCTGTCTCCTGCTGTCCAGTAACACAAAAACACACACAGAGTCTCCTGCTGGAGGCTTGTTTGGTTTGGATGACCATCGGAAAGGAGACATAGCGGAGGCGAGAGGGAGGGAAGTGCAGACCCTTCAAATATACCTATATATTTTATTTAATATCAATAGGAGC
Source organism: Atherinomorus stipes (assembly GCA_023101725.1). Classification (NCBI taxonomy): domain Eukaryota; kingdom Metazoa; phylum Chordata; class Actinopteri; order Atheriniformes; family Atherinidae; genus Atherinomorus; species Atherinomorus stipes. The sequence continues at coordinate 90,231 of JALJCO010001775.1, read as the reverse complement.
TGAGCTGCAGGAAAAGATGAGTATCAATAATGTGAAGACGATAGAGAGATAACGATGTGGACAAAAGGTAGATATCGTTGCACGATCCAGTGACGCAGCATAGCGACGTCACCTGGGCAAGGTCAAAAGACAGAAAATACCCGCTGACTGGCTCCGGTGTCTCGGGTAGAGACACTAAGGGAGATAAATAGGGAAAGGTCGTTGGTTATTTACCATGGTCCTTAATGTAGACCTGCTGCCCATTAATCACTGCTTGTAGAGGTTGTATGAGAAACAGTGAGGGAACGACTGCAAGCGTATGTACAGTCGTCCTCAAAATTATTCATATCCTCCTAAAAAAAAAAAAAAAGGCAAAAATTACAAGAGTAATTCAAATAACTGGAAAATAAGAAACTAATAATGAATTTACATTTACAATTATTCAATAATTTAAAAAAAAAACAAAACTGTTCCATATACATAGGAGCACCTCTCCAATGAACAGTGGACTAACATACCTGTCAACAGGTGTAGAAGTCTTTTTGAACATTAGAGAAAACACCCGATTGCAGTGATTGTCTCAAAATGTCGCTCACTAAAATTTTTGGTTCGGAACACCATCATGCTTGTTTACGTGTTTTATTTTGTGTGTGTTTTTAATATTTCTGTTGAAACAAAGTTCAAAATTAGCGAAGGGGAAATTTTTTGCTTAAAATTTTATAGAATTTTTATTTATTATTACTTTTGTCAATTTCAACTTATATCACTGAAAGCTGATTTTTTTTTTTTTCTTTATTTGGAGGGTATGAATAATTTTGGGGACGACTAAAGCTCAACATCTTCATATCTAAATACTGGTTAAAAATAAAACAAAATTTATAGAATTTCAGTTGAGGATTTCAGATATTATCGCCCGATATCGGCATTGAAATGTGATGTTGGAAAATATTGGTATCGGTTATTTCGGACTGATATTTTCACTAATGAAATCTTGCAGGATCTCGTTCCGTTACACTGGCCCTGGTTACATGATGTTTTTTAGTTCAGCATTAATTATTCTGAATTAAATTATTCTGAATTAAATTATTCTCCTTTATGTTTACATGGAAATTATAATTCCGAATTAAGATTTACATGGAAAACATGTTTATTTAGAGTCCACTTTAGATCTGGGGGTTGGGAAGGGTTCTGATTGGACAGGGGGCGGTTCCTGCCCCCTTTGACTACGAAATGAAAACCACATAACACAGATTTTCACTGTATTTTGATAGTGTCGAGCTGTTACTTAAAAACTACAAACATAGTACTTAATTTCCGCCAGCTGGCATGACTTCAGGGCTTGTTTCACATGTGCTTCAAAAAGCGCCATTACAACAGGACAAAGAGAGGAGCATGCGCAGAACGACAAAAGTCAGAGGCAGAGTCCGGAGTGTTTCCCGTTTCTGTTTGTCAACACTATTCAAACTGAGAGCCCCTCTCCACGAGATAATGGTCGCATCGCTGTTCAGTCCCAAGCCTCTCCCTCAAAGCTAGAATTGGGTGAAAGCCAAACCAATGTTAAAGGAGAACTCAGTAACTTTTTTACCTCAATAAATGCTTTTCGGAATCCCTGTGGGGCTAAACAAAGTGTTTACGGAGCGATTCAATGTTTCCCCCCCTCCCGCCGGGGCCTCTGGCCTGCGAGCAGCTCCGTGCAACTTTGTCTGCGCCGACCTGAGCAGAACTTGTGACAACAGAAACCGCTGTACGGTACTCAGGTCCCCTATCTATCGAGCTGCTTCCAGCGCTGATTTGAACCAGACTACCAACGCTAATTCGAAGAAAACATTTCTTTAGCTTCACACCACCTAAACACCGGCTCGTGGCTCTCATAACCAACTCTTTGCTGGACCAGAGTGATTCACGTAGCTTGCGCTGCCTGGGCGCCGGGTGAAGCATCACTGCTTCAGGCTCAATAATCACTTATCATGTCCGCAAAAAGTAAATAAAAGTTCATATTCTTACCTGCTACCCGCAAACACCAGAGAAAAATATAATCCACGGCATATTTACCCGCAAATCGCGGGTAAAACGTCCCGTTTCAGAAGATACAGGACTTTGCTTTGAGCAGAGGGAGACGTGGTGCTGCTACCAACGCAGCAACGTAGCATCAACAAGCTGGTAAACGCTTAGAAATATATCCAGGAATCAAAATAGAGGAAAGACAGGTAAAGAAGCCGTCTGTGTGCTGTGGGGGTGTAGGGGGGGTTGAACTTTACGACAGTGAAAGGATGCCACTAGGGGGAGCTCCGAGCTGAAGTTACTGAGTTCTGCTTTAACCCATGGCTTTCGAGCGTGCACTATCCAAAGCTCTTTTTGCTGCAAAATGCTTCCTTTTCTTTGCTGCATCCGCCAATTTTATCGAGAATTTGAGTGAATCTGGTGTCAACATTCAAAAAAAGAAAAAGAAAAGGTTGCTCCAATCGCGAGTTTATCCCAACAGAGCGCTACGCCCTAAGCTCTGTCATTGGCTAGAGACAACACACAAATCTCTGTGTTTGAGTCCCGAATACACCAAAACGAAAGGAAAAGGCGAAATACTGTCAGGGAAGGGGAGTTGCAAACAAAACTCGCGGCCACACAAAAGCAGAGGCCTAAAAGTGCAGATTAAGCCAGATTTCACTCACACAAGTCTAGCATTTTTTTCAGGGGGGAAACTCCGGACTCCACCTTTACATTAAAAAAGAATCATAGGCAAATTATTTTACACGGAATTAAAACAGGAATAAACCAACCACTTAATTTGAAATTTACTTTTATCCAGAAATAAATAGGAATTAAAACTCTCATGTAAACATGGTCAAAATCTTGCAAGATCTTGATCCATTAGCAGCGGTCCAGCATGTAGAAAAGTCACTGTTATCCTGGAAGAACTTCATATCCCAGCATTCCTTTCAGAGTCATGTGACTACAGTGCAGCTGCTGCTACAGACTGACTTGCTTTGAAGCTGCATATAGTATGACTGGTTTGAAGTTGTTGGTTTAAGTTACCAAGTTGTCAGAAACATTATAATTAGCCACATGTTGGCTAAAACCTGCTAGTATCTGATATACAGCAGGCAGATGTCCAAAATGAACTCATCTGGCTGAGTTAAGGATATTTTGGGATCTTTGCTCCTGGAGCAGAATATAGTTGTATCTCTCAAAAATAAGAGATACATCCTCACAGTTGTCTGTAGTGGTGGGAAAAAATATTGATACACTGAAATATTGCGATATTTTCATATGCCGATATATCGATATTCAAAAATGCGGTATGGATCTATTTTACTAATGAAATCTCTGTTACGAAATCTTGTCAGATTTTGTTTGTAAACTAGATCGATACAGTGTTTTTAAATATTGATATATCGGCACTTGACAATATGGCGATATTTCAGCATTTCAATATTTTTTCCCACCCCTATTTGTCTGCATAGGTCAAAATCGGAAGTTGGACAATATTGAATATCGGTAAAAAAGCACTATCAAACATCCCTAATTTCAATGTAGAGTATTTTTACACTACTCACAAAAAGTTAAGGATATTGGGCTTTTTCTAAAATCCACCACAACCTTTCCAGGTGAACTGAATTAAACTTTCTCTAAACTTTTCAATGCACATGTACATTGTTCAATGGTTAAATATTTATTCTGCATCATTCTGTTCTCCAAAAACCAAAAGTTGAATATCCCTAACTTTTTGTGAGTAGTGTATGTAGTTAAAGGTTGAATATGGAACATTTTTATTAAAAGCTATATTTTTTCAAAAATAATACCTCCACAAGTCGTTTGGGGGTGTACAGAATGAAAGTACAACATTTCCCAGAAAAATTATATTTAGCCTAAAAATAATTATAAAATAATTTTTTACGGGTTCGATAATGGCATTTTATTTACGTCTATAAGCCAATACACGCCGCCATTGCGGGTTGCCATATACGATCTCTGTGTGGAAACAATATTTTGGTCATAGTCAGGCTTGTACAGGGTAAAACCGTAGAGACGACCAGTGAAGCAGCTGCTTCAGAGCCCTGGAGATATTGTTATCTGTTTCTGAGGAGGAGTGACCTGAGAAGAGCAAAACCTGGAGTAAATTTAGGTGAAGACTTCACTAAATGGACCCACATAAACGTTTTCCACGGAGTAAAACACTGAAATGGCGACTTTCCTGCTGGATCGGTAAGCTAGCTTGTTTGCTAACATGGCTAACGTTAGCTGTCAGTTATAAACTCCTCTGCGTTACTTGTTGGACATGCTGCAGACTGTTGGTCACTTGCGTATCGGCAGTGAGCCTGGCATCCCAGCGGCTGGAGTTGTTTTTCTGCCGTTGCAACTACAACCTAGACACACGTGATGTCGCTGTTCTGTCCGTATGCCATATTCAACCTTTAAACTGTTCAACAACCATTGCAAAAATTATTCTAGCTGTTGGGTTGCCAGCCTCGCTGCTGGTAAGCCATGTAACCAGCAGCCTGCAACATGTCCAACACATATTGCAGAGGAGTTTTATAACGGACAGTTATAAGGAGAAAAGTAGCCATTTCTGTGTGTACTTTGATGGAGTGGAAAATGTTTATGTGGGTCCATCCAGTGTAGCTTCACCTAAATTTACTGTACTTTATGCTCTTCTCAGGTCACTCCTCTTTTGAGATGGATAACAATATCTCCGGGGCTCTGAAGCAGCTCTTTGACTTGTCAACTCCACCATTTTTCCCAGAGCCAGCATAGCTATGCCGAGCATACCATTGGAACATAGAGACCGTATCTGGCAGCCCGCATTGGCAGCCTGTATTGGGTTGTAGATGTACAGTAAATATAACGGCATTGTCAAACCCTTTAAAAATTAATTTATATTTTCAGGCTAAATGTAATTTTTTAAGGAAATACTTTACTTTCATTTTGCACCCCTCCAAACGCCTCATGGAAACTATTATTTATTTATTTGTCTTTTTAAATATGTAGTTTTTAATAAAAAAAAAAAAATTTAAAACGTTTTCTACCTTCAAACTATTAAAATTTCATCTCTGAACAGATTGTCACTTTTTCCCTAGTAAAATCTAATTTGGATTTCATCTTGCATCCCGTCCCTTCTCCAAGCTCTCTCTAACCAGTAAAAATCAGTCCAATGTTGACTCTAGTCTCATTGCTTGCTCTATCACTAGCTGTGTTTCCATAGCCCCTAGAATTGCACAAAATCCAAATATCACACGAAAAAAAAGTGGTAATGGAAACACCTAAATTAAACAAAAAAACTCTCAGATATCACTGAGAAGTGTCTGCACTTTCATAAGCTTTTTTTTTTATTATTATTTTTGACGTGTTACTGTAGAAGTGTATCACAAAAGTTTTATCAAAACTTTTTTTGCATTTGCCCGCCAACGGTTGTGATGTAGAGGGTCATGACCAGTTCATTTCACGTAAAGACGATGTGGTATGTATGGACAGTGGGGGAGACGGCCATCCTTGATAGGAAACAGCAGCGAAATGCAAAGTTTTGCAGCAACTTGCAGTCTCCATCTTCCTTAAAGTACACCCAACGGCTTATGTTGTAAACACCATTAATGTTATAACTTAATGGTGCCAACTGATCTCAACCCTCCAGTTCACTTAATAGGTTTCCCAGGGAGAAAATTAGCTAGTTCAATTTCCACCTTGCACTCACAATTGTGACATTTTTTTGTTCAGTTGTATATCACTATTAACAAAAGCCTAATACCCGTTTAATCATTTACATAACCTCAATAAATGATAACAGGTTATTTACTAGAAATAAATACAAGACATAAAATCTTGATGTGTGTTTTCCTTTTAGGCTTTCTACACAAAGTGAAAGAACTAAATAAATTTAGCATCCAAAGAATTACTTAAAGTGCTGGTGACACGATTATCATTTCATGTAATGCTACTATACAATATTACAGCAACACTAAATGAGTGGCTCAGTGGAATTGTAAGTCAAACAGACTTGTTTTCACAGAAATATCTTAAGTTTTCTGAGTTTGAAAGGAGCTCTGCAACAGCGACTAAGAAAAACACGCCGCCATATTGCGACGTCAGCGGGAGAACTCGGTCGGCTTTTTTCTTTTTTTTTTTTTTTTCTTACTCGGTCAGCTAACAACAAGCAACATGGAAGCGGTGGACGGTAACGATAGTCCCTGCCTGGAATTGATTTGTTTGGCGGAATCATCAGACAGTTCAGAAGAGTTAGGTGATGTTGAGGAATATAGAGGCATCACACCTTATAGATTTGAGCCTTACCAAACGGACTTCATGCCGAGTGAGCAAGACTGAAAGCGGGAGTGCCGGAGAAGATGACATGGTCATTGCAGCAGCAGAGGGAAACACACGGCAGGGGAACACCGATTGGTTTGTCTTTGTTATACATTACGATTAGCATTTTTTGTTGTTAGTGATTTGTTTATATAGTAATTTGTAAATAAATGTGACTATTTAAAAAAACCGATTTTTAACCTCTCCACACAGCTGTGTTTTCAATTAACAACAGCAAGCCACTATATGGACATATACATGGTTATAAAGCTTAGATAAATACATAAAAAGAAGCAACTGCGTCTCCCTACCTTTGAAGTGGATCCAGAAGCCATTTTATAAGTCCAATCTTCAATTGTTTACATTGTTTACAGTCCTTCTGTTCGCAAGTTCGTAAGGGTTAACCAATTTAAAGTAATCAAAAATATTTTTTGATGAAAACGATTCCGTAGTGTGAAAATAGCCGACACACAGAGAAAAAAAATCATTTTCACCGTCCAAAAAGTCCGCTCGTCACAGCTACACGGTTTGTTTAGTAACATCTTGCTACGACCCCTAACGTAGCTGTTGGGGTGTGCTTGTTTTCCTCACTCTCCTTCCTGCAAAACAAGTGTCCACATCCGTTTTAGTCTAAATTCAACCCTCAGACACTCCTTGTCTTAAAACAAGCGCTCTCAGTTTGGAATCCCATTCGACAGTACACAGCGCTGACAGCACAGCTAAAAGTCCCGTAGCTGGAAACTTGAATAAACTTACGCCATTCTTATGAGTGTTTGGATAAAAACCTGCAACACAACGCGACGGCATATCTGTAACCTTTAGCCAGTAAAGCTAAAACAAAAGGAGAAACTGTTAGCAAAACCGCTAGCTCTCCAGTCAACAAGCCGGGTGGGCAGTCTCCCGCTGATGTCACATCCGGTTTTGTACTCCTGTGGTGAACAGCGCCACAGTCTGGTCAGAAAAGCAGTGATGTTTTCTAATAACTCATTTATGCAGCTGCGGTTGTTTATGTTACATAGATCATCATGAAAGACGTTTTGGTCTATAAAACATGGCAAAAAATGTTAAAATCGTGTCACCAGCACTTTAAAGATAATTCATTTCATCTCTGGAACCATGAAATGGAAGACTTATTATATTAGCCCTTCATTTTACATCTGCCATCTATTTTGGGTAGTTAAATAGTTAACTGTGTTAACGTTTCCATCAGGCTGCTCCAGGGCAGCTGTGGCTACACATGTAGTTTACCACCACTAGTGTGTAACTGGGGACTGAATGATTACTGGAATCAGTGTAAAGTCCTTTGAGTACCTCGAAAAAGCATGACATAAATCTATTCCTTTATTGTTATATGATTATCTTTATTTTGTAATACTAAAGGAAGTGGTTCCATTTCCTGAGCAGGTCTTCATAAAAGGCCTGCAGGTGGCTCAAGAGAGGATGAAGATTTTAACAAATTGAGCACTCAATGCCATTTATATGCATGTTTTAGTTATTTGGCTAGCAAAATTTTACTTAAATAAATCAAATAAAATGCGTTCAAAATTGTGTTTAGAATTTCATTATAGGTTTCTTTAATTGGTCCTCAAAGGCCACCGTCCAGCAGGTTTTAGCTCTTTTTGACTTCTTTTGAAACAAGTGTGTTGAAGCAGGAAAAGTCCTAAAACTTTCAGTCATTGCCCTCAAAGACCAAGGTTAAAGAATGTTGTCGTAAAAGGTGGCACTGAAATAATCCATTTTTCTCTCAAGATGCTTCCTGGAACAGCTAACTTAAAATTTTTTACATCTTTTTACATTCAGATCCGAGGTCATGCCAGTTCAAGCCACTTCAAGCCTCATGTATGTAGTCCAGACTTGTGGATTTTTAAGTTTAATTAAAGTTTCATGTAAAAATGAACACCTGACCTGTGGTCCAATAAACAGAATTGTGTCCAGGTCGTCTAGGAACAAATACAACTCAATCAATTTGTGATTTGTGCAAGCACTTTAAGGACAGTTTGGGCATAAGCTGAGGCTTTTAATTGAAACTAAAAATTGGGTGCGGTCCTAAAATCTGGGGGGAGCAAAGAAGCAGTGGTGTAAACAGCAAACCTAAGTCAAGAGATGGAAGATGTTTTTGTAGAACTGACCATTGTGCTTATTACTGTAACTTATTCTAACTGTATAACCTAATAAAGACCTTAAGAATCCGAATTTAACAAGCTAAAAGACGTGGAAGTTATATTTTTAGCTGTTTAAAGCTACAGCTGGCATGTTTCACATCATCATTGGGTGCTAAAGACAAATTTCAATTACAACTCTTTGACGTTTTCTGAGAAATGTAAATAAATGAGGTTTTATTTACTGGTTGCCAGTAAATAACCGTGTTGCCACAATGTCCTCAGCTATGCTGAATCACAGACTGATAACAACCTCATGTTTCAGATGGTAATTCTGCTCTAAGTGTGTTAGCAAGCTGAGCAGAGGATGAAGACCCACTTCAGCTTGTGCAGATATACATGTCTGCATCACTCACAGGTCCTGCAGAGTGAAGGGCTGTTGGTATTTTATCAATGCAGACGCACTGATATGCAGTCCCTTTAAAAGTTAACACGCCCAGCCCTCTGAGAGGATGTGAAGAAGAAGACAAAGCACTAAAATAATCAGAGACAAATAATAATAAAGACATACAAGTGGAAAGCACAAACAACAGCTTTACAGGAAAATCTTGGTTACTGTAACTGTTAGTTTCACACCATAATAGGACTGGGCAATAAACCGAAAATATACCAACATTAAATTTACAGCGATAACAAACATGATTTGGCCCATGTCGGTGTATTCTGTGTTTTAATAAAGTGAAAAGAAAAGTTGTTTTTGTCTTTTTTTGGCTGTTTATAGGCAGGCTGAGCTCATATCCCTTTAAGACGCTGAACTACATGAACCGTCTGTGGTCACATGACTCCACTCCATCCAGTCTGCAACCAAATATTGCCCATTTATCGTTACTGAGGTGAACTGCTCAATATATTGAGATATTGATTGTAGGCCGTGTCTCGCCCTACTCCAGAATAAAGCAAATCAAAAGATCCAACAACATAAACACAACAAATAAGCTCAGGTTTTCTTATATACAGTGGGTAAGGAAAGTATTCACTCTTTGTTTCATTGCAGCCATTTGCTTAAATCAAAAAAGTTCATTTTGTTTTTCATTAAAGAAACCCTTACCAATGTTGCATTTCAGAAAGCACAGCAAGATTATTTGAATATAAATAGTCCTGCCTCACTCCCAAGACCCCTGCCCCGATTCCCTCTGCCTCCCAATGCAGAAGTAAAGGTCTGACAGGCAGGTCCCTCGGCCAATCCCAGGGGTGTACCCCACTTCAAGGATTGGTTGGAGTTTTCATTAAATATTTAGGGATTGGAATAATATTTTATTTTGATTAATGGTGGGTCTGTCTTGTATTTCAGAGTTCCATTACCCCATTCATAGCATTATACCCTATTAAAAAATAGTGTAACAATGCAACATCTGTAAGGGTTGCTTTAATGTACACTCAGCATCCCATCTTGACAGAAAAAAACAGAAATGCAGAAATCTTTGCAAATTTATGAAAAATAAAAAACTGAAATATCACATGGTCATAAGTATTCAGACCCTTTGCAGTGACACATTTAACTAATTCTTCTGGTCCTCCTTGAGATGGTTCTACTTCTGCATTGAAGTCCAGCTGTGTTTAATTAAACTGATTGGATTTGATTACAAATGGCACACACCTGCCTATATAAGACTTTACAGCTCACAGTGCATGTCAAAGCAAACAAGGTCGAAGGAACTGTCCAAGGAGCTCAGAGACAGAATTGTGGTGAGGCACAGATCTGGACAAGGCTACAAAAGACTTCCTGCAGCACTTAAGGTTCGTAAGAGCACGGTGGCCTCTATAGTCCTTAAATGGAAGAAGTTTGGGATACTGGAACTCTCCCTAGACACGGCCGTTCAGCCAAACTGAGCAATCGTGGGAGAAAAGCCTTGGTGAGAGAGGTAAAGAAGAACCCAAAGAATCACAATGGCTGAGCTCCAGAGATGCAGTAGGGAGATGGGAGAAAGTTCCACAAAGTCAACTATCACTGCAGCCTCCATCAGTCGGGGCTTTATGGCAGAGTGGCCCGACAGAAGCCTCTCTTCAGTGCAAGACATATGAAAGCCCGCATAGAGTTAGCCAAAAGGCACATGAAGGACTCCCAGACTGTGAGAAATAAGATTCTCTGGTCTGATGAGACCAAGATTGACCTTTTTGGTGTTAATTCTAAGCGGTATGTGTGGAGAAAACCAGGCACTACTTATCACCTGCCCAATACGAACCCAACTGTGAAACATGGTGGTGGCAGTATCATGCTATGGTTTTTTTTTTTTTTCAGCTGCAGGGACAGAATGACTGGTTGCAGTTGAAGGAAAAATGAATGCGGCCAAGTACAGAGAGATCCTGGAAGAAAAGCTCTTCCAGAGTGCTCAGGACCTCAGACTGGGCCGAAAGTTCACCTTCCAACAAGACAATGCCCCTCAGCACACAGCTAAAATAACAAAGGAGTGGCTTCAGAACAACTGTGTGACCATTCTTGACTGGCCCAGCCAGAGCTCTGACTTAAACCCAATTGAGCATCTCTGGAGAGACCTGAAAATGGCTGTTCAACCCCGTTCACCATCCAACCTGACAGAACTGGAGAGGACCTGCAAGAAAGAATGGCAGAATATCTCCAAATCCAGGTGTGAAACACTTGTTGAATCATTCCCAAGAAGACTCGTGGCTGTAATAGCTAAAAAGGGTGCCTCTACCTAGTATTGAGCAGTTTTTTATGTCAAGATGGGGTGCTGAGTGTACATTAATGAGAAATATAATTAACTTTTTAGATTTTGGCAAATGGCTGCAATGACACAAAGAGTGAAAAGTTTAACGGGAACTGAATATTTTCCATACCAACTGTATTTCTGATACTGCCCCCAAGTGGCAGCTAAATGCAATAACATGTAGACATGTCCGTTGTTAGCTCCATAGCATAATTGCCTAAGTAATTTTAAATGGTTTTATAGGCATTGTTGCACAATGAAATAACAGAATTGAGAGAATAAGAGTTAACGCCCACAAGTAAGCCCATTTCAGATGTCACTGCTCTTATTTCTGTGTCCTTAAAGGGACACTGCGTAACATTTGGCCACTAGGGGCACTAATCCTGCAACTTCCCACAGGCCACAAACTGTCACAAAATCATACAGTCTCTATCTGTGTTTTGGAATCGTGTTTAAAGCAAAGCCCTTCAGGTCACCTGACCCAATGATAGACAGATCTGCTCCTGAAAATGTTAAAATGTCTGGTTTTTGAGGAAGGCAGCTCCCTCAGAGCACCGACCTGTGTCGAGTGCTGTATAGTAACCCAAGAATCATATTATTACTTACATTAGGCAAATGTTTGGGTCAAAAGTTACACGGTATCTTTTTAACATTGGTATGGTTGTTAGGCAACACATGCACCTGATGGTAGAGCAGAATTTACCTCAGAGTTTCGCTGTCAGTTTTAGTCGTATTTGTCAGGGTTACTAAATTTGGTCCAACGAGGGCTGCAATCCAGCAGGCTTTCCATGTTTCTGAGCTCCAACAAAAGTTAATGAGTCATTGAGCAGAGATTGATTGGCTATTGGATCTATTTAATTGGAGTCAGGCGTCTTGGAGCAGGAAGACATGGAAACCCGCTGGATTGCCACCCTCATACTGTAGGACCGAAATGAGTAATCCTGGTATATGCTGATGGTGGAGAAGATCATGATTATTTTCACTCTTGGAAAGAGACATGAAAACAAGCAGTGCAGTCATCAAATACATCAAAGCCTCTTTGTCGTAATGTTCCTTTCAAGAGCTGTATGTCAGCTACACTTCTCAAAACTGCCCCGGCAGTTACCAGTGGTACGACTTTGTTTGCCCCGTCAGGGTACGGATCCGTGAGGGCCCGGAAAATAGCCCAAATTCCCTGTGTAAATGACACAGAAGACAACTAAAACTCTCAATGATAGCGTTTACATGAAAGTTTTAATTCCTCTTTAATTCCAAATAAAAGTTAATTCCGCTTTAGGAAGACCATGTAAACCCCTAATTCCGAATGAAAAAGATAATTACGAATAAAACTTAATTACATACTAAGTGGTTGGTTTATTCCACTTTTAACTACAAACAAAATAATTCCCCTGTAATGTCAACATTTATTCCACTCTAAGTTAAAGCCACAGTTGGTAATCCTGTTCAGAAACACTTTTTGTTATACAGGGTGAAATGGTCCTTCCATCCTGACAGTAATTAATACATCATGCATTTATAAAAAGGAAAAAAGTCAGACCTCTGTGAGAGCTGCAGGTCTGTAAAAACTCTGACCAACCCATCATCGGCCCAGAAAGGCAGGAATTGGTCATTCGCACCATACAGAAAGAACCAATCAATACTTGTTTAGTCTCTGTCCTTCCACTCTCCCCATCCCCACATGCACTGTGTGTCGCTCACTGTAAACAAATATAGCTAACGGACTGCTAACTGCTGCTGCGCCAAAAATCCAAAACAAAACAACAGATAAGGATTAAGTCTCGGAGGCGTTGACGTTTGCAGTGTGGACTTTTTACCCTGCAGAAGGAGTTGGAGGTGAGTGGATTAAAGCTTTTAGAAACGTGGTTTGTCAGCTGTTTACTAAGAAGCTAACGAGCTATCCACTCAGCTGTTATCGGTTAACCTGCTCGTAAAACATCGGCTGTCATTCTGCGTACACTCCTTCCCTTGTCCTGTTGTAATGGTGCTTGTCGAAACAAGCGTTAGGCTCGTGCAAGCCGGCGCAAATGAAGAAGTATGTTAGTGTTGAGCTGCTGCTACAAAACTACAATCATAATACAGTGAATATCTGTGTTATTATGTGGTTTTCATGTCGTCATCGAAACAAAAAGGAACAGGAACCAGCATCTGTGTCGTTCCGGGTAGACGTAAATGGATGCAAATACGTCATGTCCAACTCCTGTCCAATCAAAACCCTTCCTAACCCCCAAATCTAAAGCAGAATTCGATAAACGTGTTTTTTCATGTCAACTTTAAAGGCAGGGTGGATGATGTTTTCAAGCGTTTTTTTTTTTACGATATTGCTCAGGTACACACTGTACCTTTAAAATTAAAAGAGGACCAAGGCAATTAAACCTAAAAGTTTAAAACATGCCTGGCATTGATCATCATATGAGAACATCTTCCCTGTTCTTGATAAAAGCCTGGGTGAGATGATAAACTTCTTTGATACAATGGTGATAAAGTATGTAAATTTGCTCCACCTGCTGAAGAAGTTGTAAAAACTTTTGTTAGTTAAGGTCTGAAAAGCGCAATTAGTTAACCTGCGACTGCATTTGTAAAACATCTACATTGTTATTTGTCAGGTGTAGACATATTCAAACAAGCCTGAGTTAAGTTTTCATTCGAGTAACAGGAACATGCCTGTGAAAAAACCTGGGTATGTTTTAGTGTGCATGAGCCCATCTGTGGACAGCAGTGTTGTGAGTATGTGTGCGTGAGTGTGTTTGTTTTTACAGCGATCCGCAGGATCTCCAGCTATGAAGGATGCCGAGCTGCACAGCTGAGAGGAAAAAGTCTTGAAAACAAATGGACTGCGTCAGCTATCAAGCGTCTATCTAATAAATGTTTTCAAGGAGGAAAAACAGCCCGATGCCCAAATCACAGTCACAAAGCGCACGTACACCTCACTCCCTCAACATCTGGACTGTTACTCACCCTCCCTACTCTTTCATCAATCCATCTTTTTTAGATCCATCTGACAGTTTTCCTTTAAAAGGCATTGTTCTCAACAAATACCATTTGTGAACTTTTGAAAAACTTGGAAAGTTAAAAGCAAACTTTGGATGATGGATTTTGCCATGCTGCTGAAGGAGTATATCTTGTCTGATGGTCTGTCAGGCTTTTCAACACTTGCTTTAGTCCACTATATTCATACATTTTAAATACATGGACTGCAAACAGGCAAAATCCATCCAAAAGGTACCAAGTAAATGTTATGAAATCCATTTGTAATCCATACGATTGAGCAAATAAAGTGCAAAACATCCAAAACATCTCTCCTGCTTGGAATGTGCTTTTTCTGGACAGGGATATGGTTTAATTTCCTCCTATAGTGAAGTTCAAGCATTTTTTTTTAAGTTAAAAAATGTTAAGTTAAAAAAAAAAAAAAATGAAAATGAATATGTGGCCAGTGGGTTTAAACATCTCACCTGTCCATGAACTTGAAAAATATACCAGCAATACAAAGACAACTGGGATAAAGTCACTGTTCCTTAAAGGGAGAACATATAAAAAACTACGCTTCTCAGATCACTTGACACAATCCCGAAGTTCATTCATCACGATAGTACAGAAAAGTGCACAACTAAATAATCAACTTCATTATTTGTTATTCTCAAAACTCGCATGTTTCCCTTCTGGTCTCACGCACGCACACACACATATTGACTGGCGTTGTTTCCTGTGATTGAGCCCGCGACTCTGGGAGCCGGCACGTCCCTGACGGCAGCAAGGGGCAGGAGCGGAAGTGGTTGCAGACAGGAAAAGAGGAAGTAGGAAGTAAAGAGGCGGGACACTTCCCCGCTGCCAATCTGGGACCAGAGACGTCCTCCCTTCCTGTGTGGCTCTGAGACAGACATGCATTTGTATTTACTTCTGCTAGCACAAAATGATGAGGGGAATTCAAGCAAGCTGTTGGGCAACCCCTGATAAATTCCTGATTTTAGCTGCCTGTCATTAGTTTCTGTGTTTTACCGGTTAGGTAGCATAAGAAGTGACAGGGAAACTTCATTTTAGGTGTCTGAATGTATCCCTACACATGTAAAAGGAAAATAATATTAATATTTTACCTGGACTTTATTTTGTTTTATGATTCCTAGATGGGCAATTAATGTTTCTGAAATGACATACTGGTGTTAGATACTGTTTGGGTCAATTTACAATTCCCAAATTAACTTAATAAAAAATTGTTTATTTGGTTTTGTGGAAGAAAGTCATACTGACTCAAGAATAAAAGAAAATAAATACACTACACCACATCAGCCTAATAGAGGCCTTAAGAATATTAATCACACCAGTTACTGCACTTTGCATTGGTTCAGTAAGAATATGATTTTACAGAAAATGATGTTGAAAAAGGTTTATGTTTTCATAATTAACACAACCAGAACTCGGCATCATGCAAAAGGAAGGGTTTATGTCTCACAAGGACCCAGTTGTATTAATAATCAACCTTTGTTTTCATTTGTGAATTAGCTGTATTTATATGAATTGTACAACCAGCAGGAAAGATGACTAACTTTCTTCTGAGAGGAAAAAAACACTTGCATCCATTTCAACCTCGAGCAGACCCACGATGTGCGCATGTGCACCTGTAGTCAAGTTGATCAGATTGGGATGAAAAACTTATCCAACTGCTGGGTTTTGTAGTAGTGCTGGTGCTCCAAGCAAACATTAAACTATAACAGGCCTAACAACGTCCATGAACACTAAACTGGCAGAAGAAGGCGATATAAAATGGCCTCGCTACCGAGTACACTAAAATGAAACTTAAGGTGAGACGCACGCAGCTGTGTTGTCTTTAAGAACATCTTGCATATTCGCAATCAGCATAATTAAAGAATAACTACTTGGTCCACACGGGCTTCATTACAAGCTATGATGATATTTTAAAATAATAACGTCCATGGGTATGAAAAAAAAAGGTTCTTTCGGTAGTTACTGTGATTTTAAACAGGGGTTGTTCAAAATGTGTTGTTTTTCAAGGGAATATTTGGTGCGTCCCTGGGACACACGGATGACACAGCAAGTTTACTGTGTCCTTTCAGATTTTAATGCGTCAGAGACGCAGGATGCATACCTACTGTATCAACATCACTGTTTGAGTCTGGATTCAAAACGTGGAAGAGAGTCAATGGTACGTAGAACGGGGTAGTGCTCTACTCCCCATAGTAACAGGGTAGGCAGGGGGGACAGAAAGCTGGAGAGAGGTGGAGGGGTGAAGTGAGTGGACAGGAGTGTAGGGGATTAGATATGTATGGTGGGGCCAGAGTGTGAAGTGCTTTGAAAGTGATGAGAAGTATTTTGAAGTTAATTCTCTGTTTTATGGGAAGCCAGTTGAGTTGTTGCAGGATGGGGGTGATGTGGTGAGTGTCAGGGGTCCTGGTGATGATACGAGCTGCAGAGTTCTGAAGGAGCTACAGTTTCTGGAGTGATTTGTTGGGGAAACCAAAGAGTAGCGAGTTGCAAAAATCCACCCAGGAGGTAACAAGGCTGTGGACAAGGATGGGAGTGGTATGGGGGGTAAGAGAGATGATTCACAGATGAAAGTAGACTGGGTGATATTAATTATGTGGGAGTGAAAAGAGTGTGCTTTCAAGGACGACACCCAGCGTCTTTACCCAGAGTTGTTGATGGAAATGGAAAAACTGTTAGATTTGGAGAGAGTGTGGGGCGTGCCTACAAGGAGGACTTCTGTTTTAGAACTGTTGAGTTTAAGGAAATTGGAAGAAAATCAAGAATGAATTTCCTGTAGCAAAGGGTGAGGGAGGTTGGTGGAAGTGAAGAAGACAGTTTGGTAGAAAGGCAGAGCTTGGTTTCGTCTGTGTAGCAATAAAAATGGATGTTGTGTCTGCGGAAAATGTAAAAAAGAGTGGAAGAATGATGATGATAAAAAGGAGGGGCCCAGGACAGACCCCTGTGGCACACCAGTAGAATTGAATTTATGTGATTTAAGTTGAACGATTGTGTGCGGCAAGATAGATAAGAAATTAACCAGATGGGGGGTGGATGGGGGGTGGATGGGGGGTGTTGGCGATGCCGATAGATGACAATCTGTAAAGGAGAGTGCTCCAATTATGATTACTTAAATTACAACATGTTTAGCAGATCCATCTGCTGGGTTCCTCTGAAAACTTGATCACTAAGAATATTAATAATAATGGATTAGATTTATATCGCGCTTTTCAAGGCAATCAAAGCGCTCACAGTAGATCCATTATTCTTTCACTCCTCATTCATACTTGGTGATGGTAAGCTACCTGTGTAGCCCTGGGACAGACTGACAGAAGCAGGGCAGTCATTTTGCACCTACGGCCCCTTCGACCACCACCGGAACATTCACACACCTTCATTCACCAGTGGTGCCCCCACTGGAGGCAAGGAGCGTTAAGTGTCTTGCCCAAGGACACAACAACACATGGCAGGGGGATCGTGATTCAAACCGCCGATCCTTCGATCATTGGCCGACCTGCTCTACCACCTGAGCCACTGCCACCCCTATAATCTAGATATAAATACATCTATACATCTATCATCATGAATATACACCTATGATTATATTTCATTAAATCGCACCCCCTTAAAAACAAATAATTCAGTCAAAAAAAATTCCCACACAGTCTAAAGATAAAGTCCCTCCAACTTTTTCAGATCTAGCCAGTTTATTTAGTTTACCATTCAGTTGTCTATTCACTGAGGTAAACCCACTGGAGAGAAACATCCCCACAGCATGATGATGCCACCACCATGCCTCACTGAGAATAGCAACATGGCACATTTGCACTGTTACTTTAACCTCTTTGATTTATGCTGTTGCTTGACTGGTTTATCAAGACTGAGTTTTGGTGGCTGGTTTATCAAGAAGCCATACTCTCTATTTTCTAAGGGATATACAAAGGATATACAAAGCTCAGGTTTTACCACATAGGCAGCAAAATGCTGTAACATGTAGACATGCCTCACAGCATAATTGCCAAAGTAGTTTTATACGGTTTTATAGGCAATGGTGCACAATAATTTTGCGGAGTTGGGAGAGTAGAGTTACTGTAAGACCCATGAGTAAGCCCATTTCAGAAGTCACTGCTCTTATGTCCTTTACGTTGGTATGGCTGTTAGCCAACACGTGCACCAGATGGCAGATATCCAAGGAATATACAAAGTATTGGATGTTTTTTAACTAACTCAAACTTCTTCTGTACTTTTCTAAAACTTTGTCCCTGACCCCTCTGGAAAGCTCCTTGATCTTCATTGTGCTGCTTCCTCAGTGGTACCTCTAAGTCTGTAGTGTCTGACTGGACGTGACAAAAAACACGATTGCAGTGATTGTCTCAAAGTGTTGCTCAATAAAATTTTAGTTCAGGAACCCCATCATGCTTGTTTGCTCATTTTATTTTTTGTTAGTTTGTTTTTTATATTTCTGTTGAACAAAAACTTCAAAACCAAAGTCATAATTTCCATTAATTTTTTTAAAAATCTATTATTACTTCTGTCAATTTCAACTTATTTCACTGACAGCTGATTTTTTCTGTTTTTAAGGGGAGTGTATGTAAACTTCCATACGCCACCATAGCCCATTGGCTTTAGTAGCCAACTTTTTAAAAATCACCTAAAATACCCATCTCTATTACATTGTGCATCATAACTCCCTGTAATGCAAATGTTATTGAACAAAATGTGTATGAAATACGTATGTACAGATAAGAACAAATAATTTAAAAATCTTACAACTTAAAGTTCCAATAACAGCCAGACCAATTCTGCCTTTTCCCTTTTAAAAATCCCTGCCTCATTAGAAACGCTTCATAAATAACCTTGATTTGTATGGCTATTCTTAGCACACCCCATGCTGCTGCCCTTCGATGCACCCGCAGATACGCTGCGCCGCTATCGCACAATGGAGGGTCAATCAAGATCAGCTAAGCACCAACAAACAATAAGCGTCAACAGAGAAAGTTGATGACTTTCAACCCAGAAGCTCGACTCCTGGTTCAAGCTACAGAAGCCAGTTTTTACTTGTGTTTTTATAAGATATTGAAGTATAATAAGTGTAACACAAGCAGAGCCATTGTGTGAGTTATCTGCAGTGTAATATTTTGTCTGGTAATCAGTGATTATTACAGTACCATTGTTGATGTGACTGGTCAAGTTTGACAGATGTTTATGTTCTTTAGACTACTATTTTTAATTTGTCTTGTTGTGTTTGTACATTCAAGGATCAAACGTATAACTCTTTTGGGTAAGTAATTAAAAATAAACACTTAAAACCAAATATTTAGATCCAAATGAAAGCAATATCTGTTTGTAGTGGCTGCTTTTGAAATTAGGGGGTTTTTGCTGGTTAAAGATATATTTGAGAAGCAGAAGTACAATAAAAACAAATGATTTTGTTTATACTGAAGTATTTTTTTTATGGAAGAAAACGCTGTCAAAAGTTTCCAATTTGGATTACAGCTGTTTCCTCCACACTGGTGGCAATTCATGATACAATGAAACACATGAAAACCCTACAGAACAGGTCAGTACATTATCTGATGGTAATGAATGTGTGTATTCATGTGGTCTACAGTAGTGCAGGAGGGTTGAGACACACTCTTTCTCACACACTCACATACAGGGGTACAAAGGTAGTTTTTGTTCTCCATGTCGCTGGGACTTCAGCTTTGCTTGGTCATTGTGGATAAATGCCCCTCTTATGGGGCACAGACTGACACACAAACACAGGGTAACACACACATATCTATGCAGTTTGTGCTTCTGCAGAAATTTACCTGAAAAAGACACACACAACTTCCCTCAGACAGAAAACACATGAATACTTTAACATGGACGCAGCTACGGTGTTCCTACATTTTTCATCTTGAGGAGAAGTGTGTGTGTGTTTCTCCTCGTCTTCGTCATCTATGGCAGCTGTCTGCACTGATAGTTGCTTTGTTTTCAGTGAGTGCTCCTTAATGAGGTCAAAGGCTATTTAGGGCCATTGAACGCTGATGAGGAGAAACAAGAGCCACCTTCATCTGGCTCAGAGCACACACAAACACACACACACACAAACATACAGGCGCTCACAGCGATTCATTACATTAGACCAAGTTAGGTCCAAAAATCAGTGGCTGGAAAAAAAAAAAAAAAAGTCTTTGTGTGAGAGTGGAAGCACAAGACAGATGGTTTTACTGATCTCTGTCTGAAGAGAAGATGGATCCATCTGAAAATGTCTCCATGAAAGTAGGATATGTCAACAAAAACAGATAATTGTCATTTAATAATCAATTTAACTCCGTACCCAATTACAAGTAGCACAAAGATTGATAAAAAAAATTATTGGATATGAGGATGCTAACCACTGCGAATCATCATCTAATAAGGAACAATCAGTTGTTTTACATCGAAAAGGATTTATATTTTCTAATTCTTGCTGGGTATAGGGTTTCAGATCCAGTTCAAGGCCTCTTCTGTCTTTTTTGTTTGTTTGTTTGTTTGTTTGATCAACGATAAAATGTTCTGACTGCGTGACAGGTCTGGACTGCAGGGGGCAGGGTTAGCTCTTTAACTTTTCTACTACAGAGAATAAAATGGCAGAAACACTGCAGAAAACAGTCTGTCTTGCTGCATCGAACCAAGTTGTGACTGAGCCAGAACACGTAGCGGTCTATTTATGGTTCAGACATTTTCTTTGGTATTTTTTTGCGGTTATGCAGCTTGTTAGATGACAGCATGTTATGCAACAAATACTTAAAACATGGAAAAGTTGTGCATGTACATTTAGCCGTTTACAGAAAGTTAAATTCAGTTCATCTTGAAAGGTTAAAGTGCATTTTATGTTCAGTTTTACACCATACAAAAAGTTAGATATAATTGACTGTTTTGTGAGTTGTGTATCGGAATGGTTACTGAAACCCGGTTTCAAAATGGCCCCAGGCCACAGTCTGACCGTCCACTTGGACCGATAAGCTTCATCCTTGTCGGTACGCTCAACGGTACCTTAATGCTATTTTTGCAGGATTGCCTGTGTGGGGGGAGGCGGAAGCAAACCAAGCAGGAAAGAAGCACTTCCTACCAACACTAGCATGGAAGGACTTGAAGCAGTGTTTCCCCTAGGGCTAGCTGTGACGCTGCACCACGCAAACAAAATGGCGACAATGACATCATTTGATGGGGACAACATGATTTTTAAAAATTGAACTTGTGCTGCTGCCCGAAGCAGCACCAGTAACTCTGATGTCAGATATCTGCCTTGTACACTATCGGTCAAAAGTTTGGGATCACTTTCCCAAATAAGTCCAACAGGGCAGAGATCCCAAACTTGACAAAAATAATATATGAACAACTTTTTGAAAATTATGACAATGATTTTGGATTGTTTTTCAACAGAAATATTTAAAACAAAGAATAAAACAAGCATGATGGGGCTTCTAAAAAGAAATTTTGTTGAACAACACTTTGAGGCAATCACTGCAATCAAGTGATTTCTGTAATGTTCCATAACACTTCTGCACCTATTAACAGGTATTTTGATCGACTATTCATGAGCAAAGTGCTCTAATTTGTCTAGGACAGTTTTTTTTATATATATATTCTTTTCAACTACAACTCAAAAACAATATTTTATTGCACTAAATTATAATAGTTATTTTTTTCTTGTTTCCTTCTTATTTGAATAAATATTGTGAAATTATTCATTTGAGGTAGACTTTCCCATTAAGGTGATCCCAAACTTTTGAATGCATCATGCAGAGAGTGGCACAGGTAAACTTGAGATCATCATCCACCAAGCTTTTTACATGTGGAACAGACTCTGAAGAGGAAAGGTTGCTGCTAAACTTTACAAGGTAACCTTACAAGTTAACGCAAACATGATGCTAACGCTACATGATGAAGTTGACACTGGTTAGCAGTGCAGGTTTATCATCCACGGACAGCACGTTGATAACACCCATTCTATCCCACCCTTATCATATTTATGGGTCAGAGATTTCGGGTGAGATGGTTCCAGGACGAGGTAGACACAGTTTTAAATTAAATGGGGAAATTAGTTTTTTTTTTTCAACCTGGATCTATTTTCTAGCAGTGGATTTTAGATCCACTCGAAATTAGCGTATGTACAATATAATGAAAGTGGTATTGGACATACGCTGATCTGGAGTGGATCTAAATATCTCCTGAAGGAATTCAAGTTGCACCAAAACTGTCTGGGTGAGTAAATGAATGTATTTCATGCTAGCCAATAGGTCATGACCTAAGGTATATTTCAGTAAACATTGCCTTTAGTTTAAAAAGACCAGTACTGCCTTGAAAAAGTTTTTTTTAAATCTCAATGAGACTTTCCTGGGAAAATAAAGGTTAAATAAAATAAAAACAAATAAATAAAAAATATTTCATTTCATCCTAGCTTATCTTAATTCTGCTGTGTGGTGAAGTAAATCAAAGATGTGGTCTTTAAAAAGTCTAAGGTGTTGAAATTTACCTCAGAATTCCTGCATATACTCGGTTTTTGATTTTACAAGTTCAAAGTTCAAAGTTCAGTTCCGCTGAACCCCCAGATACAAAGCACCGACAGCACCACAGCTACAAAAAGTCCTAGGGGAAACACTGTAAAGGGTTAAACTAAATCAGTTTTTAAACCACCCCGGCTGTAATTCTGAAAAACTCTTAGAGGCTGTTCCCCATCAACATACCTGTTTTTGTTTATTTTTATTAATTATTATTCATTTAAATAAATCAGCAAATCCCTGTATTTTGTTTCTAGTTTACATTTTAGAAAGGGTGCCAACTTTTTTTGACACAGTCAGATTGAAGAACAAGTTTAAGTGGTCTCACGTCTGTGTGTTCACCCACGTTTCATTAAGAAAGAATGTTTATATCTGTGCTGTGACTTAATTAACCAGATTAACCTCCAGCTGAGGTGTTCACATGGGTCATGTTAAACTGATGTAAACAAGATGTGTTTGATAATCCTATTAAAAGAGTTCTAAAGGAAATGTTTTACTCGGGTAACAAAACAGGAAAGAGAACCAA
Source organism: Atherinomorus stipes (assembly GCA_023101725.1). NCBI lineage: Eukaryota > Metazoa > Chordata > Actinopteri > Atheriniformes > Atherinidae > Atherinomorus > Atherinomorus stipes. Next base: position 67,106 of record JALJCO010001775.1, on the reverse strand, counting down.
TTCATTTATTTAAATTGTTAGGCTTACCGTATTTTCCAGACTACAAGTCCCACTTTTTTCCATATTTTGGCTGCTCCTGTGGCTTTTTGTATCAAAATATATAATTTAACTCATGAAGTGTTAATTCATTTCATATAGACTGATATGAGCCATGGAGTTAACAATACCGTCTAATGTCACATGAGGCTGCTCTAGGCTTGTCACATCTATATTTTGCTCCAAGGGCAAAAATCTCAAAACAGCCTTATCTCAGTGAGAGGAGTTCATTTCGGGCATCTGGCTGCGCTGTCTGTGCATTGGAACTAATCCTCAAAAAACTTGTTTGTCTTTCTTAGTTATGATGTTTATAATCATTTACAGGCATTATCTTTGGAATCGGAGTGATTGGGAAATTTTTAGCAGGAACATCTAGAATCTGAAAAATCTGAAAATCGCCCTATTTTAAATAAATAAATACGACTTTCAGTCCTGCGCGACGTAAGTCTGGGATACACTGTGCAATATTTCATTTTCCCCCTAACTCAAACTGCACCAATCAGTCACAGAGTTCAAAAGTTCACAGGTTGTAATGTATGTCCTCACACTGCACGAACCGACGCTCAGGATGTGATCTGTCTCTTCTTCTCTCTTTCCTCCCCCCCCCCCCCTCCCCCCTCTTTTCTTTTTCTCTTTTTTTTTTTCCTTCTTTGTCCAGTTGCTGCCTGTTTACCGGTGAGTAAGACTCATAGGTACAACTCTGATCTGCTTTTCCTTATCCTCTTCAAAATAAAATTCAGAATCTGTAGAAAACCTAAATAAACTAACGCTACACTTACGAGCTTTTAACCATTAACTGTCAACACAATTTGAAGCTGAGTCATTACTGTTTTTCTGTAAAACTAGAAAGGAGCTTAAAGCCACTTCAATGTAAAGTAAGCAGCGAAGAAGAGGACTCTCGCAGACGTCATATCCGGTTTCGGCTCACAGCGCCACAGTCTGGTCAGAAAAGCAGTGATGTTTTCTAATAACTCATCTATGCATCTGTGCTTGTTTATGTTACATAGATCATCATGAAGGACGTTTTGGTCTATAAAACATGGCAAAAAATGTCAAAAACGTGTCATCTGCACTTTAAAGACACGTTGGTGTCTTGAATAATCCTGGCATGCAACACAATAAATAGAGGTAGGCTAGTAGCTGAAGAAGAAGACGACAACAGAGAAGAAGGAGACAACAACAACAGAAACATATGCTATCACCCCCCCCCCCCCAAAAAACCGCACTGCCTTGGCGATTTGCGCCCTTATTTGTGAAAAATTCACTAAAACAAAAAGACAACTCCATCGTGTGAACGAAGGATTGACTGACCAGACGTGGGCTGCACAGTCTGTCAGTTCTACAACGACAACTCCATCCAAATGACACGCCGGGTTGCCATGGTGCCTCTGGTTTACTTTCGTTTTTGTTTCGTGCATGCGAAATGTGAAAATCTCAGAGGAAGGGTTCAGTCTTGTCGTGGCTTCACAATGCAATTCAGTCATGAGTCACGACCAAAATATCAAACAGGTTTGATTTTCTTGCAGCCGATGATTTCTGATCGGGAGCTCGTCATGAGGTACCAATCGCCTCTCGTGACCCCTTTGTATACTGCACGACGCACAACACACAATTTGGTCATGAGCCAGCCCGATCCCCAAAATTGTCGCAAGACTGTAGAATCGGCTCCAAAACCAAAAATCGCACAGTGTACACCGGGCTTTATTTAAGCTTTTTTTCCTCTTCACGATGCATTTTTTGACTGATACGATTTATATTCTGGAGCAACTTATAGTCTGGAAAACACGGTATATTCAATTTGCTGAAACTTATTCCACGTCTTTCCCTTAGATCACTGACACTTTTCTGTTTAAAGAAACTGACCTTGGTGCCTAATAAATGGGTTGAGTGGAGGCTGTGTTTAATGCAACAGACAGAGAGGGATTGTCAACACCGCTACCCGTCTGACTCACCTGCAGACAAACCCCTTTATTGAGAAACAGACATCTTTGATTAGACGAGTGACTCAGCAGTGGAGTTTTCTCCAGTGTGTGCGACAGTACGATGAATGAGCACATTTGTGTTCATGTGGGAATATGTAAATGGGAGTTACAGTGGCCGTGTGAGACAGAGTGTGTGTTTGTTGCGGGCTGCCGTACCTCATGATCGGGTATTTCAGAGGACAGGGTCTTTCCCAGCACTGCCGCCGTCAGGTACGTCCAACAACGAGCCGTGTTGGCCAGGTTGTAGCCTCCTGGTGGGATGAAGGGATGTAGGATAATAGGAGAGAGAAACATGTCCTTACAAGACAAATTTATTTCATTTAATTATTGTGACAATGTGGCAAAGAAATAGGCCAAAAAAGACTTGAGTGTCGTGCATTACATCAAACCCAAAGTTAGCATTCTAAAAACAATGATAGAAATTAAAGAGTCAAGGATGGATGGTGGACTTGAGTAAAATCAAGAGAATGACAAGAACCGAGGGGGAGAGGAGGATATAACGCAGAGAGAAAGTATGTAGGACAGAGAGGGAGGGAGAGAAAGGAAGAGAGGTCTGATTGTAGTTGAGTAAAATGGCTTCATTGTGTCGTATAATTAGTAGCTATCATCTGGCCAAGAGCTGAGGAGTTTGGAACAGGGCGCTGTGTGTGCGAGCGCACTGAGATTCAAAAGTAAATACAAACACACACAAAGGACACGGTGCGCTGTCCGCAGCTCATCTGGAATATTTTAATCCGTTAAGTATCGGTATGTTAGTGCATGCCGACACCAGGGGCTTGTGAAACGTAGCATCAGCTGGAATAATAAATGTAATGCGTACCTCCTCCCAGCAGCAGGGTCGGTAGCTGCCACTGCAGGACATGCTGCAGACATTTGCCCACCCCCACTGGGGTCATGTTGAAGGAGCACATGGGATCACCCGCCATGGTGTCGGCGCCCAGCTGCATCACTACGGCCTCCGGGTTGAACTGCGCCCACACCTCCTGCATTACGCTGCAGAGCAAGATGACAATAAAAACATTACAGCTCCCTCGTGATGCATCAGTTTGGAGGCAGAATAAATCAAACGTCCCTTCTAATGAAAATCCTCACTTTAGCCAGCCCTTCAGGACACATGATCAAGGTTTCCTTGAGTTAAAAAAGCTGAAACAGGACTCCAGACTAGCTTTTTTTTTTCGGTTGCACTGCTCACCTAAATCTTCAATTTGCATGCAGCAACAAAAAATATTAAGAGGGGTCAAAAATGTTTAGCTTCATTCTCAGCAGCTCATTTTGATACATGTTAAAAAGAAACTAGGTTATTAGCACTTGTTGCCCTTAACCTGTAGTTAACGCCCTGTTCTACACTATTTTACTGTTTTTAATGCATTGAAATCCTAAATTACTTAAAAAATCTTATATATTTTTTTATACTGAAAATGTTTTTTTATTTAAATTGTTAGGCTTACCGTATTTTCCAGACTATAAGTCACACTTTTTGCATAATTTTTCATGTTTTTTTTTACATAAATGGATCAATAGATAAAATACAGTAGTTCTCATCATAGCAAACTCCAATATTCTACTTTTACAACGGACCCTCCGCCAGCCCCGCCCTTGAGCTGCCACTGACCAATCATACGTTAGCAATGATAACTACAAAGAATTGCTTTTAGCAATTTTTTACTTCCCAAGCAAAATACCAAAGCAGTGCATGGACGAGATTTTCAAGTCTGATGACAGATACAATGGCGTACGAATGTTTACGTAAAGTCGTCCTAAATGATATTCATACCCTCCAATCAAAGAAGAGGCTAAATTCATACAAGACAAGTAATTCAAAAAACAAACTGAAAAGAGTCATTATCAATAAAAATTTACGAAATTATAATTTAACAAAATAAAACACTGATTTTGAGCTATGGATTTAAAAATTAATTTAAAAAATAAATAAATAAATTGCCCCAGACAAATTAGAGCACTTTTCTCATGAATAGTGAACCAAAATACCTGTAAATAGGTGCAGAAGTCTGATTGGACGTTACAGAAAACATTTGACTGATTCCCTCAAAGTGTTGATCAATAAAATTTTAATTCAGGAGCCCCATCCTTCTTGTTAGCTTGGTTTAATTTTTTGATTGTTTGTTTTTAATATTTCAGTTGAACCACAATTCAAAATCAATGTCATGATTTCCATAAAACTTCTATTTATTATTACTTTTGTGTATTTTAACTGCTTTCACTGACAGCTGATTTTTTCCGTCTTTATGTAAGTATACTGGTATGTAAACTTTTGTACGCCACTGTATATTGCAGATCAATATTCAGGCTAAAGATATTGGGATATGACTTTTGGTCCTAATTGCTATTGTGATGCATGGTTCACATAATGTCATGATATTATAATTTTCCGCCAATGTAAAAAAAATATACCAGTATTATTGTGATATGATATAGCACACCCCTACTAATGATGCCTGGATAGTTACCTCAGAGTTATGACAGTTTCAGGATTACGGATGGGTAAAAATATCGATCAATTGATGCATTGCAATATTTCCCTGTGCAATTCAATATTGAATCAACAAATCCTCTGAATTGATTCACCTCGTGACCAGTGAGGGGAGCAGTGCGTGTTCTTTACGCTGTAGGGATGAAGCCATGTTAGATCATGCAACAGCAAAATGGCAGCTATTTTTCATTTTCAGACGTTTTATGACCCAAAACCGGCGCAATGCCATGACTCAAGTATGTACCGCACAACGTCATCACGTAAATTTGCAGCTCAACCTGGGTCCGGCGTTCCCACTGCATGCCAATCAGATCTGAGCCATTTGAAGATTTTAACCCGCATCACTTGCCAAGTCGTTTGACATGGGTCGGTGAGCCTTTCCCACTGCCGCTACAAGCCCATCGTTTGCGGGTTTAAATTGTTTTTTTGCTAATGGGAAAGGGGTATGAGTACATAAATCAGTATTAAACATAGTCCTTTGCAACTTCGACCTGTATAGTAATTCCCACGACCTATGTCTGCAAGTTTTTTGTGTTTACTTAAGTGAGACTTAAAATTGAACTAAATACAAACACAACACCACATACTAGAAAGCAAATGAGCTCTATGAGTGATTGTCTAAATGAAGAAGCTTGTTCCCTTAAAGGTACGGTGTGTAACACAACAAATGTCATTGGCAGAAAAAATTAATATATAATCCAAAACTGTGTTTCTATTGATATGTAATCACGTCACTATAATAGCTGTTGTGTTTATTTTCTTAGAATGAGCCATTTATATCTACTTGCTGGGGAGTATACATACATGGAGGCTGCCATATTTGTTCTACCATTTTTACTACGGTGTCCCTGAAAGGACAAAACAATGTGAGTGGAGTGAGAACCCCTGAATTTTAAAGCTGCTGTACCAGCTTTGTTTAATGGGAGTCAGAGCACTGTTTGGGATAAGTAATGCCTTAAAAGACATTGAAAATAGTTACTCGAAGTACAGTCATAGCTACACCTGAGACCACTGGATCCACTCACAAATGAAAACATCTTTATGCCTGGGAGAATTTTGGCCACTAACGGCCACCGTACATTCACAACTGTGCTTGGAAAATGAAGTAATTTGAAAGAAACCATCTTTTCTTTCTAATACCCATCTTTACCACTAGATGTCAGTAATTCTTACATGCCGTGCCTTTAATTTGGCATCAAATAATATTTCAGGTTCAATAAACATGATATAATTTATATAACTATGTGTAAACAAACAGCAAGTAAAACAAAAATTTTCCTGGCTGCATCCATTTCTGACTTTTCCGAGTTCGACAACAAGAACACTCTCAACTCGACATCATCAGATCCAACATTCGACCGAGTCAAATCAAATTCCGAGGAGGGGAAACGTCTGAAATACCAGTAGGAAAAAAAAAAAAAACAGAATTTGAATTTCCAACTCAAATCTCCAACATGGCCATTTTATGTGCAGTAATAAACTGTTCATAAGCACATTATAACCTCAGGCTTGCATCAGTGAATGCACCACAAGTTCACAACAGCACTGAGCACAATGCACTGCTAATGACACCCAGTCAGTGAACACAACAATGATCAAATCATACTGGTTGTCCATCTGGAACACAGTCAACTCATGTCGGACATTTCATTCCCAGCCCTGAGTTTTGACTTGTGAGGCAGAAGGAATGCAGCGCACGCATCCAGAGACTTTATGGAGCTCCAGATGAGATGTAAAAGTCGGAGGAACTGTGTGACTGACAGCAGACAGCAGTTCAGACGGTGCAGCTGCTTCCACTGCATGTCTCTGTCAACATCAGCCTGCCAAGACGCCGGTGTCTGATGGACGGATGCTGATGGAGTGCTGAGATACAGCCAGCCAGAAACGAGTCTTCTTTTTAGTTTATGTGTTTGCCTTTCGCTTCTCTCCTGATTTACCTTCTCTCCTCTACTGTGATGCCTGTGGCAGACCTTAAAGTCATTACTGAGAGAAGATAATAAACAAATCTAAAGTGATACGGGAAGAAATGGAAAAAAAAACATGCAGCTTAGATAGATCTGTCTTAAAACTTAGTTTTTTATTCTTAAGACATTTGCATTTTTGAGTCTTTAGACTGGGAAATGAGAAAATGTGACAATGGAAGGATGTTCCTGCTGAAGCTGCATTTGTTTACACCTCTGCAAACAACCCTGACCTTTGAGAAAATGGGATCGTGAAGGAAAACAGCTCTCAAAACTGCACTGGGAATTACTTTCAGAGTGTGTGTACCTTGTAAAAAGTTGATAGTATCTGTCATCCTTGATGCCGTCCTCAAGCGGGACGTTCACGGCGTACCAGCGGCCTTTTCCCAGCCCCGTGTCACAAAGATCCCCCGTGCCTAAACATCCAGATTTCATCATGAATCAGGTTGTCAGTGAGAACATCTAATATCTGAAACACCTCCAGGGACGGACCAGGGAAGAAACCAGGGGAGAACTTGTGAAGAGAAACAGTCATGACTTTGGATGTAAAGCTGAAGGCGTCTTCCACCCCTGCAGGAGGAGGAGAAACATCCCATTAAAAACGACGCTACTGAGACAATAAAAGGCAAATATTTCCAAATATGATAAGGGAATATAATGCACTCTGAGCCCAACACAACAGGTGAAGTGTTTATTATGGGTACCGTCTCCGTGATGCAGGTCAACATCTACATAGAGCACTCTCTCGTATTTCTCTCTCAGTTTGAGGATTCCCAGCACAGCGTCGTTCACGTAACAGAAACCTGACGCTTCATCCCTGAGAAGGCAAACAGAGACAGAAAAATGCTTTCTGAAACAGTAGAGGACCATGTTCGCCCGCTCTGATAGGGGTATACAAAAGATTATTTATCTGACTTTTCCCCTTTTTCTTTAAAACCATCTCCAAGAGGCAGATGACCGCTCTCTCCCCGAGTCGGGGTCTGCCGGAGGTTTTTTCTTTCCTGTTAAAGGCAGGTTTTTTCCTTTCCACTGTCACCCACCGCCCCGTGCAAGCTCAGGGTGGGGGACTGAATTGAAATCAACGATTATGAATAGGCTCAAACTAATTCCCATCCTCCCAGCTGTTTCTGAGCAGTCTATGGTAGGGCTAAAAGATGACAAGTAAATCAAAACTGTAATTTAAAACAACCTGTCCTCCAGAGTCATACGTACTACCGAGTCGTTTGTGCAATCTCCAAAATACGACATATATTTACATTTTTACTAAAAAAGCAACCAAAAGTGACCCCTAGCGGTGGTAAAATGACTGTCGCGTTTCTCCCTGGTGTGACCAAAAGAAAAATGGCAGATGTCCCTTGAATCTTCGTTAGAAATTCATATTTTTAAGATAGAATGTGGCTTCACACGCACACACTTTATTTCATAATATCCATTCGGTTTATGTAAACAATCCATAGTTGCATAGTTTTTTTGTGTGTTTACGTACATTCTTTCAGGTTTTGTGGTTGTTGCTACAGGGGTTGCTAAGGATGCTATAAAGGGGAAGTTCAGTTTTTTTCAACCTGGACCTATTTTCTAGAAATACGTTCATTTACTCGTCCAGGCAGTTTTGGTGTTACTTGAACTCTTTAAAGCAGAACTCAGTAACTTCAGCTCGGGGCTCCCCTAGTGGCGTCCTTTCACTGTCGTGTTCAACCCCCCTTACACCCCCACAGCACATAGACAGCTTCTCTACCCGTCTTTCCTCTATTTTGATCGCTGGATATATTTCTAAGCTTTTACTAGCTTGTTGATGCTACTTTGCTGCGTTGGTAGCAGCACCTCGTCTCCCTCTGCTCAAAGCAAAGTCCTGTATTTTCTGAAACGGGACGTTTTACCCGCGATTTGCGGGTAAATATGCCGTGGATTATATTTTTCACTGGTGTTGGCGAGTAGCAGGTAAGAATACGAACTTTTATTTACTTTTTGCGGACGTGACAAGTGATTATTGAGCCTGAAGCAGTGATGCTTCACCCGGCGCCCAGGCAGCGCAGCTACGTGAATCACTCTGGTCCAGCAAAGAGTTGGTTATGAGAGCCAGGAGCCGTGTTTAGGTGGTGTGAAGCTAAAGAAATGTTTTCTTCGAATTAGCGCTGGTAGTCTGGTTCAAATCAGCGCTGGAAGCAGCTCGGTAGATAGGGGACCTGAGTAGCGTACAGCGGTTTCTGTTGTCGCAAGTTCTGCTCGGGTCGGCGCAGGCAAAGTTGTTTTTAGCTGCTCGCAGGCCAGAGGCCCCGGCGGGAGGGGGGGAAACATTGAATCGCTCCGTAAACACTTTGTTTAGCCCCACGGGGATTCCGAAAAGCATTTATTGAGGTAAAAAAGTTACTGAGTTCCCCTTTAAGGAGATATTTAGATCCACTCCAGATCAGCGTATGTCCAATATAATGGAAGTGATGCGGGCAACCGCCCGCAGCCTCTAAATGAGGCATTTTCTGCCACAAACTCCTTCATTTCACCAATGATTTGCTACGAAACATTAGTCGGATCCCCCCCTGTGAGCTCGAAGCGGCTTTGAGTTGCTTATTGGTGGTGATCCGTTCTTATTTACAGACATTTACTTGCTATAGTGTCGCATAACAGTGACGTAATCAAAGCCGCAGCAGTAAAAATGTCCGTAAATAAGGACAGATCACCACCAAAAAACCACTCAAAGCCATTTTGAGCTCACAGGAGGGTCCAACTAATGTTTCGTAACAAAACATTGGTGAATTAAAGAAGTTCGTGGCAGATAATGCCTTATTTAGAGGCTGCACGAGGTTGCCTCTAAATAAGGCCCGCTCAGCATCAAACATCGGATTTGCGCTTTATTCGCCACACTTGCTTATAGAGGGGGGTCCAAACTGCAGAGAAAAAGTGGGTAACCCTCAAGGGTAAATTAGAAAAGCAGGAGGAGCTCATTTGGACAGACAAAAGCCCATCATTACATTACCTCCTTGACGGAGGTAATTACACCTCGCTCAGGTTTTACTAAGCGGCATCGTTCTTAGTATCTCAGTTCAGATCTCACATAAAGTGTTCAAGGAATATTGGATCCATTTTAATCCAAACTATGACTCAGAAATTACTGCAGTGACGGTAGATTCGGTCTTTTCAGCTGCGTCTCTGTGATCAACATGAAGTTCTCAGCGTAACATGAGCATTTCCATCTTCTAATCCCTGGGGAAGTTTTTAAAAAAAGGATTTCTGTCAGATTTTCAGGTGGAAGAAGCAAAGCATTTTCCGACACTCGCCGTCCATCTGCTGCTTGAAGTGTGCTCACCTGGGCGTGCATGGCATGTGTGTGTGAAACTTTGAATTGCAAAACAGAAATCATGTGGAGAGAAATGAGAACGTGTAAGTACGATAAAGAACATCAAGCTGTTTGGATTGAAGGACGAGGACAAAGTAGAAACGTGCTCGACAGGTTTGGCCACAGGTTGCATCTTGCAGCTGGTAAGTGAAGCCATTCATGTCTCAGCTCTGCATCCTAGTTAATCTTATTTTGATGCCATCAAATGTAAAAAATATTTTTTCCCCATGAACTCTGAATAAAAGCTGGAAGTTTAAAGATTAAATCACAATATTGATCAGAAAAAAATGCATACTTTTTTCATTCTTCCTTCAATGCTATGAAGTCTGACAGTACCACATACCAGCCCCCACCATGATGTTCCCACCTCCAAACTTCACTGTTGCTATGGTGTTTTGGGGGTCAAGTGCGGTGCCATTTCTCCTCCAAACATGTTGCGTCTTATGACATCCAAAGAGTTCAGTTCTGGTCTCATCTGACCAGACAATGTTTCCCAGAATGTTATGGGTTTGTCCAGATGCTGTGTTGCAAACTTCAAACGAGCATCAACATGGTTTTTCTTCAGAAACGGAGTCTTGCGTGGTGAAGGCCATGGCAGGTGAGTGCATTACTTCTTGTTTTCTCTGAAACAACTGTACCTGCTGGTTCCAGGTCTTTCTGAAGCTCTCCACAAGTGATCCTGGGCTGTTGGAGAACCTTTTCTGTTTATTGTTCCGACTCCTCTGTCTGAAATCTTGCTAGGATCACCTGGCCGTGGCCGGTTTATGACAATGCCTTGTTCTTTCCACTTCTGGATGATGGTCCCAATGGTGCTCACTGGAACTTTCAGAAGTTTAGAAATGCACCTGGAACCAATGCCTTCAGTGTGTTTGCAATAGGGGATTATCACGCTTCCGTGTTCCGAACTTCCGGTTTTAAACAGTTAGACGGCCCACTTCCGGTCCAGTTCAATGTCCCTGCTTTACTTCATAGATAAAGTGAATAAACGCCAACCCTACTGAAATTTTCACGGATTCCAGACTGAAGTGATACTAAGGAAGAAGTGGATCAAAGTGATTCTCCAGAGTGAAGGGCCGAACTTTATAATAAAACAATGTAGCATGTTTGTTTGTAGCCGGTGGGGCACAACACCGACATGCTAGCATTAGCCAGCTAGCTGTTACCGACGTGCTTAACTTTTTGCGTCTTAAAACACACATACATCTGAAAATCGGGTCTGTACCCCCCCCCCCCTTTCCAGTGGAACAACTGGGGACTGCCAAGAAAGGAGACGCTTCCCCTCAGATGCTTGTGTGTTTTCAGCCCGCACAAAGTTAGAGCACGTCATCAAGCTGGCTAATGCTAACCTGCTAACAGTAGTCCGTCAGCTATTACTCTGTTAAACTTTGTAAATCGGATAAACGCCAATGCCAAGTTTTCATTCCAGACAGAAGTGATGCTAAGAAAGGAGTGGATTAAAACGACGATTCGCCGCGGTGAAGGACCGAACTTTATAATAAAACGACACACGTTTGTTTGTGGCCGGCAGACTATACAGTCATGTTAGCCTGTAAGCATTAGCCAGCTTGATGACGTGCCTAACTTTGTGCGGCTGAAAACACACAAGCATCTGAAAGCGTCTCCTTTCTTGGCAGTCCCCAGTTGTTCCACTGGAAACGGGGGGGTACAGACCCGATTTTCAGATGTTTGTGTGTTTTAAGACGCACAATGTTAAGCACGTCAGTAAACGCTAGCTGGCTAATGCTAGCATGCTGTGAAGTGCCGGTGTTGTGCCCCACTAGGGACAAACAAACGTGTGTTTTATTATAAAGTTCGGCCCTTCACCGCGGCGAATCGATCGCTTTGATCCAGCTTTTTCCTCCAGTATCACTTCAGTCTAGAATGAAAACTTAAGTATGTTTGGAGTTTATCTGATTTAAACAGTATAACAGAGCAGGAACGGCTGTCGTTAACATGGCCCGGAAGAGGAAGTGTCCAAAATCCGGGAACTTCCGGTAAGCGTGATAATCCCCTATAATAAGGTTGCGTAGGTCTTTAGACAGCTCTTTGCTTTAACCCATCATGCAATGCTTCTTGTCTGACACCTTGGTGATGAGAAACCTTTTTAAAGGCATCAATCAGGACTAAACCAGCTGATATTACTTTGCACTGATAGAGGACAAGATTACTTTCTAAATACTGACAGACTCCAGCTGTTTTCTTGGATTTCCATGTCTTTTTGCGCCTCCATTTCTTCATGTGTTCAGATACTTATTCCCTGTGTCATTTCACTATATTACACATAACTTCATTTATGGACATAGATGTTAGGATTTTTTTTTGTATGTGTGCATTACTTGGGTTGTTGCCGACATCTGGTGAAAATTTCATGTCAATAGCTCTACTAGAAAAAAGTTGACATGTTCATTAATTTTTTTCCCCGCTGTATATGTCTGTGTGTACTGATTTCCTTACTTCTTGGCATGATGCCACCCTCCTGCCCAGTTGACGGCCACTTCACACTTCAGGTCCAGCAGACTCTGAGCAGCTGTCAGCGTAGCGCCCCCTACTGCTGCTGCATAGTCAAAGATGCCCTCCACAATTGGACAATCGTAGCCTGGAAGAAGAGCATGAAATGAGAACTATGAAGGGCGAACGGTGACAGTAATGGTGGCCAAGTGCACACTCACACTGCATTCAGAGCTCTGCACAGCTGGAAAATATATTCCGTATACGGCATGATCTAATGCCTTCATTCAACTGAGAACAGCAGCTGACTGCAAGATGAGCAGTTTGGAAACGTTTCATGAGGAGAAAAAGGTGTCTGGATCCAGGAGAAGGTGGAAAACTGCTTTTGTGACAAGTAGGAAGGATGAACTGGAGAAGTGTTCTCAACACAAAAGGAGGAAGCAGCAGTGGGAAGAGATGGGAACAAAGAGAGGAGGGTGGACGACAGCAAAAGGGAAGGAGTGAGGGAGAGATAAAGGAAGGGAATGAGTCAGGGAAATGAAAACAAGCAGGGTGAACTTGAGGACTGGACTAAAGTTAGAAACATTAACTCAGCTGAAGGGCCTTCAGATGGTCCATACAATAACAACAAACTACAATGAAATCTTTAGAGTCTGTCAAAGAGAAAATAGCTACTTTTATGAATGCATGGCTGACTGAAGGAAAAAACCAAGGGGTGAATAAAACAGAAAGGACAAATAAACTCTTGTTTTATTCTAAATCAGTTTTACACTGCCCTCTGGTGGCCACTTCCCTCCATTTCAGTTTTTATGCTAGATTTGGATCAACAATTAAACTCTAAATCAGAGGAAACTCCAGCGATCATGAAGGATTACTCTCTTTTCTCAGACACAAACACATAAAGAAATTCCTTAATTGCCATTTCAAGATATTTTTCAGAACATTCTGTTCATTACAAAAGCAAATTCAGAGAGACTAACCGGGACTTTGCATCACACAGTTCATAATCATGAAATGTTTGCTTAACTCACCAAGACCATAGTCGACAGACTGAGGATCATCGTTGTCTCCATCCTGGCTGATCTTGTGAAGATGCTCCAGGTAGGAGTCTGTGTGGAACTTGGCCATCTCCTCGATGGTGGCCACACGAGGTTTAACAACGCTGGTAAAAAGCAGGAAAAATGCAAGCATTTTACATTAGGCAACAAGAAGAATAAACAGCCAACTGTATAATTCAATATCAAAACACAAAAGATAAACTTGGCCATTTTCCCTTTTAGGAACATTATCCAGATAAGACAGATTTGTGAGTTGAATACGATAATATTTGCTATTGATGTCTAAAGTTTTTTAAAGCTTAGGATACTTCTGCACCAACTATGTAATTCCTACAAAGGGACTTAGTAATTCATATCTCAGAATGGCTGCAGTCTGTCATTGAGACAATTGAGGAAACTGAGGACGAGTGGAAGACAAAAGAAGTGGCAGGACTCAGGAAATATCTAAAGCAGATGTAGTCATGAAGAATGGCTGTCAAAAAGTCATTCTTAAGGAAAATAGGGAGAAAAGCCTGAGGTTTGCCCAACAGCACAAGAACCGGACTGATGGACTGATGAATCCTCCCCAGAGCCGATTAGAGCTCGACTCAGATGGACTTTTTGAAGCAGAAGCTGAATCCAGTATGTACAGTCGTCTTCAAAATTATTCATACCCTCCAAAAAGGCTAAATTCACAACAGTAATTCAAATAACAAGAAAATAAAGAGACTTATAATAAATTTAAAAAAAATTAAAAATTATAATTTAATGATACAAAATATTGCTTTTGAATTGCGGTTGGAAATAATTTTAAAAAACAAAAAAACAAAACTGTCCCAGACACATTACGGTACCTTTCTCATGAATAGTGGACCAAAACACCTGTCAACAGGTGCAGAAGTCTTTCTGAACATTACAGAAAACACCCAATTGCAGTGATTGCCTCAAAGTTTTGCTCAACAAAATTTTTTTCAGGGGCCTTGCCGAACCACAATTCAAAATTATAAATATTATTAAAAATAATTAACTATATCACAATCATAAATAATAACAATAATTCAATAATCATCATCATTTGGATTTTTTAAATTATTATTACTTTTGTCAATTTTAACTATTTGGCTGACAGCTTTTTTTCCCCACCTTTAATGACAGGGTTGGGGAAAAATGTCGATACAATGAAATATTGCAATATTTTCAACAACTTCTATTCTATTTAAGTGTTTTCTGTAACATTAAATAAGTCTTCTGTACCTGTGGACAGGTATTTTGGTCCATTGTTTATGATCAATGAGCTCTAATATGTCTGAAACGGTTTTGTTTTTAAATATTCTTTTGACTAAATTTTAATTTAGTACATTTTCATTTATCATCACTTTTTTAATGTCTTGTTATGTGAATAACTATTGCGTATTTAGCATTTTCTAGGCGGGTATGAATGATTTTGAGGAGGACTGTATATTAATGCTGTATATCAACAACATGTGTGATGTTATTGGCAAAGCAATATTTCTGCAGCCCTCTGGTGCCCTTTAACATTAAATGAAAATATTTAGGGCCCCTTGAAAACGAAATGGTCCATCTCTGGGGGTTTATCCTATGAATAAATTTAAATTACATTTTTTTTTAACCATTATTTTCTTTGCCATAAATTCAGAACTCATGTGAACCAAATTAAAAATCAGAGAGGCCTATTTCAGAAGTCAAACATCTCATCTTTGACAGAGTTGCATTTTAAAATATAATGGTCACAAATAGTCTGGCACAAGGTAGCAAATATCTAAAGAAAATCTTTGATAAGTGCTTTAAGAAGTCTTGTAAAAATTCATGCTACTCAAAGAATATGATATGAATGTGCAATATCAAAGAAGAATATTATGTAATGGTAATTTGTTAAGCTCAAACAACTTATCGAAAGAAAAAAAAAGAAAAAAGCATAGTCATGAGCATAACACAACACAAAAATGTCAATGCCTCAACAACTTAAAATGTGTTAGGTGTTGTCTTGGTCTGATTATTTCTAAATGTGAACATTACGATGACCCAGAACACTGAGCGGTCGCTTTATGGTTCGGGCATTTCTTTTAGAGGCTGCAAACATAAAAACTACTGGATGGTAAATAAACCTGTGGTTTTGGTTAGCAGTTACTTTCCTTCCTTGTTAAGTTTGTATCCCAAACAGCAGCAACCCACCTCATATGCTCCAGCAGTCCATAGGCTTCTATCAGTGAGTGGACCATACTCGCCTGTGAATAGCAGAAAATGAAAGTCACCCCCTAAACGACACTATCCTCACGAAAAATACTAGCTGATGATGAATAGGAAACCGGGTAAAGCTTCTCATTCAAACCAACTCACCCGATTTGGTACTTTGGATAAAGTATCGCAAGTCTCGATGTACTCTGGGCTGTAAACGTACGCAACTCTCCGCTTACTACAACTGTCATCATCGCTGTCTCTCCTGTTACTCATTTACGTTGAGTAAATTAAATAAAAAGTATGTAAAAGAGACTGGTCCTGAAATTAATTTAAGGGGAAGAGATGCGAGCAGCTCCCTCGTCTCGACACTGGTGTTACACCGTCAACATTCCGCCTCGAGGTAGCGTAACGGTCGGTTTTAACTTGGCTGTTTGAGGCTAAAAAACTTCGGTAAATTTACAAGTATATCTGCACGATGCGAAGATATTTATTATATACAAAATTTTGTATTGTGATTTTTTTTTGCGACAAGGAAAAGACAGAGTTTAAAAGTCAAACCTAACGTCCTGCGCACGCACGGTGTTGAAACAGCAGCGGACAAGAGCAGAGGTGCATTGTGGGATTCCTTGTAGTCTTTTCTTTACCAAACCTGATCTGTTGCATTCTAAGCAAGCAGATTTTACTGGAAAATTGCCTTCATTGGTACGAGACAGAAGGCAAATGGGGCAAATAGGCCAAATGATGTTCAAATGTGAAAAGAAGGGTTTGTTTAAATACAATTTTACAAATCTAAGCCACACTACCATGTTCTTCTAAAAGGGAGAAACTCTCTGGCAACTCCTCCAAAGAAGCCATAGGCTACTTTCAGTTTTGGGTCTAATTTAATTTTCTTATGAACTTTATATTGAACATACCAACTACATCATGTGTGCAATTACAGTGTGTAGAGTCTGTTTATGTGTTGGGCGTCCAATGACTACATCAAACAGGAATTTTGTCATGAGGAAAATTCACCATCATATAGGCCTAGCCCTAATGAATGCATGCTAAGCATCTCATCTATGTTGATATAACTCCAAATGTAATTGGAAATAACATGATGTTTTCTCATGTATTAATGCAAGTACAATATAGCTTCAATATCAACATCCATATTCAACAATATTTCTCAAGTGAAGGTTTGCCCAGTGTGTGCACGAGTGTAGCTAAGTGGACATGTTTGTGAGCAAGAAAACACTTGTATTGCACACAAATATTAAAACCTTTTATTTAAAGACACCTTTTAAAACACACGAGGTCACTGCACAATAAAAACACAAAGCATTGAGCATAGATAAATAAATATCAGAAAGTGCCGAAAGAGTGAAAGAAAATGACACGTTCACATGTGCTTCACACATTTATGTGGATCACATGATGACAATTCGGGTGCCAGAAAGTAAAAATCCTGCCATTTTTTGGATCTGCCTGCACATTTAGAACAGGTGTTTTCACTAACGAGCTCATCTACCTGCAGCAGTGCCAATTAAATTCAGCTGGTTTAATGACTGGTTGGAACAACAGGATTTTTACTTTCTGGATCAGTGATGTCCACCTCTGACTGAATTATGCAGTTGTCCTTTCACAATTTTGTGTAATGTTGATGGTAAATATATACAAAAATTTATTATATAGATGTACAGTCCTGTTCAAGGTTATCATTTCACAACAAAAAAAGCTGTCTTTGAGATGAGTTAATATTGAGAGGGGGAAAAAATTATCAATAAAAATCTAATGAAAATTCTGATATTGCTTTTGAATTGTGGTTCATCATCTATACAGTGCATTTTTACATACACATATATAAACATACATACACATATATAAAAATAAAAAAAATATATATATATATATATATACTTGCCCTCAAAAGGCTAGAAGTACTACAAAGGCTAAATTCAGAATAGTAATTAAAATAACAAGAAACTATAGGAGCTAAAAACAAATAATTTGTTTGGTGAAAAAATATTGCTTTTGAATTGTGGTTGGAAATAATGATTTTGGAAAATAAATAAATAAATAAAAAACAACCAAAACTATCCCAGACACATAAGAGCACCTTTCACAGGAACAGTTGACCAAAATACCTGCCAACAAGTGTAGAAGTCTTTTTGAATATTACAGAAAACACCTGATTGCAGTGATCGCCTCAAAGTGTTGCTCACAAAATTTGAGCTTTGGAGCCCCATCATGCTTGTTTACTTGTTTTATTGTTTGTGTTTGTACAATTCAAAATCAATGTCATGATTTTTATTAAATTTCTATTTATTATTACTTTTGTCAATTTTATTCTAAATCACTGACTGCTGATTTTTTTTCCTTCTTTCGTTTGAGGTATGAATAATTTTGAGGACAATTATTGTCCTCAAAATTATTCATACTCTCAAAAAGACTTCTACACACACACACACACACACAGTACATATATATATAAATATATATATACAGTAAGCGACACTTTACAGCAATCACACTGCAGTCAAGTTTTCTGTAATTCTCAATCAGACTTCTGCACCTGTTTACAGGTAATACGGTCTAACTTGTTCAGAACTTTGTTGTTGTTGTTGTTTGCTTTGTTTTTATGTTATTTATTTAAACCACAGTTGAAAGCAATGCCCTACATTTTTTAGTTTCTACTTTTTGGGGTGAATATTGTGGATTTAGCCTTTCTATGATGGGAGGATGCCTATAACTTGAGCACAACTGTAAATGTAAAAAGCATTTAAAAAACAATGTACAAATCATACTTAAATGTGCTTTATTAATAAAATGGATTGCATTGGAAAATGTATAATTAAAAAACACTTTGCAATTTGATTTGATTTCTTTCTGTATGCATCAATTGTTAAAATCAAAATTGTTTAGAAATCTATATCTTTAATTTCACAATTAATTACTCACTTTTGAAATGCTGTCTTGGTGTTTGAAAAATTTTCCTGGTTCTCTAAATGAGTTAAACTCTTAAATATTTATTGAGCTACTGACCTCATTTCATTTCACCGAATACTGCTGTATTCTGTCAGGACAGTGAGGAATGTTTTATTCTATTCTGGTCTGGTATGTTACATTGGGATGTTTATTGTAAACCTTAGAAATGTATATTGATTCACTTTATTTAATAATAACAAAAGAAGTATGTTATCAATTTATTTATTTGTTTATTTAAAGTTTTTGCTGTTTGTATTTTAAATTTTTTTTAAAGTATTCTGATATTACTTGTGTTTAAACAGTAAATGGACGGTTCTTCCAACGCTTTTTCAGTCGTGACCGCTCAAAGTGCTTTACACTACTGCAGGTCAGACTTATCCATTCACACACACATTCATACTCCAATAAGCACATCAGGAGGCAATGTGGGGTTCAGTGTCTCGCTCAAGGACACTTCCACATTGGCCTGGAAAATACATATATACACACACACACACACATATGTATATATATATATATATATATATATATATATATATGTATACATGTGTTTATTACCTCGGCCAAGGAGGTAGTGGAATGATGGACGTTTGTCTGTCTTTTAGAAAAGTAACTGAAAAAGTAGTGGATGAAATTTTCCTGGAATGTTGATAATGGTACAAGAGAGAACTGATTACATTTTGGTGTTGATCTGGATCACAGTTTGGATCCAGGATTTTTTTTTTTTAAGGATGCTGTGTCATTATGAGACATGGCCACAAGGGGGAGCAGCTTACCTCTTGAAATGATATTTAAGCAGCCTCCACGTGCTCAGACGTAGTTCGCAACTGGTCTAGGTTCGATTTCTGGGGTTGGTCTGTTTGCGGCATGACATCCTTCTCTCTTCCCCTCTCTTCTCTGTCCTGTCAATGTCAATACACAGTCATATAAAGGCCAGAAAACCTTTTAAAAAAGGAAGGGGGGGGGGGGGGGGTGTCTTTGTTTTTAATTGTGGTGGTGTTCATTTTGTTATATTTTTATCTTCTCCTTCCATCCAGGTAATGTGACTCTACAAGCCAACTGAGATAGCTTTAAACCTGAGAAACTGTCTTCAAAGATAAAAGTGAGTGTGTAATAATGTGATAATTAGAAGAAAAAAAATTCCTGGTACTCTAAATTAGTTAAACTCTGGCATGTTATTGAACTGCTAACCTCCTTTAAATTCACCATACTGCTGTATTTTGTCAGAACAGTGAGGAATGTTCTATTTTATTCTATTCTATTCTATTCTATTCCGTTTTGATTTGTTCTGGTAAGTGTGTTACATTGAGATGTTTATTGTAAATCCTAGAAATGTATGTTGTGATTCACTTTATTTAATAATAACAAAAGAAGTATGTTATTTATTCATTTATTTAAAGTTTTTTGCTGCTTATATTTTTGAATTTTTCAATTAATTTGGTTTTAATTGTGTTTAAATGGTTAATAGACTGTACTTCTAGCGCTTTTCCAGTCATGTTGACTGCTCAAAGTGCTGGTAAATGGTGTTTAACATATTTGGGCAGTCGTCGCATGCTCAGGGGACGCTTCCTCCGCACAGCTGGTCTTGGTTCGATTCCTGGTCTGGGACCGATTTCTGAATAACATCCTCCTCTCTTCCCCCCTTTTCCCTTTCCTGTCAAAATAGTGTCATATAACGACCAAAAATCCTGAAAGGGGCGGGGCCTGCCTCTCCAAGTGCTTTTCTAGTGTTTTTGTTTTCTTTGTTTTTAATTGTGCTGTTGTTAATTTTGTTATATTTTCATCCTCTCCTCCTTGCTTTTATGTTTCAGCTCACCCTCCAGGTAATGTGACTCTACAAGCCAGCTGAGATGGGCGGCGAGATGGTTTTTAAACCTCTGAAACTGTCTTTGGGACATGGGAATGACATGAGCGTATGATTTGTTTCAGAAGTGGGGAAGTGTTTCTGTCATTGTGGGCTGCTCAGCGGAACAATTTCAAAGGTTTGAGCAGAACTTTTCTCAAAGCTCCGAAGAAACGTGCAGCTTTGCTTTTCTTTGGACGTGGACTTAAATGGTGTTTCAGATGCTTCAACACAGCCTCCTCAAAAGATGGGTCGTTTGGGTTAGCTGCAGCTGCTAGCATGTTCTCTGGGGAGCCAAAGTCTTTGCAAAGGTCTTTAATAATTGCCTTTGGGATTTTTTCCATGTTGACTTCGTTTATTTGAGAGATCATGTTTTTTATGTCTTCCATCTCCAATGCCTTGTCTAGACAGCGACCGAAGACGGCACAGATTTCTGGTAACTTTAGGCTTCTTGACACTTTCTTGTTGATTTCAAACATAAGCCTCATAAAAAGAAAAGTGATGAGGTAGTCAGTCATACTCTCAGTGTGTAAGGTTGAACTTTTAAAATATCCTGCTTGTGTTTTCGGACTTGCCGAGCCACTTCTGGGTGTGATTCTTTCCTCCTCTTGTTGGGTCAAAGTAAGCTGGTCAGCAACAAAACTGCCCGCAACATCTTTGTGCTTTTGTGAAGTTGTGGCTGAGTCATTGGGGAAACTGAAAGTGACCCTTTTGTCGTTACCGTTTGATTCACCATTAGCTGGGAGTGAATATGAAGATGTTGATAGCTTGTCACTATTTCCATAAGTCTGATGGTACAAAGGAAGTGAGTTCACATGATAAAAATGGGAAGAATCATAATCTTCAGGAGTTTGGGATGCTACAAGGGGCTCTGTGACATAATCTTCCACCATTTCTCCCAAAGAATGTTCAATATATTTGTTGGGGAAACTGAAAGTGACACATTTTCTGTTAGCATTTGATTTGCTGTTTGATGTATCATTGGATGAGACTTCTGAAGATGAAGATGTTGATTGCTTGTCACAATTTCCATAAGTCTGATGATACAAAGGAAGTGAGTTCACATGATAAAAATGGGGAGAATCATAATCTTCAGGAGTTTGGGATGCTTCAGGGGGCTCTGTAATGTTATCTTCCGCCATTTCTCCCAAAGAATGTTCAATATATTTGTTGGGGAAACTGAAAGTGACACATTTTCTGTTAGCATTTGATTTGCTGTTTGATGTATCATTGGATGAGACTTCTGAAGATGAAGATGTTGATTGCTTGTCAATCTTCCTATAAGTCTGATGATACAAAGGAAGTGAGTTCACATGATAAAAATGGGGAGAATCATAATCTTCAGGAGTTTGGGATGCTTCAGGGGGCTCTGTGACATAATCTTCCGCCATTTCTCCCAAAGAATGTTCAATATATTTGTTGGGGAAACTGAAAGTGACACATTTTCCATTAGCATTTGATTTGCAGTTTGATGTATCATTAGGTGAGACTTTTGAATATGAAGATGTTGAAAGCTTTCCATAAGTCTCCTGGTGCAAAGTAAGTGAGTCCACATGATATAACTGGGGAGGGTCATGCGCTTCAGAACTTTGGGAAGCTACAAGGGACTCTGTGAGGTTATTTTCTATCATATCTCCAAAAACATCTTCAATATCCCTTAAAGCGCCCGACACTTCTTCGCTGTGACTGCATTGATCAGATGTTTTCTTCTCGTTCCATAAAATGATCTTCTGCAGGTACTTTCCTATCTCGTCCTCTACGATTGCATACAGGACTTCAGGAGAAAACTGGATCTGACTGCTTCTGTTCCTCATCCCTCTTCTAGAGAGGACAGAGTCAGAGAGAGCTCTTCCTTGAGGCACAATGGGAATTTCATAAGTCGGGTCTGTCATCAAAGTATCGTAAATCCTGAGGGTCAGCTCTTTTGCAAATTTCCTGATTTCGTTATTGCACTTGATGTTGTTCAGCACATGTTCCTCCAGTTTACCTAAATGGTTTAATCTATCATATAAGGTGTCAATTTGTGGTTTGATGGTCTCAAAACCTGCTTTAGAGGACTGCCTTTTGGTGACACTGGCCAATGTTGTGCTACTCCGAACCGAAGCTGAGGGTTTGGACTCCGAAATAAATCCTGGTAAAATCTCTACATCATCCTGTTTTGATGACAGAGAGGGGAGGCGTTCCAGATCAACCACAAACTCGCCTTTTTTCTCCAGCCACGACTTCCTCAAGCTTGCCACCATTTTGCCGTACTCGCCGTGGACAAACTCAAAATAGCCTGATCTTCGACGTTCTTGCTCGCTAGCAGTCCTCATTGGCGTTTTAGGCTTGCATTTGAAAATATTTGCCAGTTTCTGAACTATCTTGCTGCAATTAAAATGAGGCAAACAGTCGCAACTGTGTTCATCATATTCTTCAGGCTCAGTGTAATGCAGGTCATCGATTATAGTTTTTACAATTTCAGATGACGCTTCAGAAATCTGCTTAGAGGAGGGAACAGATTTGGATTTCTCTGCAAAGTCTGGAGAAGTTTGGGGAATCTTGTGACTGGCCTCTTTATTTTCTTCAGTGTCAAACTCAGAATATGTGTGAATGATTTCACAAACTCTTTCACAGGCTAACGGCAGAGAAATCAGAGATTTTAAATCCTCCTCCATTTCTACTGGTGTTGTGATCACTATGTCCTGTGCAGAACGTGGCCTTCTCTTTAAATTATCTTTCAAACATTTTCCCAGGCATTTGGCCTTCATCTTTTCTAAATGTCGTCTGATGCACGAGGAAACATGGAAAACCATGACTCGAAGACAGTTTAGGTTTGAAATGGCCCCACTTACATAAACACCAGGTTCAGACGGCCAAACTTCGGTGTCCATAACTGCAGAAACGACGGAGCTCACTTTCTGGGAGATTTCGTCCTCAATCAGGGTCGCCAGCTCTCCGGAAAACTCACAGGTTTGCTGTGGAATATCAAGAGCAGAAGCGATGCTGGCAGGGATGGAGTCTCCAAGCGATGCCTTGATCGTCTGCTGGGGTGGTACCGAGCCATGATCTGCGATCTGTTTCTTAACTATTGGGAGAAACACTTTTAAAATATCTGAAGAAATTGTTTGGATGATTTCTACAATCATGTCGGTTAAGATGGCATGCGTTGCGCTGTCACAAATCCCGACAGCAAGCATGCCCCATTGGGCTCCACGGATCTTCTCAAAATGTTTCCTAACTATTGGCAGGATGCTGTGAGATGTCACCTGGACTGTTCTGTTTTCTTGAAACGTTGATTCCATTTTAAACTTTATCTATTTGAAAAGAAAAAAAATCTTACTCTGAAAAACAGAAAACGTTTTAACTGTATACCGCAAGACTTAAGACTAGCTCTGTCTGTAATCTGAAAGGGACTATACGTCTTTTAAAGGGCAGCGTCATAAAATTGAGTATGACGTCACAAGGGACAGCCACGCCCCCACGCGTCAGACATTCCAAGCGAGCATGCGCTTAGTGAGATCAAAGGCAAATACTGCCCTGTTGTCAGGGTAACTGACAACGGTGCACGTGAGCTCGTGCGCGTGCGCAGTGTACCCACTGGCTTCACTGGGGATCAGATTGACAACTCCGGCGACCGAGTGTCCCATTACATCCCTGCTGTGGATGATACTTTATCAAAAACCATCTAGCCGTTGATGACGACTGAACAGCCGGACATGCAGCTGTCTTCGGAGCCTCTGGTCCCGCAGAGGAGATAAAGTTGTAAATAGCTACTCACTGATACACGTTCGTCATGAAGCTGGAAGTAAAACTGACAGAATACATCGTCAGGTTAGTGAAACGTCACCGTCAGCTCAGGCGCGAAGCGTGTCACATTGCAGAGGCAGCGAGAACTTGTAGTGGGCCCTCATAGGCCATTTGCGTTTTCATTAAACACATTTCTGATTTGGATCAGCGCTGCAGGTCTTTGTGGTCGCTACCAATAAAGGGACTGAATGAACGGCTTTTGTTTTATATGTTTTTTTTTACATATAACACACACACACACACACACACACACACACACACACACACACACACACACACACACATACCTATATATATATACACACACACACACACACACATATATATATATATATATATATATATATATATATATATGAACTCACACTTTGATCCATAAAAAAATATTAGATATAATCATAGATGAACTAAAAGACTCAATTTGCTCCAGGTAATTTGTAAAACAAAGTAAATGGACATCTGCGCAGTGACAGCCTCTAATGACACAGCTGATCAATTAGTACCTTAATAATGGCAAACAGAGACAAGGACAAAATGGAGAGAGTGTGGATTAGATGAGTTTTGCAGCACAATTTGCGCTATTTCAGCACCACAGACAGCGCAATGGACTTGTAATGTGGATACTTTATGGCTCTATGAGAGTCTAGGAGTAGCTACACACGGGAGTATACTATGCTCATTATTGGGCAGCAACGTCTATTAGGTTTTTGTTGCGGCGCTGAGAGTACGCGTGCGCTGTCTTCACTGTTTGAAAGCGATCTAAGATTGCTCAAAAATCAGTAACAGGTGCAAACGTAAGTATTTAGAATAAGACCACTGCTATCTTAGTCTGGAATCATTGCTGATGCATGCTACCTTGTTTCCACAGTTTTCTGCCTTGTATGACTGCACAGTGTTACCGGTAAACATAATATTTCAGCAGCTGTAACCTGTCTATTTGAATCTGGTTTGGGCTTTAGCAGGAACCTGCATCTCGGAACCTGTCCTGGAAGCTTTCTTTTGAGCAACACGTGATTCTGTCACTATAGGATTTTTGGTGCAGTTTCACGTCGCACTCCCCGCCGTGCGACATGGAAAAATTACTCTGGCAAACGTGGACCAACATGAAAGTCCTTCCTCTTAGACTGATTAACATTCGAGTCATTCAAATCAGGGGGCGGGGGATGACAGCCCTCACTGCTTTCCCATCACCACAGTCAATTTATAAAATAGAGACTTTAACATAAAACGGGAGCAATGCAGGACAGCGTAATTTGCGGGACGTGTGAAAAGTTTTAAAATGGAAAAATTCCTTCATTTGGTCTACGAAGTTGCCTGATATAATCTACATAGGAATGTGGAATAGGAATATAAATTGATGAAATAGTATTTCAAACTGAAGCATTTTTGAAGGTTTGGTCGGTCTTGATGAAAATGAATAAATGTAGAATTGAGGTTGTTGGCTGAGTTTAACAGTTAAACTCAGCCAACAACCTCAATTCTTATATTTGTTCGATTCACGTGACTCAAGCACTTTAAGAGCCCACGCCTTATTCTCACGGGATTACTTTTACATTGGGACCACATGCTCTGTGACAGCCGGAAATAATGCTTGTTTGTGGCTGAACAAACTCTTATTTTCCACCATCATTTCCAAATAATTCTTTGAAAATCCTTCTGAGTTTTTCTAGAATTTTTTTTCTCATTCTGTCTCTCTTCGTTAAAGTCTACCTATGATAAAAAAATAAAATGACAGACATCTCTCATTTTTCTAAGTAGAAATCGCACAATCAGTGGCTAACTAAATACTTTTTTGCCCCATTGTAAGTTCCCGCCATGATGGCTACCACCTGTGCACATCTGTCCGTTCAGAACGAGCAGTCAAGCCGACATCTGTGCTTCTTGTGTTGCTAGTAACACCCCAAAATACAACATCTGTGATCAGTTTTATTTATTTCTACTGTGATTTTTATTTAGCATCTTAACTCAGCAAGAACCTGGATCACCTTGATCCAAACATCCCAGTGGAGAGATGACATCGGCCAGGTGGTCAATAAAATTCAATAAAAGGTCTGTCTGACTTGTTCAGTTAAGTTTACATTTGTAAATTTTTCCATTTTCTTATAGTAATCTTCTCAAGTTAAGTTACAAGTTAGTTCTAAATTATTTAAATCACTGTATTGTGAACCCAAAACATTTCCAACACTTTTTTTGTTGTAACATGCATGAACTGATGCTGAATGATGTGTAACTGATTCATTAAGTTAGTGGTTATAGATCCAGATTTCAGCTCTCGAAAATCCACTATTATTTCATTGGTGTGGTGAAAAATGCAACTTTTTGCTTTCTCCAGAGGTATTAGGTATGTTATTTTCTCAGACAACACTTTAGACATAGTATTTATTTCATTTTTAAAAGTTTATAACAACTTCTGGGTAACATAACATTAAAATAAAACAGAAAAAAAAACAAAAATAAAACAAATGCACATTTTTAATCGCACCCCAGGCTGACAACATTAGAATTCATAAAAGCAGTTTTGAAAATAAAAATAAAAACAATAATAAAAAAAAAATCACAGGAAAATACAGTACATCAGGAGCGTTCCCCCTCTCCCGATGTGAGAGAGGGGGTCACATCGGGGACCTGATCTCAACATACACTCGGACCCCTGGGTCACCACAGCGCCAAGTGGAAACACTCGAACCGATTTTGGATAAAAATTCAAGCCAGTGGGTTTAAAGATTCTGGGTGAAAAAGCAGAACCCAAAACCTGAGGAGCTTTTTCATTTTTCTTTTTTTTATTGTTGTTTTTACAGAAAAGCCCAGCACCTGGAAATGTTAAAGAACACAAAACAAATGTGGTTTTCTAATCAAGCAGCCAAGATTTAATTTAAAACCTTTTTTTTCTCTCTTTCTTACAGATATTCGTAAAATTCCCCCAAAATTAGACTACCTAAAAGCAAACCCCCCTTTATTCGAGTTTAGCATTTTAATCATTCTACAAACTGAATATAAAAGGTTGAAGCGATTGGCGCAGTTAATATCATACAAGGCTGTTATATTCGAAGGAAAATGGCTCTGTCTGTGCTCGGTAGCTAGCTTTATGTTTTGGTGAAAATGCATGACCATTTTGTGGTTAAAAACAGCAAACAATCTCCCCATAGCCAAATAAAGTTTTTTTTTTCAAATATATATTTATTATATATAAAATACTGTTTCATTCATAAAAGCCTTACTTTGTACATTATCTGAGTTGATGTGTGTCAGTAAGAATGAAGCAAATGTGTGTGTGAGCTAAAAAAGAACCTGGAAAACTGTCATGACAAACAGCTGGTACTGATTCAAGACCTAATACACTAAAAATAAAAAGGTGTTTTACACAATATACACATTTTATTACTTACAAAATGAAAAAAGAAAGAGAAAGAAAGTGGAGGCTGAGGGTTAGCAGGTGGGCTACAGCAGGGTTAGTACCACCGAATGTAACGTAAAACGACAGAAAACTGACACAGGGATAGAAAAAAGGGAGTTTGAATAAAAAGTGTAGCATTAAAAAAAAAAAAAGAAAATAAAAAGAAAACAAAAATAAAAAGGCAGTCAGTCTCACTAAGGAAAGCTCATCGTCAGTGCATCTGTCATCCTGGATGTTCCGAAGTCAAAGTGCCAATTTGGTAACCGTGGAGATCATCTGCTCCTCATCAATAAGGCAGAAAAAAAAATGTCAAAAGTGATTTAACAAAAAAGAAAGACAGGAAAGAAAGAAAGAAGAAGCAAGAATCCTTTTGGGAAAGAAGGGGAAAGAATGAAAAATGCACTTAAGTTGTCACACATCCATCATGGCACCATTTAGTGGATATATTTCTGCTTTCATTTTGAGGTACTTCTTAAGAAAAACAAAGACTAAATGAAAGATTTATTTACGTCCTTTTTTTCTTTTTTTTTTTTTTTTCTTTTTTTAAGCTGTGTTGCACAGTAGCACCATTGTTTTAGTTGTAGTTTTTTTTTTTTTCTGGAAGACAATGCACCATTGGAATTCCACCTAGTCGCCATGTCAACAGTCAGGATGACGACTGCCCAACCCCTCCAGCTTGTCCCCCGTCATCTCATCCAATTATCTCTTGACAGCGATCGGGTGCCCCCTAGCAACAGTGGATCTGCTAGTTGCCGTGTGCTGTTACGTATTCTTCAGGCAGACCACACAACGGCTGACGCGTGTGAGTAGGTTACCCGCCTTGAAGGTCTCCGACTGCGGCTTCCTGCAAGAGCCAAAGCATAAAGATTGTTCAGCTGATACAGAAAAAGGTGTAAATACACTCATGTGACACTATAAAAAGTTATCTAAAGCACAACCAGCTTTGTCCAAGGATGTTTCACCCCTATCTTTGGTAGGCATGATAATCGAAAACCAGTTCCTCGGGGCCATCAATAAGAAATGGATCAATTTCCCGGAAACCGAGTCCTGTTTTGAGACCCGGTTCCCGTTATCGATGCCTTAATGTCACTTTCGCAATTTCTGTTTGTGAATTCCCAACTAAATATGGAGCGGAAGAAGCGGTCGAGGACATGGGTTGCTGTATGCAACCACTGTGACTGCGCTCTCCTGTAAGGGGGGTAATACAACCAAGATGTTAAAACATTTGGAGCCAGTTGACAACCTCAATGTCTGAGACGCCTGTCGTGTCTTTGATATGTGGAAACAAGGCGAGCGACAGTCCAAACGTCCCCCTTCCAGCACTTGCTGAAACACCTGCATATCGCTATTGTACTCTTTCAACATTGAACAAATATTGCTTTTATTTTTTTTGAAAAAGTGTAATGGAAACCCAGCTACACATATCCATACCTGAACATCTCAAAAGTCTCCACTGTGGCCAGCCAGAAGCTGTAGGAGTTGCTGAAGTAGTTGCACGTCCCTCTGCCGTGGCACTCTATGAAGGGATTGCTGCGGAATTCCTCCAGGCAGGAGCCGGGGGAAGCCAAAGCCTGACCAGAGCCTTCTGCGCCTGCACTGGTGTGCTGGGGAGGACAGCGGAGGATTATTAGACCTGGATAAAAACTGCATTTGAAACAGCAACAGAAAGAAGTTTGGCCCTTTGTGTTGTTTAAGCAGTATCACACACTGAAATCTTTGAAATTTGACTATAAAGCCCCTTTCAGACCTGCTCTGGGAAAGTGGTGATGGTGCGAACTTTGTCCTTTATACCATTTGCATTTAGACATGAAGTGTATTTCGCTCTTTTACCTCAGAGTTGTAGTGGACATGTACCAGCTGTCTCCATGTCATAAAAGTGGAAATGTTGCAGCATGCCATTTAGGCTGAACGCACAAGAAAATGTTCCGGACAGGGTGGAAGGGAGAGAGTGGCTGCGTTACTTATTCAGAACATTTCCCAATGTCTGAATGTGTCCCAGACACAATAACACGGCTAGGAAGCGACATGTTTGAAAAGACAACTCCGGTTAAGGAGTGGATAGACTTTGCCGCAAATATTCCACAATGCAAGTCTGAAAGTGGCTTAACAGTGTTGGAGTGACAGAGATGGCAGATGATGTACTTCCTGTAAAATGTCAGCCCGCTCAGTCACTTCCTGATCTATACCTTAAGTCGTGTTTCTCAAGTTTGCAAAAATGTTTTAGAAAACGATTTGAGTGCAAAAAAATATACTTGTTTTTAAGATATGCAATAAAGGTGATAGCTGCAAGTTTAATTCTTCCCCGCCAGTAGGTGGCGCACTCACACTTGCTGATTCAATTAGCATTAGCGGGATTACAGAACCAGCTAACTGTTAGCTGTTTTTGGGGTAACGGAGGGGTACTCCGCTTTGCGTTGTACCCCGCCATTGTAAAACTGCTGTAATCCACGGCTTCTCAGGGCTTATTATTCACACTTTACAGACTTACTCTACAAGTAGATGTTGCAAAGTACTACGTTTAACACTGATTAGTACACACAACACAAGAACGTTCGGATAAATATGAATGTTTCTTACTGGGTTCAATAAGTGTTGATATGGACATAGCCAACTTTAGTGAGAGAAGTGGGAGCTGGTGAGTCTAACCCGAGTTTCTAAGTGGGAAATCCAACTTTGATAGGTGTTCGAGTTGTTTTTCCAACTGGGAAATAAGAAAATCTGCCTTCCAAGTTCAAACTGAGCGCTCCATAAATGTCCAGGAGGAAAGCAGCAACATCCCCAGGGTTTTTGAGCCCTTTTGCAACCTTCACCGACATCCTTAGCTAGGCTATTATGAATTTGACTTGAATTTATCTGTCTGTTAAGGGCCCTGAGGTGACATTGTCACAAATGGGCACTATATCAAGTAAAATTGAATTGAACTGAATCCTGCTTCGGTTTTTGTCCGCTTGAATTTGAAAAATTTAAGGCAAAGAAGATGCCACTTCTACACAGAGCAATCGAGCTAGCAACTCCAGAGCTAATGGTACAGAAACCTTTAGTGTAGACGTTGGCATGGTAACCACATGTATATATTTATATATTTTGGACCCATCAAAATTGATAAAACAATTATTCATATGCTATAAACATTTTTAAAGTATTATTAAATACCCCTCTGTGGATGTATTATTTTAGATCAAATAGATGTTATAATGAAAAAGTTATATCATCTTTAAATTTGTGCATATTTTGCACGTGTTTGACAGGTTGTTTGTGCCCATCGATGGGCCTTTTACATCTATGACCAAAACTAACCAAATACTAACTTGTCATCATGTTAATTGTCTCATTTACACCCTGTGAGATCTTTAGTGTCCCCTATTTACTAGCAAATACGTAACTGTGTCATCTGCAAATCTTTACAACTGTTTGCAGCATTATCATATTTAGAATTACCAGTAATAATGTTAAAGGAATCACTATTAAGATTAAGAGCTTTACAATGTTTTCATTTGCACGCATCATCCTACCATCATGAAGGAGTATCCAATCCAGAGAAGCTCCCAGTTTGCAGGACAAGAGGGAACTTGGATTGTCTGACTGTGGACTGCAATCACCATGGCTGGAGCTTCACACACCACACACCTCGAAGCACACGCAGAAGATGGTACACATTAAAGATTGCTCCACAACCAACAGCACTCCTTTTCCTCCTCCTGCTGTCTACCTGCTGATGAAGGGCTTGATGCTCTCTCCGCTGACAGGGGACATGGACATGGGCATGGGTTCCGGTGTGGACAGCCAGTAGGAGTAGTCATTACGGGAGGCAAAGTTGCAGACGTTGTTGATGTTGCAGAACATGAAGGGCATGGGGCTGAATCGGTGCAGGCAGCTTCCGGCTGTGCCTGGAAGAAGAATTCAAAATATCTTTATTCTCTTCTTGTCTGATTCAACTTTCAGATAAATCAAAGATGTAATGAAGGAAACTTCTGTCATACCCAGATCCTGTCCATGTGCCCTCTCGTTGCCCTGAACGTACAGCAGAGAGTACCCTTCATAGATGGGGCTGGTTCTAGTGGGACAAACGGGTAACTCAGTGGACTGGCTGTGTCGGGTGATGAGGAAACCGTGGGCTGCGGACACTGATCCTGGAGGACCCGGGGGACCCTGAGGACCATCTGAACCAGGTGGACCATTCAAGCCCCTTACACCTAGGATTAAAGGGAAGTATTAGGGTCAAACCACGTTTTTAAATCTTTCTTGCTCTGTAAACTGGAAGGATGCGTTTTGCTCTATTTTACCCACCAGGTGGACCAGCAGGGCCAGTGTCTCCTTTCCTGCCTGGTGGGCCGTTGAAGCCAGGAGGACCATCCCTGCCAGGATCTCCAGGTTCACCAGGTGCACCTAGGAAGGAGGGTTTTAGGCAAGTCAGCTCCTGAACCACTTTTACACTTTAGTTATGTATCATATCACTTCAAACAAGGTTTGCAGAAATGATACCTGAGGAGGTAAAAAAAAAACATAAAAGGAGACTTTTCCTCTATTTAAACAAAAAGTCTGGAAGGAGGTGCTCACTGTGACCAAATTAATTAGAGATGCACAATATTATCAGCCCAATATCAGTCTTGGCCGATATTATCTTTAAAACTGAATATTGAAATTGGCAGATATCAGCTGGATATCAACCAATATAGATAACCAATATATAAAAGATGCTGCAACAGACTGTCGACCTGTCCAGGGTGTACTCTGCTTCCCGCCTGATAATAGCTGGGATGGGCTCCAGCGACCCAGCGAAACTGACTTGGACTAAGAGTTACAGAAAATGAATAAATGAGTGAATAACAGGCGCTGTTCGGTGGCCAACCCATGGGATTCTATTTTTTTGTTTGTTTTTATTTTTAAATCTGTGGGGCATGGGAACGCCTTAAGGCCACGCCCACCATGCAACATTATGACATCTCGAGCAACGACTGATCCAGCAGGTGCAGCAATAGTATTTTTCTAATTTTGCACAAGGAATGAATATTACATCATTTTCAGCTTTAATATCGGTATCTGTTGGTGTCCAAATGAGTTGTAAGATATCGGACAAAAATCCAATATCGTGCATCCCGAGAATTAATTAAAATGCACAAATTGACTCTACCTTTAAACAGAAATTGACAAAAAAACATTTAAGAAATAAATGCATTCATCTGGTGTATAAATGATTAATCTAAATTAGATTTTTATCAAATAAATCAAATAAATTCCTTCAAAATTTAACCTCTTAGGCCAAAAATAGTTGATAGACATAAATAAGTATCCCTTGTTTATTATTGACTTTAAAATAATTACTTCATAGTAAGGGTACACGATAATTATCTGTCCGATATATATCAGGCCAATAACAAGAAATTATTACATCATTCCCATAAGTCCAATATCATGACGACTTGCCCCGATAATAGGGGTGAAAAAAAATATTGGTACACTGAAATATTGCGTATTTTCATATGCCGAAATCATATTGATATTTCAAAATGTGGTATCGACCTTTTTTCATGAAAACCATCAAGATTTCATCACAGAACAATGAGATATTGCGAGATTTCATTAGTAAAATAGATACTGCTTTTTAAAAAACCGATATTATATGAAATAAAAGAATCGCAATATTTCAGTGTATTGATATTTTTTCCACCCCGATAACATATATATTATTCTTGTCAGCACGGCGGTGCTCCGCTCACATTAGGAGACTGGAATTATTGTTGTTTAAAAATGCCTGTTTACATAGATAAGTCTGACCTGTCAGTCATTATTATTGTTTACAAACACACTTTTTCAGATTGTGTTAACATACAGTAAATGTTTGAATTCATCTACTTAAGATATAATTTTCTGTTTTTTTTATCTTCTTGATTATACTTCTTCCGTTTGTAATCCCAATGCATGTATCTGCAGCCTTTATTTTTGTATCAGCAAGCAATGCACCTTATTTAAGTTGCTGTGCATTTCAGATATCGAATAGTTTTGATATCCTTTAGAAAATGTTTGAGAGGCTTGCTGATAGTTTTTAACTGGAAAAACTAAATATTTCTTCATTTAAAAAGTAAAAATTCTTTTTGGTTTTGTTAACAGCACTGATGTCATGATTAGGTACGTATGTGTGTTATCGGTTATCAGTTATCGGTATCGGTCTTAAGGAGCTTGAATTTATCGGTTTTTGGAATTGGTTTTGAAAAAAGGTTATCGTGCATCCCTACTTCATAGTCTAAGTTGTCAATCTTATTGATTATGTGTTCATTTGGATAAAACTTACAAACAAAAAACAGTAACATGTATTTTTTGTTGACTGATAAAAAAAAATGTGCTACTTCCTGTTTACAAACATGTCCAAGGGGAGTTTTATTTTATTTTCTTGTCCCATCTACAAGTCACGTAACTTTCCTGTGACCCTCTTCAGATCCTATCAAAGTCGAGATTGACCCACCTGGGCGTCCATCACCTCCAGAAGGACCGGGCGGTCCCCGTGGACCAGGGCCGCCCCGAGGACCGGGGGGTCCTGGCTCTCCCTTGATGGGGCTAGGAGGTGGAACTCGAGCGGGATCACCAGGAGGACCTAGTTGGGAACAATGTGTTCAAGTTTTATTTTAAACACAAATTAAGATTTTTTTTTTTTTTAAATTACTTTTTACTTTTACTGAAATTAAAAGCATTCACTCACCAGGTGGTCCAAAGTCACCAGGATCTCCAGGAAGACCACTCGGACCCGGCAGTCCAGACTCTCCCTTTGGTCCTGACAGAAATACAAAGAAAAGAAATTTATCGCTGCTGCTTAAACGAGCGCAAAAGACTGAATAAAGTTTTTAGGAAGAAGCTTAAATGTGTCATTAATGTTAACTAACCAGGGAATCCAGGAACACCAGGCAAACCAATGTCTCCTTTTTGACCAGGACCACCAGGACCACCAGGGGAACCCTGGCAAAAAAGAGGAAGTTATTCATCATGTTTGTCTTTGACTATCCAAAAAAAAGAAATTTAGTTATCTTTCTTTTTTTCCCTTCAACGTTCTCAAAGCAGGATTTAAAGTGAATCTAATAAGATGAGCTCACCGGGATTCCTGGAAGACCAGGGTCTCCTTTCGCTCCAGAGAAGCCAGGCTGGCCAGGAGCACCTGGAATACCTTTCTCTCCTTTAACACCGCCACTTCCCGCGGGTCCACGAAGACCCTGTGGGCCAGGAGCACCTTCAGATGCAGAGGTTGAGAGGTTAGGTACAATAGTGTTGCTCATATCTGTCATATTCCTAGGAGCAGATTGTTTTCCCATTAAGTCGTCTGAGTTAAGTTTTACGGCACAGAAAAAAAATATTCTTTTGAATTTCAGATGTTGTTAATAGAATCCAAAACCAGTCTGCCATTGGCTGATTATGAAAACATAAATCTGCTGCCTGGACAAAGGATACTACGCCAGATTTGTCTGGTCTAGATGGCAGACAACAGCTTCACTCACATTTGACATAAATAAACATATAGGGATACAACACCCACAGAATGCTGAGCAAGACTCTGGAGCACTTTTTTAATATCTCAAATGCAGCCAGCTTTCATATAATGGGGGTCACCGGCGCTTGAAACAACATGGTCCATAAAAGTTCATAAAAACTTGGCAATATTCCCATACTGCTCGTCCAATGTAATCCAAGTGTTCTGAGTGGGTAGCATCCATAATTTAATCGAAACAACATCATTTAGTATGTTCTTATAGCCTAAACAGTACAACATTGCACTTCCCCGATGCATGTCCATGCAAGTTCACGACACTACAGAAGCTGCGGCAGACTTTCTTTCTTTTAAATCAATAGCCAACCCCTCTTGTGTTTGTCCGCAGCTCGGTCACTCTTAGCACAATATAAGCAGACAATTGCTTCTTCTACGCTTGCATTATTGGCAGAGTAGGCGCTGAACGCCATGGCTTCTGTAGTGTTGTGAACTTCGCATGAGCGCACATCAAGGAAGTGTGATGTACGACTGTTTAGGCGATAAAAATATACTAAATGATGTTGCTTCGAGTAAATTATGAACGTTACCCACTCAGGACGCTTGGATTACACTGGATGAGCAGTATGGAGGAATATTGCCAAGTTTTTGTGGACTTTTACAGACCTTTTTGGTTTGAGTGCCAGTCACCTCCATTATACGAAAGGATCCTCCAGCTGCATTTGAGATAATAAAGGAGTGATGACATAGCAGTAAAAACTGGTTCATGTAGTTGACATTACTGCATATGTAAATACTCCAAAGAAAAAAAATGGCACTTTTTACATCAGGGGGATTGTTTTGGCACGCTAGACCTCCCTTCCTCAGTAAAACAGTTGGGTGTGGTAATGAAATGCAGCTTTACCCGGAGACCACGTTGGATTCATTTTGATTGGCTACACCTTATTTGGCTATGACCTTATTTGGAGAAAGTAGGTCAAGCTGCAGTCGGAGTTTGCTAAAGGCTATCTGTTAGCATCATGTGCACTTCAGACAGTGAGCTATGTTTATCAGACAAGACAGCATTTTCAAAATAAATAAATTACAGGTAATGACAAGGTTGTGGTCGCCTCCCTCAGTGTTGCTGCAGAAGTTTTCTTTTAAATCCCTTTGTTTGAAAACCCAGAGAGTTGATAGTGTGCTTTGATTGGAGCAATTGAATTATGTAAAATGACTAAACTACTTAGAATGATAAGCTGCTGTCTGATTTTAACCGCTTTTGAACAAAGAAACAAAGCTGACAGACCATAAACAGGAACTTTGATTCTCACTCTGGACATTTACATGGCCTCATCAGTGCACAACAGATCATATTATACACCCAAAACCTCAGAAAAGTGAAATTTGATGTCATGGCACCTTTAAAAAAGTGCTCCAGAGTCTTTCTAAGCATGAGGGTGAGTAGAAAATGAAGGTCACATTATTCTGTGGGTGTTGTATCCCTTTAATGAGATTCATGTAATTTTTTCACACCTTGACGTAACTACCGGGAGGAGAAAAATTAAGTTTATCAGAGATGTTTCTATCATTTTGCTCAATTTCTAAACAAGTAAATTAAGCCTAAAGAACAGTTTCTTACCAACAGAATTACAAAAACATTTTCTGTATTACTTTTCTGTTTGATAGCAAGAAAACACAAAGATGATCCTGGAACAAGACTTTTTGTATTGAGTGATTAAGTTTACTGGTCCTGTGTGAGATGTCCAGACTGTCCTTTGGGGTCAAGAAAGGGTCAAAAACAAAGTAAGACACCAGCAAAGTAAAACCAGACTCTCCTATGATGCTAAAATCCTGTTCAAAGCTTGAACCACATTGTATGCATCAAAACCATCAAACCATTTGGTCTAACCTGGAGGACCTAGGGTTCCCAGGATTCCCGGGTAAAGCGAGCCGAGTTGATGGCAGAAGGCAAAAAAGAAGAGGTTTAGACAGAGGCGAGTAACAGCAGACAAACGCAGTCAGTAAGAGACATTCTGTCTGATGTAGGCTTGCATGGATGACAAATTTGGCTTCTCTGAGTTCAGTTAATTGGTTTGTAAGTGTAAATTAAGACCTGTAGTCCTTGTCGATTACAGGTCCAACATGAAATCAACCTGTAATGGTGTTCAACCTGATACTGGCACTAATAAAGTGGCCGGATGTATAAGTGGTGTACAAAAGTTTACATACTGTACACTCCCATTAAAGATGAAACAATTAGCTGCCAGTCAAATAAGTTGAAATTGACAAAAAATAATGATAAATAATTTTTAAAAATGAAAATCATGACATTAATTTGGAATTGTGGTTCAACAGAAATATTAAAAACAAATGAACAAAAAATAAAACAAGCATGATGGGGCTCCTGAGCTAAAATTTTTATTAGGCAACACTTTGAGGCAATCACTGCAATCAAGTGTTTCTTGTAACGTCCAATCAGATTTCTGCACGTTGACAAGTATTTTGGTCGGCTGTTCATGGATAAAGCCCCGTTCATACCCTACGGTAAATACGGATACAGACACTTCCCTCCGTATCCGGAGGTCGTCTCGTCTGTCAGAATGTCTGTTGGGAGAGAACATATGAATCCAGAGTGCTTTGGATGAAACGGAGCAATACCACCGGAAATCGTGGTGGCAGTATGGAGTCAGAGTTTACAGTTTATCCATTCGTGAAAATCGAAGAAGAATAATAGGAAGAGGGCAATTAAAATTGTCAAAAGTTTAAATTACTTTGACCACTTTTAAGTGGTCGGACATGCCACCGCTGCGCACACTTTCCCCCCTGCCCTTTCTGAAGTAAACACAGCAAAACTACCTCCTCTACCAACGCCATGTTCGTGAATGTCGATTGCGGTAAATTTTAATACAACACTGCCCCCTAGAGGGTGTACGTAGCAACATTCAAAACAACACTGAAACCGAACAGAGGTATGTAGGCAAAGACAATGTTTGGTACGGACGGGCTGATTTCGTCCATATCCAGAAGTATGAAGCTAGCTAAAGGTGCTCTAATTTGTCTGGGACAGTTTTGTTTGTTTGATTTTTTAAATTAATTTTTAAAACCACAATTCAAAATTAATGCTTTATTTTGGTAAATTTTACTTTAGTAAATTTTTATTTATTAATACTTTTTTTCAATTTTGTGTTAATGAATTACAATTGTAAATTTAGCCTTTTCTTTAATGGGAGTTTATGTTAACTTTCGTACGCCACTGTATTTAATCTAATGTGACCCTAATAAAGAATACACCTGACTTTGTTTTTATAGTAAATTCTTTTTTTAAAAAAGACCAAAACCAACCACCAACTTTTGGTGACGCTCTAATAGTCACATTTAGCAAATTCAAAACTCTTTAAAGAAAAAAACTGTCAAGTTTACTGAAACTCCCACTATGCCTGGCCAGAAATGTACAAGAAACAAATTTGTGAACATAGCTACAGCACAGCAGAGAGGGAGGAAGGGGAACAACCTGCATTCTTGGAAAATCTGATAATTCTTCTTAAATCTAACAACTCCTGCAAAAATAAATAAATAAATAAATAAATAAATTATTAAAGGTTGAATATGGAACATTTTTATTAAAAGCAATATTAAAAAAAAAAAAAAAAACCTCCACAGGTCATTTGGGGGGGGAGGCAGAATGAAAGTACATTTCCTAGAAAAATTATATTTAGCCAAAAAATAATTATAAAATAAATTTTTAACGGGTTTGATAATGGCATTATATTTACACCGATAAGCCAATACATGCCGGCATTGCAGGTTGCCAACACATCTCTGTGTGGCAACAATATTTTGGGTACAGTTAGGCTGGTACAGGGGGAAACAGTGGAGACGGCGAGTGAAGCAGCAGCTTCAGAGCCCTGGAGATGTTATCTGTTTCTGAGGAGGAGTGACCTGAGAAGAGCAAAACCTGGAGTAAATTTAGGTGAAGCCTTCACTAAATGGACCCACATAAAGGTTTTCCACGGCGTAAAACACGGAAATGGCGACTTTCCTCCTGGATCGGTAAGTTAACTTGTTTGCTAACGTGGCTAACGTTAGCCGTCAGTTATAAACTCCTCTGCATTACTTGTTGGACATGCTGCAGACTGTTGGTCACTTGCGTATCGGCAGCGAGCCTGGCATCCCAGCGGTTGAA
The DNA here is from genome assembly GCA_023101725.1 of Atherinomorus stipes. Classification (NCBI taxonomy): domain Eukaryota; kingdom Metazoa; phylum Chordata; class Actinopteri; order Atheriniformes; family Atherinidae; genus Atherinomorus; species Atherinomorus stipes. The sequence goes on along the minus strand of JALJCO010001775.1, from coordinate 27,998 downwards.
GTTGTTTTTCTGCCGTTGCAACTACAACCTAACCTGACTCCGCCAGATGGATTCGCTCCGCATATCTGCGAGTGAAAACCTGAAGCTCGCGAGAGCTGGATGGTCGCACGAGGCAAACTACAACTTAGACACACGTAATGTCGCTGTTCTGTCCGTATTCCATATTCAACCTTTAAAAAAAAAATCTTGAAATAAATGTTGGTTTTGGCCTTTTCCTTTTATTTCCCCATTTTTCTGTCCTTTGAAATGCATTTCTTAGTTTTAATATTGCTCTTAAAAACACATCCAAATTTCTCAAATTTTGCTCCCACCACACTGCTGATGCTAATTTTAACATCACTTTTTTTGCAAACTGCGGTATGTTTGTAGGTTTTGGGATATTTTACGCACCAGGAGGTTGAAGAGGCAGACAGATGGGAGGAAATATGAAGTTTTGGACTTTGTTTTAGAGCAGTAAAAAACCCCTTTAAACTTAGTATGTTTGTATTGGAATACTGGAATACTTAATGCTGAGATACAGGAAAATATACATGTAAAATTATATGACAAACTATGAATAATAATTTGATTTCTTAGGTGAGTTAGTTATAAGTGAATTTCTGTGCAGAAAGTGTAAGGTGCTAGATGCATGACATAATCTGAATGTTAATCCAAATCTGAAAGCACTTTCATGTGATCCAGGTAACATGCTTCGAGTGCCAGATTGAACTCATGTGAGACTTAAACTTTCAGGCGTGTCATCAATTGTCATTATGAAGGATTCTGAAAAGGATCTTACTGTTGCAGGTGAACTATGCTACCATCAGTGTGCATGGAAAGTGAGAGAGAAGAGTCATTAGGAGGAAATGAAAAGAAGATGCACTGATTCGACAGTTTTCACGTGATTTTTGTTTTCTTTTTTCCCCAGTGGGTCAGAGAGTGAAGTTAAACTCAGTCAGTGTTGGAAGAGACGTGCAGCAGAAGTCTGGACGCCGTTCATCTGACCTGAAGGTCCTGCGGGGACCAGATGCGAGAGTTGTCACGTTGGAGAGGCGGGGCCACACCGTAAGTGGGTGGAGCCAAGCCACAGGAAACAGGAAGTAAGATTTAAATGCATCATTTTTCTCACCCTGACACTCAGGACTTTTTTTGTTTTGTTTTCGAGCCTCACACAGTGATGGAGTATGGTGGCAATTATTGACAAAAGTTTTGTAGAGAGTTTGGGGTTTTGTTGAGATGTCAAGATAAGATCAACTTAAAATTCCCATGTGACAGCTAGTGGAGAAAATGCTGGTGCACAATGACGGATCAAATTTAATCTGAGGAATTTGAACACAAAAAGGTTTTTTTTTTGGTAATTCTTTTAAAAAATACTTTTTCTAAGTCATTGCTAATGATGCCACAGTTTGAAAAATGACATCAATTCCAGTCCATATACTTTCAGGCAGTTCATTTTTTTTGTCGAGATAAAAATTGGATGATGAATCCTTGAATGATTTCTAATTTTTGCTGGCAACAGAAATGGAAAATAAATTAACAAGCTTTTATTTAGTTTTTGCCAACTGAGACAAATTGTATGACCCTGAAGTTACTGTATCTCTGCTCTGTGTACGCTGTGTTGACTAGACATCCAAAATTGTGTTTGATTGTGTTCCTGTTATGTTGCATTTTATAAAATTTCAGGGTTTTTTTGCACACACAAGGACAAAGCAGGATTGGTGGCTTAGCAAGCTCAAAGTGGGACTTTCCTGCCACAAAGTTGGCTCCGTTTGAAACTGCTGATCACCACGGTAACTGATGCTGAACCCATAACCTGCTCTGAAGCGGTTTCTGCTCTCGTACAAACTGTATAATGGCTACTAACGATGGAAAAGTGGAAGGTTTGTATTAATGTAAAAAATTGTGTATTAAATAGATATTAAATAATATATCTATTTAAACCCAAACTTTTTTTAAGGTTATGTGAATTGTCTCAGACAAAAACAAAACATCAAATCTAGTCACTTGCATCCTGTTTTTTCCATTATTCCTCCATGCAAAAATCAGTCAACAGAAAATTAGTTATCTATTTTATCAATTTGATTTCAGAAATACAAATAGGACAAAAGTTTTTTTTAAGTTTTCATTTGGAAAAATGAACTGTGTGACCGTACACTGACCTATTTCAGTTTTTGAATATGTTTACTGCATTATTTTGCTTGCAAAAACCTGATTGATCGAAGAAAAATACAGAAAGATTATTTTAAATTACATTTCCAGAGGGGTGCGTTGAGTTTATCCACCTCTGTCCACCACTGTGTGAGGCTTTTTGTCAGTGTTCGTTGTGTTGGGACAAACAGTGTCCATGCAGATGACTTGATTGGTGGGACAAAACACATTTAGGACAGCAAAGCCAGACACAAACCCATATTACTTGTCTACTTCTATTCTTGTTTGTGCAAATAACAGGGGGGGTTGGAGACATCTGTTTAATCCAATATTGAACTAACTTGAGTTTTCTGGGTTTGTCTATGGCTCAGCTGAGTTACATCAACTTTTTCTTCAAAAACAATCCACACTAGACACAGGCCAGCTGTGATGGCCAGAGGTTGAGACAAGCATACACACAAACACATATAGAGTGTTTCAGGGCTGTGGAGAGATGGAAAGATTACTGATTCTTCCATGATGGGATCAGAAGATGAGGTAAAGGGAGTGAGAAGACACAAGGGAGGTGGATCGGTGGGTGTAAAACAAATTAAATGACACAGGCACAAAAATTGTGGGAAAGAAAGTTCCCTTTGGGGGATGTGGTGAAATCCTGGTGTAAAACAGAAGGAGCACCTAAACACGTCCTGGTGTGAAGTAACAGGTGTTGTTGACAACTGGACAGGTGTGTCGGTGCGACAACGACCCATGCAAATCAACTTGACATTGCGATGAAGGCATTCAAACATAAGGTGAAGTTTCGGCTGGTTACTGTCTGGTTTTGGCTGGTTTAGTAAAAAAAGAAGTCAGACCATTTGATTTTGTGCTGGATCATAACGTGTCTTACAGTAGTTGTCCTTTTTTGTTTGATACTCATGCCTGTTGATGAAATTTGCATATTTGTGAGATGAATTTATTGAGATAATAATAAATGAGTTTCAATGAAATTCTGGAGTTTCATCCATATTTACTGTATTTTGACTGTGTGAGATGTTTTTGTTACATTTTGGCTCCTAATGACAAAATTGTCCCATAGACTTCCATTATAGCAACATCTTTGACCCCCTGCTTTGAATTTAAGTGAAAACAGACTTTTCTTGTAATTTCCCTCTTTTTGTTCATGTTAAAGGGAACAAAGGGAATAATCACCTCCATGGTTTGATTTCTCCAGCATCAGAAAACCAGGCAGTAACTTCTAGCAAATGACAGGAGACAAATATCAGCCAAGTGCTTTACCTGCTCTTCCAGGTGGTCCAGGAGGTCCTTGGATTCCTTTAGGACCCTGCAGAGGCTGTCCTGGAGGCCCTGGAGGCCCAGTACTACCTGGAGCTCCAGGGGAACCCGAGAAGCCAGAATCTCCTTTAGAGCCGGGAAAACCTGGACCCCCAGGTGGACCAGGAAGACCTGGGTCTCCCTTAGCACCTTAACAGGGAATAAGATAAGCACTTGTAAGAGAAATTGCCATAATAACCGTGTTATTACGGTACAGTAGGAGATAACAAACCTGGCAGCCCTGGAAGGCCAGGAGCACCCGGACCACCATAACCGGGAAGTCCTGGAATGGAAATACATTCAAATCAAACTAAACTGGATGCGACAAAAAGAAAATTCATAAGGCCTCAGGGCAGTGTGACCCATGACTTACCTGGCTCTCCTTTGACTCCAGCTGGTCCTGGGATCCCGTCCCGACCTGCTTGACCCTTCTCACCAGGTAATCCAGGTGCTCCCGATCGTCCAGGCTCTCCTGGTCTACCTGGACCTCCTGGGAGACCTGGGCCACCAGGCTCACCGTCAAGACCTTTAGGACCAGGAATACCGGGGGAACCTGACAGGAAACAGAAGATCCATGAGTCAATGTGCAGATTATGCAACGTTTACAGATGCATTTGCAAAGATTCAATGTTAACGCAACATTTTAGACAAAATCGGTTGAAAACAACAGATTTAAGTTACTTTTCGCAACATTAATGGTGCTTTTTTTTCCCTTCACCTTTAATATTCTCTATAATTTAATCTTTATCCAGTATTAACGATAGATGAAGTTTAATGTCAACATGGTTGATTGAAACGACTGTTTCAAAGTGTGGAGTACCTTTGAAACAGAAGAACTTCAGAAACATTGTTTACTCTCTTCAGATAGATTCAGTCTATATTACTACTGACAGTTCCTATGATCACAGTCTTCATATGGTCACCTTGGAATCCTGGGAGCCCAGAGTCGCCTTTAGCACCTGGTCCTCCTGGTAAACCTGGCAGACCAGGGTTTCCTGGGTTTCCTTTCATTCCTGGACTTCCTGGGAACCCTGGCTGGCCTGGCTCACCCTACAAAAGATGGATCAAAAACGAAGGTAGGAACAAAACTGTGAAGCTTCTGTTTGTTCTAAATGAGGAAGTTAAAACATGTGTGACTTTGACCTTTAGTCCTGGTGGTCCTGGTGGTCCAACTCCAGCAGAACCCGGTTCACCTTTGGATCCTTGGAAGCCAGGTGCTCCTGGCTGACCTGGGGATCCTGGCCTACCTGAAAGACCTGAAGTACCCTTCTGCCCGGGTGGTCCTGTGGTGTCATTACAGAGAAACATGATCATTCGACAGGTGTGCATTTAATTCATAAGTCAACAACAAGTACTGGATGAAACCAAATAAACATCTTTATTAAAAAAAATGTTCAAAGAATATTTACTAAACAGCGCAAAGTTTAAACAAATGACTTGCCCGAACATAATCAGGCCTTAGAACTTCATATTTCTAGCACCTGGAAAACAAAGACTTGATAAAGTACATGCTCACACACACCTGGAATTCCCATTTCTCCTATGGAACCTTTCAGTCCTGGTGCTCCAGGAATACCTGGACCTCCTGGAACGCCAGGGTCTCCCTTAACACCTGCAGAAAACATATACAGCAAGTTAGAAACATATTTGCATATCTAGATGTATCTATCTGCTAAGAGGTTAAACCATACCTGGTGGTCCAGGGATTCCAGGGCGTCCATCTTGTCCTGGCCGTCCAGGATCACCAGGGAGACCAGCAACACCCTTTGGCCCTGGAGAACCTGGTGAACCTGTAGAAAACACACAAACACACAGAGAAGAACTCAGTATGCCATTAATAATGTTACAAGAGATTAAAGTTGACATCAAAAGCACTGATTGAGAAACTTTACCTGGTAGTCCAGAATCTCCTTTGTTACCCTTTAAATTAACTGGTGGTGCGCTTGATCCGGGAGGTCCTTGGAGGCCAGGTTCTCCTGTTTCTCCTTTGGAACCAGGGCCACCTGGTGAGCCATCTCTGCCGGGGAATCCTGGTTCACCTGTAGGGCATAACAGGACAGTGAAGAGGCTGCTATTGATGTCTTTATTTCATGATAAATTTAGGACCATTGTGGGCTCTTTGCTGTTGAGTCTATTTCATTGATCTAACACCAGGAGCAACGAAATACTTATGTGAAAATAACACGAATTTTGACTGAAATACATTATATCCTCTATAACCTTTCACCTGGCTTAGAAACTTCACAAAATCAAAATCTCCTGTGGTAAAAATGACAATGTGAAGCATTACTTTTATGACACATGCCTTTCAAGCATACCAGATAGTAAAAAATGTGTGAATACCTTTAGGGCCTGGACCACCAGGACCACCTGGACCTCCAGGTCCTCCAGAAGGTCCTGGGGGACCCATTGGACCCATGTCACCTTTCAGACCTACAGTCAGACAACAGAAAAGAGGTGTTGGAGCAGAAATGAAAGAAAACAAGAAAATATTGACTTATAACACGCAGCACTCCTGGTCACCAGCCTGCTAACCTCCTATTCTGGTCGGATAGCTTCCAGGCTAACTAACCGTCCCACACCTTGGCTACCAAGATACAAATAAGCAAAATTGAGCACTCTGATCAGTTAGACATTTAGCTAGCTAGCAGCTAAGCTAGGAACCTCAATCATTAGCTTGTTATCGACTGTAGCATGATTTGTAAAGCAAAGAGTTTAAACTAATCTCAACAATGTCTCATATCCACAATACACTTTATAAAAAATCATAACAGGCATGACATGAAACTCTATATTCTGTCTTTTGAGAGCACTCAGGTCATTTTCAAAGTGGCTACCCTGTGCTAACAGAAATGAATACACAGAAGATGTGGTGCAGTTAATAAAACACAATTTATGAAAGTATTGTCTTTAATTTAAGGACACACTTTAATTTAGGGTCAAAATTATGACAGGCTGAATGGCATGGAGGAACTCCAGAGAAACATTTTGCAAGCATATAATATTGATCTGGTGTAGCCAGCAGGCATGAAATATTACTGAATTTATTCCCTTACTGGTCAAATTTAAGCTAAATACAATCATGGGTTAGTTTCTTTCAAAAGGGCAAACCTGTATTTTTCTTTCATAAGCTAAAAAAGTCTGGGTTATTGACATCAATTATTGACATTTCTCAAATACCATCATTAGGTTTTTGGATGTACATGTTGTTCCAGCAGGTTTCATAGAAAAATATGGGTTGCATTTTTACAAAAGGATGGTAACCTCTGCAGGTTTGGTCAAACTTAAAATAATAACTTATAATCAAAACAATCTTAACTACAAATTTGCTTTTCCTTTGAAAAAGCTTGTGTGAAAGGCTGAAATTTCTTTTCGTTGATTTGACAGCATTCACACAAAAATAGAAAACGTACTACTGTATCTACATTTATTTACCTGAATCTGTATATGTTTTGTTTGTTTGTTTGTTTTTATGGCCTTCTTTCTTTTATACAAAACAACCTAGTTAAAAGTAGTGCACTAATAATAATCTAGAGTTACAATAGTATTAGAGTGATATTTTACCTGGCAATCCGGGAGCACCATCCCGTCCAGGTCCTCCAGGTGGTCCTGGGGGTCCTGCACCTCCGGGGGAACCTGGGAAACCAGGAGATCCTCTGTCTCCTGGTAGACCTGGGATGTCTAGCCCTGGAGGGCCAGGGTCTCCTTTCTCTCCGTTTGATCCAGGGAATCCTGTAAAGGAAAGATCAAGACTTCACTCTCACCATTGAAACAATGTCTGAACCCGCAAGTCCACAGTTTACATGGAGACTTTTTCCCCTTTCGGACTGAAATCATCCCAAAATAAGATATGAAGGCAGCTGTTTCCATGGGAACTAATTCATTCCTATCTGGTGTTTACATAAGCCAACATTTAAGCAGAATGGTCCTGTCTGACGCGCAGAATGATGTTATATAACGTTACTTATCAAAGACGGAGGTCTACAAACTGATTGTCACGGTTGTAGTTTCTGCAGAACTTTAATCTAGCAGCAGCTTGATACTCATGCGCTCCTAATGCAAACGACGAAAAGAAAAGGCATATAGACAGAGTTTGAATTAAAAACAAAGTTTCTATCATTGTCCAGGGAATTTTGTTGTTCACCACCATTTTCCAAAGTGAGAAAACGTCACTCGTTGCCTATTCACAGCAAGTCAGAGCATGCACTGTAAGAATGCAACCTCACAACTTTTTGATTCAGCGTTTACACGATCAAAGATCGGTTTGGGCAAAGGAAAGAGGTGTATACATGGATGATTTTTACTCCGACAGAGCTTTTAAACCAAAAGTAATCGGTATATTTGGCTCCATGTAAACACGGCTACTGACTCAAAGACAAGCTGATCTTTTTCTCATCAAATTCTGCGTGGACTCTGCCTTCCTGGTGAAGTTACGGCAACTTTGACGTGAACTCTTTCAGTTCTAAGGTAAATGTAAGCAGGAAATGAACACGACAGCAAATTCAAGACACACAATCATGCAACAAAATGAATGTGATCTTAATCTGTGACTTAATAAATATCTTTGTAATAACTTTGTCACCATCTAATGGCTTTCTGTTGGCACCACAATCGGGTTACAATACCTTTCACGCCTTGGCATCAGAGGGTCGCAGGTAAGAGAGGGGTGTGTTTCAAAGTGCAGAGGGCAGAGCGGATGAGATGAAAAGAACAAAGTTTAATGCATTAAATGCATTAAGACATCTGAATGTTGCTGGTTTTTGAACACTAAGAATGTGCGCCAAAGCTCTTGGAGTGAAATAGTGTCATCAGTGTGACTGTGATGCATAGCCAGTGCAATGCTTCTGTGTCTACTCATAAAAGAGTTGTGGGATTAGAGGTGAAAGCGCATGCAGGTGATAATTTGTATGCTGGTGCTTTGTGGGGTTAGCTTCAGACTGGTGGGCTTCTGAGGAAATGGCCTTGGGGTATGTTACAGTGGACAGGGAAGTCAAGTGCCACCCTGTGGTACTGAAGCTGTAATCATAATGAAGCCAGGAAGTGACTTTTCATGCGGTATGTCGAAAAAAAAAAAAAAAGTCAAGCTGCAGTCCTCAAGTGAAAGCAGGATAATGTGAGGAAGAACTCCCCAAATGAAGGTATGGTCACCATCAAATAGTGCGGCAGACGCACCCACAGTGGTGATTTGTGCTTGTAAATCAACCCAACAAATGCACTCAACAATGAGCCTTGTGCTCAGGTGCTCTTACAGAATGAGTGCAGTGTTGAAGAATAGTTCGAACACCCTTATTAAAATCCCAGTCAGGCACCTGTACAAGCTCGAAAGTGGAGGTCATGCTAAACAAGTTGAATTTACAGAAAAGTTGGGAAGTTTTCAAAAATGCAATAAAAATGTGCACTTGAATGTCCTGAAATAACTACAGTAACTCACCATGATGGCAGATATGTCCAAACATCAAATATATGCATCTGCATGCATCCAATGACGTACAAAGCACTACCTTCTATGTTGCTCTCTTATTCTCCACACATACATATATAACAATGCTATGGCAATTAGTGTTTATCCCTCTCTTTCTCAGCATTCCTGGCTTATAAATATATATACTTTATTCATCCCAATTAGCAAGCCAATTAGGAAATTCATGCTCTGCATTTTCACCCATCTCAGGTTGAACCTGAGAGCAGTGGGCTGCTATTTAAAGCGCCCGGGGAGCAGTTGGTGGGAGTTATGCTGCTTCTGGACCCCCCTGTCCTGTCCTCTCTCCCTGAGTCTAGTTCTGCTGGAGATTTTTCTTTCTTGTTAAAAGGAATAAGGGATTGGAAGAGAAAATTAGATGCAATCCTTTTGTTTTCCTGAAAAGGCCATTTTTTTCCATGAACACAGTTATTATAAATTGGATTAACATGGATCTTGTAATAGAATTATGTTAATTGTATTATAATTGGACAAAATTAATTATGCTAGGTCTGTGTAAATGCATTCAGATAGCTTGGTTATGAATTAGCACTAAACAAATCAAGTTAAACTTGAAATCTATGTTAGAAACATTAGAAATGAAGACTACTCAGAACATGCAGCTACTGTCTTTCTGCCCATCTAAGAGGAGCTCATACTCAGAAGATTTTGCAATATTTCACTCAAAGTTGATATGCAACTTCCCACTTGTGTGATACAGTTTCAGAATTTATTCTAATGTGATTGTACTTGTTACTATGGGATGGCAAAGACTTGGAGGTCCATCCAGGGGTGGTATCCATCCTTGGCATTTATACATTGACTTTCGCTGAATATTTCCATAATATTATACACATCAGATGTTGATAGACCAAAGCTCTTTGCAATCTTTCATTGGTGAGTGATCACCCACTAGTGGGTGCTTCTTTTATACCCAATCCTGCCATCCTAACCTATTAAGAGTTAATCTGCTGAGCAGTATGTTCCACAATATTATTACAATCGTGCTCAAGATTATTGACACCCTCCAATTGAAGAAGAGACTAAATTCACAATAACAATTCAAATAACAAAAAACTAAATAAACTAATAATATCTAAAAATTTACAAAACTATAATTTAGTGAAATAAAATATTGCTTTTGAATTGTGGTAGGAAATAATAATTTAAAAACAAACACACAAACAAAACTGTCCCAGACACATTAGAGCGCCTTTCCTGTGAAATGTGGACCAAAATACCTGTTCAACAGGTGTAAAAGTCTTTTTGAACATTACAGAAAACGCCTGATTGCCTCAAAATGTTCCTCACCAAAATTTTTAGCTTCGGAGCCCCACCATGCTTGTTTGCTTGTTTTATTTTTTGTGTGTTTGTTCTTAAAATTTATTTTGAACCACAATTCAAATTCAGTGTTACGATCTTCAGAGAACTTTTATCTATTATTACTTTTGTCAATTTCAATTTACTTCATTGTAATCACACTGTACTTCACACAATTTTTTTCCTTCTTTAATTGGAAGGTGACAATCTGAAGCACGACTGTACTTGTATATTCTAAAACCCTCTTTTGTCTTTCTTTCTTTTTCTTTGTTTCTAAGTGTAACTAATCTACATTTTTTTTACATTTTTCAACATAAATTAAAGCTGATCCGTAAAAATTTCGAGTGACACCCTCCGTTCCTAAAGATTCAAATGAATCTTTATGAACAGGGAAGTAGGAGGAGTGGATAGCCTAATAGTGTTGTTACAGGCTTTGGCACGGCAGACCTGGGTTCAAGTCCCCAGCACAGCACTCAGGTGAACCGTGATGGACCTCTGAACAAAGTCCTTAACCCCCACCAACTGCTCTCCGGGTGCCTCAATTAGCAGCTAAATGTAGAGAATGAATTTCCTAATTGGGATTAATAAAGTGTATCTTTGAATCAACTATGTTCAAGTTTTATTTCATTTTAGAAAATTACCCATCTTTTCTGGAAAATAAAAAAAATCACAATAACATGAACACATGCACAATTGCATAATTAAAGTCATTATGTACATGTATCTTTTTACTAGGGGTGCAACAACACAAGCATCTGCATCAAGCTCAGTTCATGTGTGTACTGAACTGTCAGCACTGTACAGTATCATACAATACAGAGTCTTTAATCTATTTTATCAACTACTCTTCTGACAATGAGCTCTGTGATGAAAACTCAGTAGATCTACGTTCATCTACTCAGCCTAGGCTGCATAGTTGAGTACAGTTCCACTGAGCGCCTCCAACATGCATTCACTTATCTCATTACAACATTCTGCCTCAGATATAGACTAATACGGCCAAACGCCGCCAGCAGAGCGTCTGCCATTGCTTGGGGAGCCATGTGTAGTTAGAACAGATGAGAATCAGACTTTTTTCTTAACAATATGGAGGAAACCTGGAAGGTCTGTCACATAATAAGTGAATGAGAAGATCAGGGACATTTATTTCACGAAGATTTCTGCTGTCTGCGACAAAAGTGGACGGTGCTGCTGCTCAGTCCACTGATGTTCGCATCGGGGACGGGAGGAATATCGGACATGCAGAGCAGAGGAGGAATAACATGCTGCCATGGCGGAGAAAACACTGGATTTAATCCCCAACAACAACAAAAAAACACGGTAAATTTTGATAAAAGGGACTAGAGGAAGGAATTAAAAACAAACAAACATGTATGTCCATTTATTTTAATACTAATGGGTGATGAAGCGCTAAATACCAAAAAGAACGTTTCCACCCACGTTTCTCTCCGTTGCCTTGAACAGGCTGTGTGCTGCATAATAAGCTGCAATTCGGTGTCCGAATTTCCCGCGCTGCCCTGCGGATGTGACGTCAAATGACCTACATCCGCAGTTTTGATACAGGAAGAAGACGGTCGTGATAAATTCAAACACTGTAAGCGATAGTTATGGATTCTTCTGCCGTCAGAATACGATCCAGATCAACTGAAAGAGACTAAAAAGTGTAACTACGAAGAAAAAGGTTAGTAAACAACATTATAGCTTCAGTTTGTGCACGCTCCCGTGACGGCTTGGATCGTGGCTGCAGTTACCTGAAGCAGCAGTCGCGAGTCTCGTTTCTTAATCTTGCCTCAAGTCCCTTTAACACTCATTAATCTGACACCATATTTCATGTGTCTATGCTCCCAAAAATAAGGCACCGCATTACGTTATTATGCTAGTTTATGCTAACAGAGACAGCGAGTTTTTAAAAAAAAATATTATTATTCTTTTTTGGACCAAGTAGATGACAGTATATATTCATACACACACATGAAAGTATATATATATATATACATATGCATGTTCCTGCCTAGCCTAAATAATTTCTTTATCAAACACACACATAACATAATGAGTTAATGACTAATCTGGGAGATATTGTGAAATATAACATTATTTGTTCTGATCAGGGCAACATTGGGACCAGAAAATAAAAATAGTTCAGTCAGAAGCACAAACGGATGAAGTAGATGGTGTCCTGCAGCCTTTAGTTTCATCTGCAGGACATATGAAGGCTACATGATCTGTACAGCCCTTACCAACAGCCAAACATATGAAAAACAGAAAAGTAACGACGTTTGAAAGACTTTAATTTTTTAAACTTTGATAAGTAATTACAAGATGTGCATTTTTATTCCAGTGTGGCTTGTCATTAAAGCCAGTTTCTGGAGATGAATAATAGTTTAAATTAATGCTCAGATGTAAAAAAATAAATAAATAAAATGAAATGTCAGAGTACCTTCGAGATCTCTGGATAACATACCTATCGGTTATCGTTACATTAGATGACTGTCCAACGTTATAAATCCAGATGTTCACGCTGCTTTCCATGTTGGCAGATAGGAGGTAATTAGGACTCGTTCCCCAGGCAATAGTGGCGCCGCAAGATGGCGCAACACACAAAACGCTCGTCGGATTAGTCTATACCCAAATTGGAAGCTGCTCCACCATCATTCAGATCTGGTGTTTGGAACTATGGTTTTCATGTAAAGTATGACCCTGATGGTGAGCATGTCGTGCAGAAACACAACAGTATGTTGAACACAACGAATATAACTACATTTACGCCAACATTAACAGAATTTGTACAGAAAAAATATTGAACTGTGACACTAAAGTATCAAACTGAACTGTGAAGTTTTGTATCGTTGCACCCCTACTTTTTATTTTAAGTTGCTGCAACTAAACAAAACGGAAACCCCATCAAACATTTTGTATCTTACCTGGAGGTCCTATTGGGCCTGGAAGTCCAGGAGGGCCAGGGGCCCCAGGGTACCAGTTGAAGAGGGTCCAGGTGGTCCGCGAGGTCCAGGTGTACCAGGTGTACCGGGCTCACCTAAACAAATCAGAGGAACCAACTGCTCAGGGTAGGGTCAGACACTTTGGTGTGCTTTCGATGTCACTACCGTTATGCATTGACAATAAAGTCGCATACACACAGTCACACACACAAAACAAAGAATACCCTTTGTTCCTGGAGCTCCGTCAAATCCAGATCGTCCCGGTGTACCAGGGCCTCCAGGGAAACCAGGATCTCCCTTTGGTCCAGAGAAACCTTTAGGTCCAGGTATTCCTGGTAATCCTGGAGTACCAGGAAGTCCAAAGCCAGGTTCACCCTATCCCAGCCACACACACACACACACACACACACACACAACAGGAGGCAGAACAGTTTACATCAATTAGGCAATATGGGATAAAAGCACAGTGAGCAAACTTGTAATGTTCATTACAACGTAATATTCAAATGCTTTTTCTGTCAGCTATCCATCTTGTTCCCACCTTGAGGCCAGGAAGCCCCGGCTGTCCTGGGAGTCCATCTACTCCTGGTCGGCCTGGTTCTCCAGGAGTTCCTGGCTGGCCAGGAATACCGGGGAATCCTGGAGAAAAGAAGGAGCGGGTGGATTTTTTTTTTTTTTAAGTATCTGGAAGCTAATAGGGGGAAACCAAGATAGAAAACAATGTACAAAAGACCAGAGGAAGACCTGGGAACTGGAGATTTACCTTTTACTCCTGGGGAACCTGGAAGACCAATTCCTGGGAGTCCAGGTTCGCCCTTTGCTCCTGGTAAACCGGGAAAACCAGGCTGTCCTGGCTGACCTGGGACACCTGATGAGAGGCAGCATGATTTGATTTATTGTCATTACCCTGAACAGAAGAATACAAAACTCTATACTTTGAAAGTATGACTGCATACCCATGAACCGGGAAGTCCTGGCTCGCCATTAAGTCCTGGGGGGTCCTGGTAAACCTTTCTCCGCCACTGTTAGACCCGGCTCTCCTTTAGGACCTGTGTGTGATGAATGAAACATGCAATGTGAGACAATTCTAACTGCATATGCAACGTGAAAACCAAGTTTTTACATAGTAAAACAGTTAAAATGACCTGGCTCTTACAAGGTTTTAAAATTAGATGAATACAGCCTCAAACAAACACAAGGCACATACTTTATTAGTCTTTCGTTTCGGCTACCACTTCGCGCATGTCATCACCCCTACAACACTAGACCTGACAATGAGTAAGCTGTGTGGTTGTCTGCACACCTGGTGCTGTGCATTATGATCAAACATCTGCACTTTGGTCTCGTCTGTCCAAAAGACATTATTTCTGAAGTGTTACGTGGTTTATTCTGAAGCAGGTTTGCAAACCCAAGTTTTACTGTTATTATCTTTTTTAGAGAGAAGAGGCATTCTCCTGCAACCACTCTAAGCAAACTGTTATTGTGGAGAGTGTTTCATAAAGGTGCATTCACACCTTGATAGTCTGGGGTACTCGGTTCGATTGAATGGGAAATTCCAAAAACTTTCACATCTTTCTTTGGCTTGGTTTTGCTTTGATTCTGCAATTTATTGAAGTGGATCAAACTGCCTGACACCGTCACACAGTTGCAAGAACTGCTCACCAAAAACTACCAGAAAAAGTGGCTCAGTGATTGGCCAGGACTGAAAACATCCAGCACAGCTAATGGCAGTGACATTTGTCCACCACAGTAAAGCATCAAGAAGACGAAGTAGAGGGAAATAGGGTAGATTATCATTTGGTTAGGAGGGAAAACAAAGCAAACAGCGCAGGTTCGAAGAAGTCAAGGTCAAAACAACAATGAAAAACAACTGGAAAATGTGTCAACAGAGATGGAGTAGCCTAATAACAAGAAGCAGAAAGATTTCCACATTAATCACACCGTCCAGTTTTCTTCTTCTTTCTGCTTTTCCATCAGTGATCAGTGGTTGTATTGGGGGAGTTGCCCCCAAGCGAGCAGTTAGTTATTGGTACTGTAGCGTTGGTTTGTTTGTCTGTCTGTCTGTCAGCAACTATACGGAAAAAGTTCTGGACGGATTGACCTGAAATTTTCACCACCCGTGTGCCTCAGCCCAAGGACAAACCCATTTAATTTTGGTGGTGATCCGAATCACCTTCTGGATCCAGGAATCTTTTGAAGGATTCTCTATTGTCAAATAGGCCAAATTTTGGAATTTTTGCATATAACTCCATACAAATGACAAGTGTTTGATAAAAAAAAATTACAAGAAAGGATCTCAATTACTTCTATAATGTTTTGGAAGTTGATCTGGATCCAGAGGAAATTCCGGATACTATGATCCAGAACACACAAAAATAAGGAGGTCGACTTGCTTGATGGAGGTCTGTGCTCTCTGAGTGCTTTTCTAGTTTTAACTATGGTGGTTTAATTAGGTGGTTTGGTCTGCTTCAGTTACTGCAGTTCGAACGCAAACCGAAGCAAAGAAAGGTGTGAAATTTTTCAGAAATCCCGCCCAATCGGAGAGAGTCCGTGGACTATCCTGGTGTGATGAACCCTTTTAAAGAGGACCAAACAGCGCCATCGTGAATACACCTTAAATATACTATAATGAATTTTAACATTTACCATGCTACCTTGGGTCTGTAGCGTCTGAGACGTATAACTCGGTATTACACAATCTTGCCTTGAAGCTTATTTACAGGGATATCCACAACTGGAAAGATCTGCGACTGTCTTGAAAGTTTTCTACTTGTCAATAATCTTTCTCACTGTAGAATGATGGACTTAGTGTAATTTGTCATTATTGTTGGATTAATGGTTTGTTCTAAGGTCTTGATACTATAACTTAGGAATTTTTAAAGGGTATGCTTTCTTTTCACATGAAAATAAGTTGTCATAATTAATTAAAAACAGTGTTTTCACTATTTCATCTGAGACAATATGAGAAATATCTTAATCATCACCAATTGAAGCAAAGATTCTCCCCTTACCTGGTGCACCAGGACCTCCCGGTCTTCCTGACACGCCCTGCAGACCTTTTTCTCCAGGTGGTCCCTGAGGTCCATATCCAGGAGAACCGGGGGGACCTCTGTCCCCAGGAATGCCAGGGACACCTGGCTCACCAGAGGGCCCTCGCTCTCCTTTCACCAGTAAAGAGCCCTGCAGCCCACAGCCACAAACACATATGAGTTCTGAAATTAAATATAGATGGGCGGATCCATAAAATCAGCATGGACACTGACTGAAAGCCACTTACAGGAGCTCCCTTAGGACCAGGAGATCCAGGCTGTCCATCACGGCCAGGTCGACCATCCAGACCCCGGAGACCAGGTTGACCTGGGAAGCCTGTGTCACCCTTTTCTCCTCTTAAACCGCTGACTACAACAGATTCACCTGGGTCTCCCTTTTCCCCAGGGAAGCCTGGAGGACCTTGAGGACCAGGTAGACCCTAGAATGGATAATGAAATCTAATCAAGTGTATTTGGTTGACAACAAAACTTTAACTCATGCTCAGAAATTACACTTTTCAATTGAGAAATTTAAGTTGAGCTTGGGATATAGGATATTCATTATAAACTACAACATTAAAAGCATTTCAGTGGGGTGTAAAATGAATCTTAGCAGAGTGAGTCATACAGATGGTCAACAACCTAAAGCACAAACATACCTGTAATTATACCAAACAATGAAAGAGGACTAACTAAATGTTTAAACCAGTCCATTGGAGCCATGATCTTAATCCAATATCCTGAGGCAAGCGGTTTGTTTTAAAGGTGAAAACCAACTAACAACCCAAGAATTATACTTCCAAATCTTCTTAATGTAGGGTTAGGTTTAACAGGTCTGCAAAGAATTAGATGAGATGTCCCATTAATCTGAATGTGGTGTGTCAGCGCATACTAGGGCTGGACGATTATTTAAAAAATTATAATCACGATTATTTTGACTGATATTGAAATCACAATTAATATACACGATTATTCATTGATTATATAAAGTGTTTATTGAACCTCCAAAACTCAACTTCAAACATAACTTAAAAAAAATAAAACCAGAAATAAATTAGAAGAAGTATAGGAGTAAAATAAGAATATTATTTAAAATAATGATAGCAATAAAAATGAATACTCAGTCTACATGCATTCCTGTTCTATACTCCCTGCAGTTTGCTTCCTATAACTCCACCAGTCTGTTCACTTCAAGATTAATTGATTTTCTTTGATTACAGTGTTTTTATGATCGTTAAAAACGACCAGGTTGTTTTTATGAAAAGACAAAACTGAAAACACGATTAAAATTCGATAAATTGTCCAGCCCTAGCACATACAAAAATTTAGTTCTTGTGCATCTACATTTATAGTCTCCATTACCTCTGTAGCTGCTGCTGTTAATCTACTTCACTTACTTAGTGGTTTTTACTATCACTCTTCCTTGTGCCTGAACGACAACCAGAGCTCTGAGGACTTAAACTGCTGAAGAGAAAAACAGTAATTTCCTTCTGGGAAAGACTGGGATTGAGAAGGTAACAATCCCAGTAAGAGGAGGTAATTTGGTTATTTTATGTCCCAGGAGGGATCCCTGTTGGACTCATCAGCTGATAATGTTCAACCAAGCACACTGAACAAACTTCTAACACGCCTCTGTCTATTAGACATTTCAGATATTTGATTAATATTGCTAAATATAATCTGTTGTTTCAATTTTTACTATAAATCTATCATATTCATGATGAGGAAAAAAACAAGTCAGTTTTCTTCCCCTCATTTGACTGGCTTCTCTTTCTCTGCTTGAACCCAGAAGAAAATCTGTCATTTAGCCTCTAAAGAGTTCAAAAACTGTTCAAAAACTACTCACAGGGGTGCCACCACCGCCAGGTGCTCCTGGGAATCCTCTCTCTCCCTTGATACCTTGGGGGCCCGCGGGTCTGAAGAAAAACAAAAAAGATCCTGAAGAGTTTTGCTCAGGACGTAGCCTACTTCTAGGTCTGCTGCTTCACTTTGCGAACCTAGCTTGCTGTGAAAAGTTAGTTATTTAGAGGTGCCAACCAATCAACTGTGTGTCTGGCCACAGAACTGACGTCTTAAAAATCACAAAACTTTTATTCAGTTAATGTTAACATGAATATCTTCCTAATAATTCCTCCTGAACCACACTCATTTGGATGCTAGCGAGAGTTAGCAGCTGACAGCGAGTTAGCCATGAGATGCGTATTTAGATTTCAGTAACAAAAACATTTGCGCTGAAGGATATCCAATCTATCCCCTTCTTAACATTGTTTGCATTCATCATGTGTCTGTAACAAGCCCCAAAGTACTCAGATTAACAAAATAGCCGTCAAACAAAAGATAATAGCCTAGCTAATGTTGTGCAAGAAAGATATGAGTATCTTTAAAAGCTGAGATGCAAGTTTATGCAGAAGAAACCTTAAACAAAGTTGAGCTCTGCGATGGCCTACATCCTCATACAATACAGGAAAGATTTAAGATTTGAATTTGAAAACTATCCATCAGTTCAGTTCCCCGCTACGTTGAATTATCTGGTGCTTCAGACAAGCTTCAATTCAAGGAAGAAGGAAAAAATATTGACAAGCTTGGGACTCTATAATGACTTTACATGGTTGGGTAATAGAGGTTGTAATTAATACCCCGTATGACACATACTGTATCCTGCCTTGCTTCTGCTCCTGTAAATACATATTTTTGTATTTTTTAAAACATTGTTTGGTGTAAGCAAACTGTTTAATTTTATCATGGATGGATTACTCATAAGAGCCCGCTTAGGTTACTTTGACATCCCAGTGAGTGAAACTATTGAGTATTAACTCATGTTTAAATTTATTTAACCCTTCAAAATCCTTCAATGTTTGCATAGAATGTCTTTTTATGGATAAACAAACTAGTTGTGGACAATCTATTTTACTAGATTACTTTTATTGAAGGCTTGCACAGGGCCGTTTGCGTTGCAGTATCATCTGCAACAAAAGTAGAATAAGGCTTCACAGATAAATTCCATAGGGAAGAGCGGGGTAAAGTGATACAATTTTTACATTTGCTCCCCTCTAGCCAAGATAAAATGATATATCAGTAAAATTGACACGTCTCCCATTAATTTGGGATGTTTCCAAGTTATGGAAATTATCAGAATGTCTTCAGGACAAAGGGCAATGAAAATATGATTGCTTTAAAAAAAAGTGGTCTTGTGTCTCACTTCACCCCAGCCTTGTGTAAAGTGAGACAAACACGAGAAATCAGTGGGGTAAAGTGAGACAAACATGAGAAATCAGTGGGGTAAAGTGAGACAAACATGAGAAATCAGTGGGGTACAGTGAACCAGTTAGTGGGTAAGCTGATCCGCTTACATTTTCCACTTTAAAACTTCCATGGCAACCCTTTTTTAACAACTACAGCTAGACTGACAACCACACACTTCCAAAACTAATGTCAGACAAGTAACAGAATCATGGGGATTGATCAAATAAGCAAATTTTTTAAATGCTTGAAATTTATCCAAAGTAGGGCTGCCACTATCAAAACAGTTGGCGACTAATTATCGACTGATCATTTTTTGTTTATAAGCTTTGTTTATCCTCTCAAAATTGCCGCTGTCCCTTCTGCTGCCTTGTCTGTCTTTCGGGAGTAGAGGCCCAAAGGTGGTGTTTGAGACGGATTTCACTTGCTCAAGTCTAACGTTTATTTTTTATGGGGGAACTTCGGACTATACCTTTAAATGTCAATCAGCATATGAAAATAATGTGAAATTTTTGTGAATTTTCGCGAGATTTTGTAACAGAATGATGAAATATTGCGAGATTTCACGAGTAAAACAGATCGACATCGCATTTTAAAATGTCAATATGATATCAACATATGAAAATATTGCGATATTTCAGTGTATCAATATTTTTTCCCACCTCTGGTCTTTAGAAGTTTTAAAGTCCGGGAAAAAGAAGTTTTTGAAGAAGAAGTTTTTTTTTTTTTTTCCTTTAGGACTTTAGAAACAGCAGGGTAATCGGTTAAATATCAGTTAAATATCGGTGGGGTGGCCGCTGTCCGATACTCAATTTTAAGGCCGATATAGTCCGATACCGATAGGAGGCTAATTATATCATGCATCCCTAGTTCCCATAATTTAATACTACTGCAAAACCACATAAGAAACTGCTGGGAAAACGGTGAATCAGTAAACAAACATGAATGTGGAGCTAATTATTGTCTGCAGGAAGTGCAGGATGTAGTTTCGTGAACATTACCTGGAAATCCAGGCTGTCCTGGGGGTCCTTGGGGTCCAGGAATGGCACTGGTTTCTCCAAAGCAGTTAAAGCAGGTGTCTCCCTTCTCACCTGAAAAACCATCAGCTCATCTGAGTCAGTGTTTTCTGCACGTGCAGCGTGGATCCTCGTAATTGTCCTCGGGATATTTAATCATAAATGAGCCGTTCCTTTCTCACCTTTCTGGCCCTGTTCTCCTGGGTAACCTCTGTCTCCCTGCACCCCAGGACGCCCAGGCTCCCCAGGGATGCAGTTCTGTCTTCCATCAGAAAAACCTGGAAGTCCAGGGGGTCCTTGTGCGCCGGGAGGTCCTGGAGCCCCTGACCGTCCAGGAGCACCTGGCAGAGAGAGCCCTGGGGTGCCAGATTCTCCCTTTTCACCCTTCTCTCCTGGGAAACCTGCAGGTCCAGGCACACCGCTGCCACCTGTGGCAGGAATTCCTGGCTGTCCAGGAGGTCCTGATAAACCTGAGGAAAACAGAGAAGCAACACTCACAATCAAAAACTGAAGCAAATGCCTGACTTATTCATTATTTTCTAAAATAATCTTTCAACCATTTATACATAATAGAGAAAAAAATTAGTTTCTGAGAGGCCTCAACTTTCAGGGTTTTTGCTTTATTGTTCTTTTTATAATCACTCATTCTCATTAAAAATAGTTTATTACATTAAGGAAAAGATATTTCATTGATATAAAAGCTAAAGATGCTACTTTTTAAATGGTTTTATCATGAGTTCCCTCATTCCTAAGACAGTTTTCCAGAAAATCAGATGGTTTTTAGCAGAATCCTTCAAATAAAACTCAAAGTTGCCTTTGAAGTTTTTTAAGTGTGACAACAGAAAAGGTTGATCACACCGTAATTACTGGTTCAATCCCACTTGAACTCCTGAAAACAGGTGACTGAAAAAAACAGCTGCAAAATCTAAAAGATCTGCACAAACATATTGCTAAATGTATTTGGAAGTATTACAGGTTGTTTAATTTTTTTTTATAAGGTATTATCTTATACATGCTCCTGATGCTTCTTTTTCTTACAGTAGCCGTAAAATGTTTTCTGAAATGGGTAGGAATAAAAACAGTTAGACTTCTTCCTACTTCTTTCTAAACTGAGAGGAATTTCATCTCTTCAGTTAATTATTATGTTTATATAAAAGTGTATTTTTCTAATTGATATAAATGTTTGTTGTTATTAATGCGATTTTTATTATTGTTTTCCTTTCTATACAGGGAGTGCAGAATTATTAGGCAAATGAGTATTTTGACCACATCATCTCCTTTATGCATGTTGTCTTACTCCAAGCTGTATAGGCCAAAAGCCTACTACCAATTAAGCATATCAGGTGATGTGCATCTCTGTAATGAGAGGGTATGTGGTCTAATGACATCAACACCCAATATCAGGTGTATTAGGCAAACATAACTATTAGGCAACTTCTTTTCCTTTGGCAAAATGGGTCAGAAGAGGGACTTGACAGGCTCTGAAAAGTCAAAAATAGTGAGATATCCTGCAGAGGGATGCAGCACTCTGCCAAGATGCCACTTGCCAGCAGTTTTGCCATATTTCAGAGCTGCAACATCACTGGAGTGTCCAAAAAAGCACAAGGTGTGCAATACTCAGATACATGGCCAATGTAAGAAAGGCTGAAAAACGACCACCACTGAACAAGACACACAAGCTGAAACGTCAAGACTGGGCCAAGAAATATCTCAAGACTGATTTTTCTAAGGTTTTATGGACTGATGAAATGATAGTGAGTCTTGATGGGCCCGTGGCTGGATCGGTAAAGGGCAGAGAGCTCCAGTCCGACTCAAACGCCAGCAAGGTGGAGGTGGGGTACTGGTATGGGCTGGTATCATCAAAGATGAGCTTGTGGGGCCTTTTAGGGTTGAGGATGGAGTCAAGCTCAACTCCCAGTCCTACTGCCAGTTTCTGGAAGACACCTTCTTCAAGCAGTGGTACAGGAAGAAGTCGGCATCCTTCAAGAAAAACATGATTTTCATGCAGGACAATGCTCCATCACACGCATCCAAGTACTCCACAGCGTGGCTGCAACAAAGGGTCTAAAAGAAGAAAAACTAATGACATGGCCTCCTTGTTCACCTGATCTGAACCCCGTAGAGAACCTGTGGTCCCTCATCAAATGTGAGATTTACAAGGAGGGAAAACAGTACACCTCTCTGAACAGTGTCTGGGAGGCTGTGGTTGCTGCTGCACGCAATGTTGATGGTGAACAGATCAAAACATTGACAGGATCCATGGATGGCAGCTTTTGAGTGTCCTTGCAAAGAAAGGTGGTTATATTGGTCACTGATTTGTTTTTGTTGTTTTTAACGTCAGAAATGTATATTTGTGAATGTTGAGCTGTTATATTGGTTTCCCTGGTGAAAATTAATAATTGAAATGGGTATATATTTGTTTATTGTTAAGTTGCCTAATAATTATGTTTGCCCAATACACCTGATATAGGGTGTTGATGTCATTAGACCACATACCCTCTCCTTACAGAGATGAACATCACCTGATATGCTTAATTGGTAGTAGGCTTTCAGCCTATACAGCTTGGAGTAAGACAACATGCATAAAGAGGATAATGTGGTCAAAATACTCATTTGCCTAATAATTCTGCACCTCCCTGTACATTTCAACCATTTCCCAGTATGTTTGAAATGAAAAAAATAAATTAAATGAAATTAAATAAATAAACAGCTGTAGCAGCTGGTTGTCTGGTTTTACTGATCAGGGATTGGCATATCAATACCCTGGAGTCGATATCGATACCAACCAGACAAAATATCAGAATCAAGACTTTTTTGAGTATCTGTTTTATGTTTTGTAAAACCAACAGCTGCCTTAACACTTTCAGTAAGGTATGCCCCCCCCCCCCCCCCCCCCCAAAAAAAAACTAAAAAAAAAATTGTCATTTTTATTTAACTAATTAAGTTAACGGTAATCTAAGTTAACCAGTAACTAAATTACTTTTTAAATAAGTAATCAGGAATCAGACTACTTTTTCAAGTAATCTGTGGCAGCTCTAATCACACATGCACTGATATTTACACCTTATAACTATGACTCCACAAGTAGTAAAATAGACCTTGTGGTTGATGAGTTATACTCACGTCATTACAGGTATGTAGTTTTTTTTTTCTTTCTATTTTTCTAATAGCAGAGGCCTAAGAAAAAAGACACAGAGCTGCAAGGACCAATTATTTTTCACTTTCACTGTGCTGTTTTATGTGGCGCCAAGAGGCTAAGCATAGAAATTATTCAGGACTATGATCTTACACATTTGTATTTATACAGTATTTTCATTAATAAGTATGGGCCCTTCATAGATTTATAAAGAAAAAAGAAAATTTCATGATTAGTCACATTTTGCATTTAGTTTTGAGATTCAGTCACTAATGGTGAAGTCCGTCGTCTTTCTTCCCTTTTTTCTTACATCAGACCAGACCACATGGGTTGCAAATGAGGTAATGGGAGCGTTCTTAAATAAAGATCTGTATAATTAAACATTTCAACATTATGGTGTCCACGTGTGTGCTTGTTTCATTCGTTAGCTTGCATTGCGAATGCTATAACCATCATTTTTGTAAACAGCCTGTTTACAATCAAGCAGCCTTGTGTGTTTGTTTACCTGGTGTTCCCCTCTCTCCTTTGGGTCCCGGGCTACCTGGATATCCGGGTTCGCCCTTCTGACCAACTCGGGTGTCTGTTGGCGTATTAATTACCTGATGGGAAAACGAGTGGTGAAATAGATGTCTTTAAATGATCGTGACTTTTTATTCAGTTTAACACAGACAATTTTATTTTAAATGTTCAAAAGAATAAATAATTTGATATTACAAATAATACAAATATTCAAATTTTTTTGTCTTTTTACAAAATACTAAGTCTAAATATGAGAAAAAATGTCTCCTCTGGTGGTCAGAAGGGGGAAGTGCGCTGGCATCACTGGTAGAAAATTAGGATTGTTTTTTTAATTGACGTCTGACTACTTTGTCAAATAATAATAATAATAAAATGAATACACACCACTCCTGGTGGACCAGAATCCACGATCACCTTTAAGTCCCTTTAAAGAAACAAAAGTAAAGCTGATCCCTGTTAAATTGTTAAAAGTTGAAACATTGACAAAAGTCTTGGATGAAACCTACTCCCTCTCCATCCCTGCCTGGAGGACCTGGCAGGCCTGGCTCTCCTTTGATTCCCTGATAGTGGAAATAATTTTTTAAAAAAGATACATTAATGAATTTAATAGCAAATAACCATCATGAACTAGGAAATTTGTTAATAGAGCTCACAGGGAATCCTGAAGGACCTGGATCCCCATCTTTGCCGGGTTTTCCCCTGTAAGAAGAGAGAATAAATGATCAAGGTTTGTGTCTTTTATTCACACAAATATATTGAGTTTTATACTACTCTTGACAGGCAAAAGTACCTGAATAATACGAGAAAATGGGAACAATTACCCCAGTTTAGGACTTTTTGAAGTACTGGTAGGAGTATTACTACCAATTAGTAGTAAATGGGTTTTGGCAGGGTGAATGAAAACTATTTCATTGCCTTTTTTTGTTAACATCCAACTGCTTGCTTCTAAAATTTTGTCCTTTTGTGAGACTTTGTAGTGTTGACAGAGTGACCTGTGTAAATTGGGATACTGGCAGCCACTTTGCCACATACACAGTTCATGGTGGCCTCATACAGGAAACATGACAGGAATGACTTGGGGGAAAAATCAGCACCTTATGTTAATTTTCCAGATTGTTTAAAAAAAGACCAGAAATGAGGTTCAAAATATTGTTGGATGATGTGAAAGACTTTTCAATACTCTGAGGAACTCAGAATTCAGTTTCTTGGTCTAATGGTTATGGTTGTACATGGAGAAATGGATCAGACTTCAGCACCAGGTCCTTGTAAAGATGTACTTACACGTTTGCCTGGCTCCCCTGGTTCTCCTTTCTCACCTTTTTGTCCACCAGATGGACCCTTAAAAACCAATGACATAAGCATTAATATGTTGTTGTATTCAGTACAGGGGATCTTCCTGTAATTTGGAGCAAAGTTTGAAACGGACACTTACAGGTGGTCCTGGAATACCAGGCTCACCTGGAGGGCCTGGAGATCCTGGGTCACCCTTTAGATAAAACAAAAACAAAGTTATAATGGTGCAGTGGTGTTGCTTGCTGCAGCTAAAAGCAATTTACAAAACCCTGTGTTGCCCTCTAGTGGGAAACTGTGGTACCAGGAATAAGATTCTGGCCTAAACTTGATATTAAATAACTTCTGCTAATGCAGTTTTTGTGAAACTGAGATTTTTTTTAAAGATAGAAATGACAGCATATTTAATTCTGTAAAATGTCTTTATCTGAAGGCATTTATTTTCTGTCATGGCTCATCATGTGGCTTCAGTTAAAGTTACAACCTGTCAGCATCTAACAGAGTTCAATGGTGCCCTCTGGTGGTGTGTTGTGGTACTTTGGAATAAGGACCAAACGTGATGGTTAAAACTACTATAAAACTAGTTTATGTGCATTTTAATAGCCTGACCTTAATATTTCTATTACTTCCCAAATAAAAACCTTTATCAAAAGAAATATAAATGTGTCAATGGAAGTAGATTAAGTCTTTCCATTACAGGACAAAAATTATTGTTGTTGCTGTTATTATTATTATTATTATTACTATTACTATCATTACTATCATCATTATTATTATTATGCTTGAGATGGATAATGTTTTTGATGGTAAGGAAATTCACCAGCTTCATTGCATTTTCTTTCCCACTTTAGGTCTATTGGTAGTTCACAGCGAGTTTTTCTGCCAGCACTGAAGCAGGAAGTCTGTCGGCTGCCATAATTTCATGGTTTTCATCAGTTTACATGGTAGTACGTCTATCAAATTAAATC
Organism: Atherinomorus stipes; assembly: GCA_023101725.1. Taxonomy (NCBI): domain Eukaryota; kingdom Metazoa; phylum Chordata; class Actinopteri; order Atheriniformes; family Atherinidae; genus Atherinomorus; species Atherinomorus stipes. The sequence goes on along the minus strand of JALJCO010001775.1, from coordinate 1,642 downwards.
AAATCAAAATTCTAATGAACTACTGTGTTGTTGTTAAGTAAATAGCCTTTTTTCTTTCTTTCTTCTTCTGATTTTGATTTATTCTCCTTTTTATGTCTTTTCATGTCTTTTATTGTGAACGATGTGATGATGGAAGCCGGCAACAAATTTCTTCCTTAGATTAATAAAGTTTACCGAATCAAACCAAATCAACCCAAATCAAACTTTGTTTATAAAGCACCTTTCATGCCAAAGAAGCGCCATAAGTGCTTTACATCATAAAAACAACTATAGAAATAATGTCTGGACACAAAAATATACTTGCATATACACATATAAACGTACAAGATAAGAAAACCCCTAAAAACAGTAAGAACAAACCTGGAGACAGGACAATACTTCTCACTCATTTGCTCATTCTACTTAAAGCATTGATGAAATGAAGGAGTTTTGCTGCAGATAATGTCTTACATGGAGGCTGCCCCTCATACTTCAGATGCACCGAAGGGTGACTCAACCTAATATCTTCCAAAGGAGTCAAAGTGATGCACCGGTGAGTAAATGCATATATAAACTCCTAGAAATAAGGTCCAGGTTGAATAAAAGGAAAGTTATCCTTTAAGACATTTATAAACAGCTAAAAACAACCCTTTAAAATCAATCCTGAAATGCATGGGGAGCCAATGCAGCGATGTTAAAACTGGTGTGTGTCTGTGGCCATCCTGTGTGTGTTTCATCAACGACTAGTGACGCTCATCACTTTTAGGTTGGTGAACTCATAATACCTTGTCTCCTCTCTGAATCTCCGTCTCTGGTGGCTTCTTCTTGTTCCCCGACCTGTCCTTCTGTAGGACCTGGAGGCCTTTCAAAACCCTGCTCACCCTGCGTTCACACCAGAAACAGACAAAGTTTGGATCGAATGGACTGATTAATAAATCAGTTTGTTGTTCTCCCCTCTGCACAGAAACCCATCTACAGTATCTCTACCTTTTCTCCTTTGGGGGTCCTTGGAAGTTCCAACCCCTCATGTTTCCCTGTTGAGACAAAACAGAATCGGGTTCACATATTGATGGAAAATATAGGAGAAATTAAAAAAAGAATATGATCATCCTTGAAGGAAGAGTCTGATTTCACCTTTGGTCCAGGAGGACCAGGGGGACCTGGACGACCCTGGAAAACAACACAAGAAATATTTCGAGTTTACCACAATAATGTCAATGTAAAGACGTGATATTATGATGGGGAGCCTTCCTTCACCTCGTAGCCTCTGGGACCAGGAGGGCCAAGTGGACCCCGTGTTCCTGCAGGTCCAGGAAAACCCTGTGAAAAGAAGACACAGAAACCATTTTTGAGCTTCTATGGCGATCTATAAATGGCTGATATTACACATTTTTTTCACGTTTATCTGTTTTCAACACTTTATTTGTTTACACTGATTAAATTTGGCCTGTAATGACAGATAAAGTCAAGGTTTATGATATCTATCTGATAACATTATCCATATTACAAATAATGACTGTTTTGGTCCTAACTTGACTATGATACTAACTCACAAGTTTCCTCCTTTAGAAGCTTGTAAAAGAAAAAAAAAAAACATATTTGGTGATTTTGATGTTAATAAGGGACTTGAATGAGAATAATTTATGTGTAAAAGCTTAGAAGA
>JALJCO010001774.1:0-46209 GCA_023101725.1 Atherinomorus stipes | reverse complement strand
GTGTATTTTTTGCTACTTGTTTTTGTGATGGCCAAATTACTATTTTCTTCTGTCTTCGAGCATGCCGTCAGCTACGGGTCTTTTCTCATGCTCCTACTGTATAAGTCAATGAAGTCATGAACGTAGCTGACCAAGAGAGCATTGTTTCAGCCTCGCTAGCAACAGAAATGGAGGCAAATGCTCTCTTAAAAATCATTTGCTGCAATTGGTGGTGGTGGTGTGTGTGTGTGTGTGTGTGTGTGGGGGGTGTGGGGGTGTGTGGGTGTGGGTGGGTGTGTGTGTGTGTGTGGGGTAAAATGAGAAAAATTAGTTACAATTATATTTGTTCATAGTAGTAGTGATGCTTGTGAACTGTACTGATTTCTCTCGTTTTCTTCTTTTCTTCATCTCTCATCTGTTTATTTCTTCAGGTAATACCAGACACTGAACACTTCTACCACAATTCTCTGGACTTGGCGAACTTTGACCTGATCCCACTTTTTATATTGTGGAGAAACAATAAATATGTCGCAGTGCACAAAATCAAGTCTTCCAGTGCATCTATCATTAAAAGCTTTTTTTTATTTTTTTTTTATCAATTATAGCTATTGTGCTGAAGTAAATCATGTGGATACTACAGTTAAGATACTATGATGATCACTACTGTAAGGTTTACACACACTGCAAATAGTCAACAAGTTAAAAGCATAATTTTTACAAACAAATTCTATTTTGTCCTTTCTTTTCTTTTGTTAGCTTTGTTCATATCCCTCCTGTTGGTATATTTTATGTAGCACTCTGTTATAACCAGCATTAGCTGCTGCAGACAGCTGTTGGTTTACCTGATATGTCACAGTGATATTAAGTGCTTCAGCTGCAACGTCCCTCTCCAAACTGTCAAGACTGACCCACTCCAGAGAAGTTCTTTGAAAACTCGATTTTCTGTTTTGTTACATGTATACAGCTTGCCTTTTTTAAAATTTATGCAAACTATGATAAACATCTGGCACAAATTATGTGATGTGAAAAAAAAATAATTAATGGATGTTACCTCCTCATCACTTGCAGGATATATCATTTTTAAAAAAAGAAAATTACAGATCAACTAACATACTATAGATGCTTATATAAACCTATTTGAATGTATTATAAATTATCACAAAATAAACAAATTAAAAAATCTTTTAAATTGGAAAAAGAAACGTTATCATATCCTGAGTGTAACTCTGGGCCTAGTAGCGTCCATCTTTGTTTCTGACAAAAAGGAACTTCATCAAAATTTTCTTGTGGAGAGAACGTCTTTAGGGGTTTAACCTCCTGGTTAAAGTCTAAATTTTAATCTGTCCCCTCCCCAAGCTGTACTAGATGCAGGTAGGGATGTTGAATCTGAGGCCTCATGAGACACTAGACATTTTGACACAGCTGCCAAGAGATTGTCATTGAAGTCATTTGAGACAGTCAGTATGCGCTCCATCTGCTGGCTGTGGATGTGTACTGCAGCTGAGGGAAACATTGCATGGAGCTGTCTTGTCTCTGGCTCGGTGTAAAATAAAAGATACGGTTGTCAACCTTCTGTTTAGTGTTTCCTTTGTGGTTAATATCTTGGAATTATCCTCTGTGATAAAATGAGTATTTTTATATAAATTCCCAAGCGATCGGAACCCGAATAAAGCATTAACAGATTAATAGACCCAGTCTCCTCAAAGATTCCACCATCTATTGGCACTGGATCTTACTTTTTACAGTGTTGCCGGTTAGACCGGGAGCCTATGAAGCAACCAATCAGGTGACTTTATCCAAGGCTTGTGATTGGTTGGAATTGTAGCACAAGTGTAACACTGCATTAAGTTGAGCGAGCGCATTGAGAGAACTGAGCGCAGATGATGTGCACTGCGAGCATGTGTGCCGTGGAGAGGAGGAAACATTGATGGAGCAGATTAATAAAACTGAGAGCCAGTTTTCTGTTTTTTATCGCCGTGGGTCTGCACAGGAGCATACAGAAATCAATTTTGTGTGCATGGGATTTGTTTTTGTTTGGTCAATTTAAATTATCCTTTGCATGAAAATATTTTAAAATCAATATAATCCTCCCCCTTTCATCCCCTTTTTCTTTTTTTTTTCTTTGTATCTGTTCTGTTTTTCATCATCATGGACAGAAACCTTTTCTTTTCTATTTCATTTTCTTATCTACTGTGGAACCTACCAGAAAACCTGGAGCTGAGAGTCAGAGAAGCCAGCAGCACCACTGTTTTTTCTGTGTATGACTGAATCCTGCCGTCGTGTGTGGACGTAATGATGAATTGTGTTCACTAATGATGGTGATTTCCATAGAAACATGTCTGCTGCCTGGGGGCCTGAATAACATTAAGCTGTTTTTTATTTCATCTTTTTCTTGCATACAGACAATTTTCTGATTCTCTTAATCTGTTATTGATGTTATGAATAAATACGTGATGATGAGGTCCAAAAATTCTCTTTAATAATGTTGAAAAATGTTCTTAAATCATTGAACAATGTGTCCACACAGAACATCACTTACTGGCAAACTGCCCAATTACAGACTTGTAATGTTACTGACCTCCCATCTTGTTTGAAAGATATGAAATAAATAAAGGCTGATGTCTATAAACTAGGAATAACATAAAATCATTTACCATTATCCTTTATTCATTTGTTTTAGTGTAAATCCTCTAAAGCTCTTACTTTTTCAAGCTAAAGCTGAGTCTCCTCTTTGCCAATACTTGCTTTTAAATTTACTAAACTTTTATTTATATCTGCACTGAACTGATTTTTATTCTTTTGTTGCATCCATGTAAGTGTTTTATGTGCTTCGATCTCACAGCCTATTTATATGTGACTTTTATACCTTGTATTAATGTCTTTTATGTCCTCTGTGAAACACTTTTTATGGCTGTTTCCTTGAATAAAGGTCTTTTGCCCGAAACTGTTGCCTTTTGCTTTGTAATTTTGATAAACTGATTCCTCTGACTTTCAAGTGAGTTAGATATTGTGCAGAAAGATTTAGAGTAATATAAAATGCATCATGATGAGATCAGATAAAGATGACCTGATGCTAAAAAGCATGGATGTCAGCGTTTGATATATTGTGTGTGGCGAGACACCGAATACTTGCAAACTACACGTTGATGTGTTTGTGCGTGTGTGGGTGCTGTTTGTTTGGTTTAATGATTAACCATATATATTACAGACATCTGCTCAGAGGTGTCAGTGTATAAGTATGCAGCCTCATGCCTCTCTTGGATGTGTTAGTGTGTGCGGTCTGAGTCGGGAGGGCCATAATGACCTCATTTCCTGCTGAAATATATGCAGGCCCAGCACCAGCACATAAACCTTCAAATAAACCTTATAAACTGCAGCACCAGGCCTGTTACCTTGAAACATACACAGCCTCCACAAACGCCATGAGCAACCTCTGAAATAGTGACATGGTACCAGCAAAATGCACCTGCAGCTGATGGATGTCACTGATACTGTGCAGGTGCTGCATGAGAAAACAGTCACAGCATAAATATATGAGAAAAAACACACATGCCCGCAGTTATTGTCCCTGCAGCTCTGTCTGTAAACGGGGCGATAAAGTCAACAGTGGAGACAGCTTGATAGAAGTCATCTTTGTCAAAGCCACTTTTAAAATTTAACTAGACATTAACAGGAGAGCAGCGTTGCTGTGTTTCTATATCATCCTGTGATTCTGTCCCTGGTCCACATTTCTTCAGTTATATACTGTAGATTTACCATTTACCAGATGGTTTGAGTGACTTATTCAGCCCCAGTTTCTGTCATCAGTGCATCATTTGGATCTTTGGACGAATGTAAAAGCTAAATTCCCAGTTTTGATTTGATTCAGTCTTTCTGGCTACATCTGCAGACATCATGTTAGTCATCTAGCATGGGCGACTATCACCAAATGTAACTAGTGAAAAGAAAAATAAACATATTTCTAAAAATTAACATGAAATCTACAAAAATTTGTATTTATTTTTCTTTTTAATAAAATGTATTACATGAATGTTTATTAATTTATCAATTTAATTTTATTTCTTTATTAATTTCATTATTGTCCTTTTAAGTTTCTAGCTTAAAGGAGTTGTTTGTAATTTTATTGTGAAAACTTTGTGAAAGTCAGTGTTTGGATTCTCAACATCCTGTCTACTCTTGGTCCGTCATGTCCTAGACTGACAAGTACAGACTAACAGCCTGATACAAATGTCTAGTTATTAGTTTCAGAGGGCTTGGTGGAGCCCGATGATTAATGTTTTTTTAATCAATTTTATGGAATATCAATTACTGCCCTTGGGCACCTATTAATAACAAATAAATTACCTCAAACAACCCCCAAGACTTATTTAAAAATCGATGCATCTGATGGATCCTGGATGGCTGAACTTCAGATTCAGGAGCTGTGTGGTCTTTGTTCAGGTCATGGAACAATAGACTACCTCTGAACTCTCAGCAGGGTCCTACAGGGTCCATGGCAGTTCAACCAATCACTTTACATGTGCTTTGTAGACTTGGAGAAGACATTCCTCTCAATTTACTGGTCGATCTGCATCCCTACTAGTCATCAGCTGTGGGAGAAAAACAAGATGACAGATACAGTTGGCCAAATTGACTTTCCTGCAGGGCACTCTTTAGAAATAAGGTAAGGAAGCTCAGTCATCCAGGAAGGGTTTTAGGTAGAGTATTCCACATCCAGAGAAGCCAGATGAGGTGCAGGCAAGTGATTGGGATGCCTTCCTGGGAGGATGCCCACTGGGAAGACCTAGGATGTGATGGAGGGACTATGTCTCTTAGTGGGTCAAGGAATGCCTTGGCATTACCCCAGATAAGCTGGGGGAAGAAACCAGAGAAAGGGAAGTCTGGGCTACCCTTCTTAAACCTGCTGTCATCACAACCCATCCTCCGATAAACAGTAGAAAATGGATGGATGGATGGATGGATTTTTTTTCACCTTTAAAAGACTTGGTCTTTTTCCATTTGAGTTTTACAGGGTAAAGATCGCATCTCGTTAACTTTTTTTTTTTTTTTCCTTAATACCAATTTTTCCGGTACAAACTAGTCTAGGGCCAATTCATATTTTAACACTATATTGGTTTAATGGATCACACACTTGGTTTAATTTTTATTCAATAACTAAACCAAATCCACTTGCATTTAACAAATGAAACATTGTAAAATATGACAAGCTAAACATGAATAACATGATAATAAAAAGTATGACATCAGATTGTCATAAAGACATTTCCATGGAATAAAATTAGATCCTGCAAGAACAAATACCAAAGCTTAAGTTTGGATTGTCAACACAAAATCTACTAAAAATTTAATTTTACTACTGTAAAAGAACTTCAGGAAAAATTGATGGAAATGGATAAAAACGATAGAAATCAATAAGGGTGGAGTAATAAAATAAATTAAAAAATAATAAAGGTTCAAATCAAATCTGCAAAAAGAAATCTACGGTTGAATAAAAAGCATTTAATTCAACAATTTATTTAATATTTTCTAAGAAATTGTTAGAGCTGCCAAACATGGCAGATGTTTTTCAGATCTGTAGCTTATTTTTTTTTCTTTCTTTTTGGTTTGTTTCTTAAAAGTTCCACGATCTTTCCAACAATTATTGGATGTGTGGTTTTGGGTTGAAGGCTGGAAAGCTTCAGTGGAGGATAGAGTTGGCTAGCATTAGCATGTATTAGCTTGCATTAGGTAATGCTCCTTCCAGACCTCTCAGCTCTTTATTGTGACCTCTGTTTGGCAAACCTTATTCACTCAATTATCTTGCTTTTCCAGAATATTTTGGCCTTTTACAGGTGGTTTGGGACCATTTTTGTATCCAAATTTTGTTTTAAATACTTGCATAACTCTCACTATAAGCTAGTCGCTAGCTGAATGTCTTCTTCTGCTTATTGGAGTTGTTTAACAGCCACTTGACATGTTGGAACCACAGTGGTTGGAAACTGCTTTGCAACTAGGTTCCCATCAGCATTGTTTCTGTCTTCCCATACCGTACCGTCTTCTCCCGCTTATCCAAGGTTGGGTCAAGGGGGCAGCTGCCTAAGCAGAGAAGCCCAGACTTCCCTCTCCCCTGCCACAGCTGCCAGCTCATCCCAAGCGTTCCCAGGCCAGCCGGGAGACGTAGTCCCTCCAGCGTGTCCTGGGGCTCCCCCAGGGCCTCGTCCCAGTGGGACGTGCCTGGAACACCTCACTGGGGAGGCGTCCAGGAGGCATCCTGGCCAGATGCCCAAGCCACCTCATCTGGCTGTTCTTGATGCGGAGGAGCAGCGGTTCCACTTTGAGTTCCTCCCAGATGACCGAGCTCCACACCCTTTCTCTAAGGGAGAGCCCAGTCACCCTGCAGAGGATGAGGGTAGGAACGTAGATCGACTGCTAAATCGAGAGCCTCGCTTTTTGGCTGAGCTCCTTCTTCACCATGACAGCAGAGTCTGCATCACTGCGGATGCCGCACCAATCCATCTGTCCATTTCCTGCTCCATTTTTCCCTCAGTCGTGAACAAGACCCAGGGATACTGGAACTTCTCCACCTGGGGCAGGACCTCGTTCCCGACCCAGAGAGGACACTCCACCCTTTTCTGGGTGAGGACCACGGTCTCGGATTTGGAGGTGCTCATTTTTATCCCGGCTGCTTCACACTTGGGTGCAAATCACTCCAGCGAGAGTTGGAGATCAAGGCCCGATGAAGCCAATAGAACCACATCATCTGTAAGAAAGCAGAGACCCAATCCTGAGGCCACCAATGTGGATCCCCTCAACACCTCGGCTGCGCCAAGAAATCCTTTCCATAAAGGTTATGAACAGGAGCCGTGACAAAGGGGAGCCTTGGCGGAGTCCAACCCTTACCAAAAATGCATTCCACCTACAGCTGGAAATGCAGACCAAGCTCTAGCACCCGTCGTACAGGGACCGGACAGCTCTAACAAGGAGGTCCGGTACTCTGTAGTCCCGGAGCACCCCCCACAGAAATCCCCAGGGGACACGATCAAATGCCTTCTCCAAGTCCACAAAGCACATGTAGACTGGTTGGGCAAACTCCCATGCCCCCTCCAGGATCCTGAAGAGGGTGTAGAGCTGGTCCACTGCTCCACGACCAGGATGAAACCACACTGCTCCTCCTCAATCTGAGGTTCGACTATCTGACGGACCCTCCTCTCCAGGACCCCCAAATAGATCTTACCAGGGAGGCTGAGGAGCGTGATCCCCCTGAAGTTGGAGCACACTCTCTGATCCCCCTTTTGAAGAGGGGACCACCACCCCAGTCTGCCAGTCCAGAGGTACTGCCCCCGATGTCCATGCAATGCTGCAGAGGGGTGTCAGCCAAGACAGCCCAACAGCATCCAGAGCCTTAAGGAACTCTGGGCGGATCTCCTCCACCCCCGGGACCCGGCCACAGAGGAGCTTTTTAACTACCTCGGCGTCCTCTGCTTCTGTGTTAGGGCTGGAATATATAGTATTTGCTGTGGATGCAAGTGTGCGTGTCAGGTGTTTGGAATGTTTGTGTACATAGTTGCTGAAGCACGTCAGGTGGCGGAATCGCTCGATACTAGAGGTCTCCACTAGGAGGACTATGCAGCACTTTGACTCTGAAATAATGAAAGGCCAATCTGCCGGTCACAGCCTATTTCCTGTGCATTTCTACAAATTGTTGTGGCACAGGTGTTTGTCACTGTGGAACAGGAAAGAAACCTAATAAGGTCAGCAGAAGTTGTGGAAAAAGTCCAAGAGACGCTCTTTAAAACGACTTGCCATTGCGTTTACCTCTGACCTCGTGTTCAGGCTTTTCTACGCATGAGCACCTCTAGCATTCAAGTCAATATTAAACAATATTGCGCCACGTGCACGTGGCATGTTACCTCGTGTCAACACGCGCAAGCATACATAGGTACATTGGAAACGCATGGGTGCCATGGTGCGTACGCGGACGCATTGCCAGCAGCAAGTTTATTCCAGGCCTTAAAGTGCACTGTCCTGCGGCCCACAGGTACAAAAAAAGAAAGTTTTTTGCAGCCCTCTAGGTGGCATTCAAGGCCCAAGCGTGGGCCATGGCCCTATGGTTAAAAATCACCGCTGAAGGTCATATTACAGGCAAGAACATTTCTGAAAAGATTTTTTTTGGGTTTTAACATCACATAAACCTGTTATCAAAACAAGAGTGTGGGCACTTTTTGGATATGTGGGGGACTGTATGAGTCTGTATCTTTATTTTATTAACACAGATTTGCATTTTTTCAAGAGAAAATTTAGGATTTCTCTCCTTTAGTCCATCCTGACCTGTGAAAATCCTTTGAACTACAGGGAGTATTGTGCCCTTGAGTTATAAAGCAATTTCACAGTTCATCCCACAACTCACCTCTAATATATAAATTCAGGAGTGTTGGAAGGTAATGGTGTGTGTGCATGTGTGATGGTACAAGAGCTATGTTAGAGTTGAAACTGGGTGTTCAAATGGACAAAGGTTCATATAAAGGCTGCAGTCATCAGAAAAAATCTTATATTTGAGCCTCAGACTTTCTTTTAAACTGTAGTAAGAAAATAATATACATCAGTGGAGTTTGTTGGTAATGAAAATTTGCCAACATTTACTTCTGACTCCTTCTGACCCTGAATTTGGACAGATTAACATCCCTTTTATGAGTTAAAGTTGTACACAAACACAATTTAGGTGTATATTTCCATAAGTTGTGTTTGGGGTAGAAATATTCAGATCCTTTAATTACTTCACATAGTTAAAACTGTTAATCCAGAGTAATACCACCAAGAGTAAAAATAGAATTAAAACCAGTTTTATCCTTCTGATTGTTTTATGTAATGCCATAAGATAATCAAAGTCCAAAAAAAAATTACATTTGATGTTTAAATGTTTGTTTAAAAACATGTTCTATGTAACATAGTAAATATCTGTATGTGTAACGTAGTTTTGTAGATAAAGATGTTATTCAAGAGTTTATATCCTGGAAAACAATTCAAAACTGGAAATTTGCTCTTACTGCACAACAGCCGTGTGAATGCGTTTATGTTGAAAACATTAGACTGCAATGCAAAAACCTGAAAAAGGCAAAAAATTTTACACTGTAAAATAAGTACAAGATGTTAATCTTAAAATGGCAGGCAAAGATTTGAGGAAGGTTTTCATTGCACAAAGTAAAGAAGTAAATAGTAGTGCCAGGAGTGAGAGCTGACCTAATTCCTACCAATGTGGGAGACAATCTTTTAACCACCATAAGTTTATCAGCAACTTTGTTCCAGTGCAAGCTCAAGATCATTACGCAAATAAACTGTCCAATTCCTGGGCAGACTTTTTAGCCTGATGAAGAAATCATGCATGAGTTGAAGAAATCATGCAAGAGAAATGTTTTAAAGGAGTGATGCCATAGCAGTATAAACTATTTCAGGTTACTGATATTGCTGTATACTGTATATCCATTCTCCAAAGAAAAATTTTTCACTTTTTTAGGGTGGTTGATTTGGCATGCCAGATTTCCCTCCTCAGTAAAACAGTTGGGTACAGTAATGACATGATCTGCCATGAGACCCAGTTGACTTAATTTTTGATTGGCTACAACCTTATTTGGCCATAACCTTATTCAGAGACATGGGTCAAACTGCCGGTAACTAGTGGTTGGGGTTTGTTTGTTAAAGGCTATTTATTAGCATCATGGGCACTTCAGACAGCAGGGCTGGTCTGTCCAGGGACCATGGTCTCTGGCATGGACCAGTGGTTTTTGCCACTAGGGTCGCAACCAGCTCAGCAGTGGTCGCAGCAAGCTGCTGTCTGGCACGGACCTGTAGTCACTACCACTAGTAACATTGTTGTGGTTGCCTCCTTCTGTGTTGCTGCAGAAGTTGTTTTTTTTTTTTTACTTAAATTGGAAAAACTAAGCATAAGATGCTGTTTGAAAAAAACTGGCCAACACTTGAAGGAGCAGGAACTGAATATGAGCTCCTGTATTTGTTTGTTTTAAGGAGTATTTGGTAGCTTTAACCTTTCATGTCATCTAACTTTATTTTTTGGGTTATGTTTTAGGTTTAGATATATAAAAATGTACAAATTTGTAACATTTAGTGCTTTGGGACATAAATGTACCTTTCAGGCTCCCCAAAAGGTAGCCTACACATATCGTTGTCTTGAGGTCCATTTATGATCCATACAGGGTAACATAATTTTCCAGACTATAAGTCACAATTTTTTTTCAAAGTTGCAACTGCAACTTATTGTTCAGTGCAACTTATATATACTAAATATATGCAATTTATCATGTTTTTAAGTGTTAATTTATATTGACTAACATGAGCCAAGGAGCAAACATTACTGTCTAATGCCACAAGAGGGCACTCTAGGCTTGTGGCAACCATATTATGCTCCAAAGGCAAAGATCCCAAAATAGCCTTATCTCAGTGAGATGAGTTAGTTTTGGACATCTGGCTGTCATGTCTGTACTGTGGAACAAATCATCGAAGAACATTTATCCTTCTTATTTATGATATTTGTAATCATGTACTTTGGAATAAGAGTGATCAGGGAAGTTCTAGAAGCTACAAATAGAGTATGAGAAATTCAAAAATTGGCCTATTTTAAACAAATAAATGCAGCTCCTTCGCATCAGAAGGAGCCAGATGAGGTGGCTCGGGCATCTGGTCAGGATGCATCCTGGACGCCTCCCTGGTGAGGTGGTCCGGGCACGTTCCACGAGGGGAGACCCAGGACACGCTGGAGGGACTACGTCTCCTGGCTGGCCTGGAAACGCCTCGGGATCCCCCACAGATGAGCTGGGCGGCTGTGGGAGAGGCAAGTCTGGGCTTCCTTGCTTAGGCAGCTGCCCCTGTGACCTGACCCTGATAAGCGGAAGAAAATGGTATGGTACAGTAAATGCGGCTTATAGTCCACTACGACATATATGATTTTTTCCTCTCAAGTGATGTATTTTTTGACTGATGCGACTTATACCCAGGAGCGACTTATAGAAAGTACAGTACATAAATTTGTATGGTACCTTGAGGGACAGAAATGTACCCCTACACTACCCCTATTTCTGACAGTGTACCATAGATAAATATTAAAACCAGTTTGCAGTTATGACTGTGGTTTGTTTTAGACTTTGTATTGGCTCTATGTTTTTGAATATTCTCTTTTTCTGAGCATTTGTATTCATCTGTCAACATCCTCATTTTCTGTTCTTTCCCATTTTTCCTATCTCATATAGTCTGTCCAACAATGTAATTTCTCTTGCAGTGGGTTTGATGTGCAGCAGAAAGACAAGAGGTGAAACCGCTCTTAAGGCCATTTAAATCCACTGCAACGGTAAAAGGCAGACCATTAAAGAAAATGCTGGTATCCTGCAAAAAAACAAATGTATATAATTATCATGTAACCCAGAGTTCTCCTGAAATATGTCATTAAATTGGTCAAAATGAGTCCTGGTGTGATGCAGGAGCGTGCCAGGTATTGTTAATGGAGAAATTTTATTTATTCACGAGATGCAAAAAAAAAAAAAAAACCCCAAAGGCAGAAGCCAAAACTGTCTTAGTTTGTTGATCTCCTTACTTCAACTTTGATAAAATATAGAAACAGTCAGCACTTTAGTCGACCATGTTTTCTCCATGAATAAAATAATCTGCTCCTGCCACTTGGGGCTGCTGAAGTGTTGAGTTGCATGTTTAATCTGAGTAAAATGGGATTATAAACACAAGTCAAAACAACTTCATGAGGATTTGTTTGCCAAGCTGAGGCTGGCTCAGCAGCAGGGAGACTTTGGGTTGCATAATTCTTTTCATTCATTTGGTTTTGTAAACAAGAAGTGGAGCGGTGAATTTTCAAGCAGTGCTGTTGCTTGTTAGTGATGCTCTGGGACTGGGACACCAGAACGGCTCTGATCCGGAGTCTGATGGTGCAGCACAATGCGGTCGCTGATAGAAGGACGGTCCACAGGATCAGGTTCCAACTCAATAATCATGCCACAGATGCAGGAGATCACTTTGAGTCCTATTAGTGATGAGAAGTTTTTGCCTTTTCAATTTTCAAAAATTTTGGAAAAACTGTTTGATTATTTCATTGAAAAACAATCTTTGTTAAATGACAATCAGTTTGATTTTAGAAGCACTCGCTCAACGGCTCTAGCATCAATGAAAATCACAGATGACATTACAACAGAACTTGAAAATAAAAAGTCATAGATTTGGAGATTTTATTGATCCTAAAAAGGCTTTTGACACTCTTGATCGTAGTCTAAATTATAAACATATGGAATTAGAGGTATGGTATCAAATTGGCAAGGAAAGTTTATGTGTATAGCACATTTCATGTACAGGACAATTGAAAGTGCTTTACAAAAAACATTTAAAACATTACAGGGATGTGCAAAAGAAAAAAGAACAGAACAAAAAAAGTAGAAGAATGATTTAATGATTAAAAACATTTCAAACATATAAAAGTAAAAAGAGAGAATATGGAGCTGTGTGGATTTTAACTTTTGAATAAAATCTATGTAAATCAGCTGAGCACAGGTGGGTCTTTAACCTGGATGTAAATAAACAGTATTTCAGCTGATCCGAGGCTTTCTGGGAGTTTGTTCCACACATTTGGAGCATAGAAGCCGAATGCAGCTTCTCCGTGTCTGGTTGTGACTCTGGGAACTGATAAAAGACCACATCCAGATGACCTGAGGGCTTGTGCCCGCAAACATAATAAACCACAAACATAATAAAAATATACAGCTTTTATTGTAATAATCCTGCAAACGTAATACATTTCCTACAAATGTAATAGCCACTCCCTACTACAAATGTAATAGCGATTTTCCACAAATGCAATAACTATTACGTTTGCAGAGATTTATTACTTTTGTGGGAAAGTGTATAATTTCCCATAAATGCAATGATGCAATAAATAATGTTGTGTTTGTTGTTTGATTGTTGTTGCCTTTTGTTTCCTACCGACCCCCTCCCCCAGCAAAACTTTTTTTTTTTTCTTTTGCCTTTTCTCCTTTTTTTTTTCCTATTTAAAATAGGAACCCCCCCCCCCCCCCCCCGCAAAGCTGTGTCATTTTCATCGCTCTCTCTCTCTGTCTCCCTCTTGTGCTGCTGTATGCGGTAAATTGAATTGAATTAATAAACCTATTTTGGCCATTTTAGACTGATGTGTTGTGTGTACAAATTATCAATAAATTCAGTTTCTTCATTTTTTAGAAAAACATTGTCACAGCATTTTTTTTTAAATCAAGCTATCCACAGTTTATGTCATCTCGCTCACCACTGTCTGCAGCTTCCTCTGGACTACAGTGGCCGCCATGACAATGACAAAGCAGCAACTGTAAGTTATCAGGCTGTTGCCATCTTCGGGCATAGGCCCTCAAGTAGACCTTAACTTTAGCAACACCATCCCTAAATACGTTTTTAAAAGAAGTATTACATCTTGGCACTAATATAGGCATGTTAGTGGCGTGACCGCAGCCGCAGTAGGAAACAACAGGGAACAACAATCAAACAACAAACACAACAACATTATTTATTGCATCATCACATTTGCAGGAAGTTATGCACTTTCCCTAAAACATAATAAATCTCTGCAAACGTAAAAGTTATTATATTTGTGGGAAATTGCTATTACGTTTGCAGGATCATTACATTAAAAGCTGCATATTTTTATTACATTTGTGGTTTATTAAATTTGCAGGAATTATTACGTTCGCAGGCATAACAGGGGTCTTGTAGGTTCATACTGAGTCAAGAGGTCACTGATGTATTTTGGGCCAAAACCATTCAGAGCTTTATAGACCTGTTGGCCTGCAGGGCCTGTATGCAAATGCAGTTGTGCCATTGCTTGCAGGTGATTGGTCGGCTCATCCTGCTCCTGGTGGATCCAGCAGTCACTGATTTTCTAGGTAGACCAGTAAAGACACTGTTACAATAATCAAGCTGACTGAAAATGAATGCGGGGACTAGTTTTTTCAGATTTTGCTGAAACATCAGATCTTTTATCCTTGAGATGTTCTTAAAGTGATTAGTGGGCTAATTTAGCGATTGCATTGACGTGTTTTTCAAAGTTTAGGTCTGAGTCCATCACTGCACCCAGATTTCTGGCCTGGTTGGTGGTTTTTTCAGGTGTATCGACTGAAGTTCAATGGCGACCTACAGTCATTTCTCTTTGGCTCCAAAAACAATCACCTCAGATTGTTTTTATTCAGCTGAAGAAAGTTGAGGCACATCCATTCATTCATCTCCTTAATGCATTTACCAAGATCCGTACAGAGCCTCGGTATCCTGGTGTCACTGTAATATACGTATATCTGTGTGTCATCTGCATAGCTATGGTAACTAATATTGTTCTTTATATTGGGTCTTCAGTTATTTAGAAAATAGACAAAAATATGTTAAGTATGCAGGTTCTGGGGGCGGTGATTAGCTCAGGTGGTTGAGCAGCCGCCCCATGAACAGAGGCTACAGCTCCTCAGCGGAGTCCGCCCCGGTTCAATTCCCAGTCCAGGTCCCTTTGCTGCATGTCGCTCCCCACTCTCTCTGCCCCTCTCCTGTTGCTATATACTGTCATATAAAGGCCACTAGTGCCCAAAAAATCCTTAAAAAAAAAAAAAAAAAAAAGTATGCAGGTTCTGAATCCAATTTAAAAACAATTTCATGTGGAGTTCCTAAACGCTCTGTACTGGGGCCTTAATTTTTCAATTTTATATATCAATGACCTTTGTGCTGAATCAAAGATATTGCTTTTTGTTCTCTTTGCAGATGATACAATTTTTTTTAAATCTGTGAAGCAGATGTCATCAACTACTGTTCTCAGTGTCTCACAGAACAACAGAAAGACAGACCGCAGCAATCTTCCTGTAAGTGATCTTATTTACTTTATTCTAACCACTATTAAAGTTTGCCACTGCTGTTCCAACAGCCAAGAAATGTGCAAGTCCTTTCAGATTTCCTTGATATTGTTTAGAAAGTAGTCCGATTCTCATCTGTTGCACTTATTGTACACATTCACAGAAATGCCACCCCAACAATGGTGGAGCGTCCAACTTGTCTGGATTAGTCTTTACACATGACTCTTAAAGGCCACTGGAGAAGTACCGACAAGTTCAGAGATTTTCTTTTTTTTATTTCTTTTTGTGCTCGTAACTTAAATAGTCTTCTATCTTTGTGTCTGGAAAATTAAACATTATTTTACTTGCCCTGAATTTCTAAGATGGTTATAACTCATTTAACATCAAAGCATACTGAAAATGACCCCAGATGGGCTGTTCTCCGGAGCTCACATCAAAGATTACGGATAATTAAAGCCTCTCCAAAGCAAACAGTGTTTTCATTTTCTGGTGTGAAAGTAGGTTTCACATAATGTGAGCCTCTGCTGGGCCGGGACACACACACACACACACACACCCACACACACACAAAGTGGAGATTTTTCAACATGTTTTTGATGCTGCTGGTGAGTGGGCTCCATCCATTTGTTTTTATTAATAACTTATATTTTCTTTCTCATCCAGCAACAACAAAACAAACATGTTCCACATATGCCCCCAAAATTACTTTGAGGCTTTTTAATTGTGTTAATTGTGAAGTAGATTATAAACATTGTCACTGATATCAGCAAATAATCATGGCATCACCTTGATCACATGGCAGCAACTCCATACATTTAGTCATGTTGACATTGTCAAGATGACTTGATGAAGTTCAAACTGAGCATCAGATTGAGGGAAGAAAGGGGATTTAGAAAAATTTGAACATGGCATGGTTGTTGGTCTGAGTATTTCAGAAGCTGCTGATCTACTGGGATTTTCACACACAACCATCTCTACAGTTTAAAGAGAATGTTCTGAAGAAGAGGAAAATATCCAGTGAGCAGCAGTTGTCAGGACCAGAATGTCTTGTTGATGTCAGAGGAAAATGGACAGACTGGTTGGAGATGATAGAAAGGCAACAGGGAGTCAAATAAGCACTGGTTCCAACCAAGATATGCAGAATAGCATCTGAACACACAGCACATCCAACCTTTAAGCCGATGAGCTACAGTACAGCAGCAGATTTCAGCTCCACAGTCAGATGCAAGGCTCAGAATTAGGGGGAAACAACATGAAAGCATGAATCCATCCCAACATGTATTAATTCTTCAGGCTGCTGGTGTAGCATTTTCTTTGCAGAGTTTGAGCCTCCTAGTACAAGCATTGCATTGTTTAACTACCACAGTCTACCTGAGTATTGTTGGTGACCATGTCCATCCCTTTATGATCACAGTGTAGCATCTTCTACTTCCAGCAGGATGATGCACCATGTCACAAAGCTCAAATCATCTCCAACTGCTTTCTTGAACATGACAATGAGTTGACTGTACTCCAGTGGCCTCCATAGTCACCAGACCTCAATCAAACAGAGCAGCTTTAGGATGTGGTGGAACGGGAGATTCTCATCATGGATGTGCAGCCGACAAATCTGCAACAACTGGGTGATTTTATCATGTCAATATGGAGCAAAATCTCTGAGAAATGTCTCCAACACCTTGTTGAATCAGTGACGCAAAGAATTAAGACAGTTCTGGAGGAAAAAAAGGGTCCAACCTGATACTAGGAAGACACACCTGATAAAGTGGATGATGAGTATAGTTCAAGTGTTATCAGAAACTTTTCCTAAATCTAACAAAACAGTGAGTGAATAAAAAAAAAAATATGGTGCAGGGGTAATCCATGTCTGCACCTTTTTTGTCTCTTTTACTGATGTGCAGCTGCCGACACCTGTCCAGGTGAACCCTGCCCCTTGCCCAGATGGGATGAGCTCTATCCACAACCTAAGCATGACTAAAGCAAGTAGGTCAGATGCACATGACTTTCTCTGGATGATGCTGCTTTTGAACCTGCAGGTATTTCACAGACACCCGCCAAAACCTGCAAGCCACTGCTCTCAACTCTCTGGAAAATGTCAGATCACATGTAGAACTCACAGCGTCTTGCATTAACACCGCATGTAATCTAAGAAGTTCAGATCTATCCAAGGACACTGGATTGATTCTCCAGTGAGGACAATCTCCAAAAATCTAATTAGGCCAAGCTTTGCCTCAGAAGACAGCCTGTGCACATCAGCAGTATAAATTCTTCATGTGTTCCCGTAGGAGTCCCCTGGTTCAGATCGGAGAGCAAATCATCCAGCTGCATCCAAACACATCATTAGTGGAGTTTATGGCCCCGTGTTTTCAGGCGCAGGGAGTGTGTCTGTTGTTGGTAGTGGAGCACGACTTCATCATAACTCAAGCTGTTCATTTTGGTCAAAGTTCAGCTCAGCTCAGTTGTTTTTTAATCAGCTGCAGCTTGTAATCCCCCCAGTCAGCACGTAGATCACAAAATGTTGAAATGTTCTTTTGAGTTAGATTGAAAGACTATTTTAATGTTTTGTGCTTCAGAGCTGAAAAATAATCTCAGATGGCAGTTTCAACATAACAATCTTCTGAGGATTGTCGTCATGAGAAACTTAACAAACCCTGATTTTTATCAACATAAAGCAATCTTTTAAAAAGTCACTCTCAAAGTATTGACGGAAGATTTTAAAACTACTGAAGCTGGTTTCACTGAGGCTGAAATGTCTCAGATAAGAGGGAAAATTTATCCTTTTCTCCTAAATCCAGAAATTATATTAATATTGAATGATTTTCTATTAAAAGTCAAGATTTCTTAGTGGATAACCATGTGGTCCTTTGTCTTAAGGTTTCTTTAAAACGTTGAACTTCACTGAAGGGGCATTTAGATTACATTTAAAATCTTATCTGGTTTTCAAATGTGCTGATCTGAGTTGGTTCAGTCATTGATAGCTGGCAAATCAACTGTAAACATGTAGTGAATTATTGTTAACAACAGACTTCTTGAGTATTTTAGCTGTAAGTACTTTTAGATATTTACAGTTATAAGCAACAAGAAGCAGGTGCTAACACAATGAGCCAGAGACAAGGGGGGAAAAAGGAAAATAGGGGAAGCCAGAACCACTCAAGCAGATGCCAAACTCTGGTCATCCAGGTCCACCGTCCTGCAGGTTTTACATGCTTCCCTATTTCAAATCCCTGGTTGAAATGAAAAAGATCCATTGGCTTGTTGTCAAATTCTGAATAATGACCCATTCATTGGTGTGTTGAAGCAGGAAACATGTAAGACCTGCAGAACAGTGGCCGTCGAAGACCAGAATGCAACATCCCTGCACAAGCCCTCTGTTGTATGAATGATAAAAAAAAGTGCCACCATATCTTCACATACGATATTTTACTTCTAGAGACATGTACAGTGAAGACATGCACACTGAAAACTCCTGCTGGCTTTAAAAGGGACCAACTAGTTTCTTAGTTACTTCGACTCAGAAAATTGTGTTTTCTTTTTCTGTTCTTTTTTTAAACCCTACTTTCCGGTTGGATATTTGACCCAGAAGTTGGGTTATTGACTACAGCGTTGGTTTATTTTAACCCAGAAGTTGGGTCAACAACCCAACATCCCAAATGTCTGCGTTGAAATAACTAAAAAATTAGTCGGTCCCTTTTTAACCGAGAAGTTTTACTTAGGAGTTTTTAGTGAATGAATGAAGAAAATGAATGAATGAATGAAAAAAACACTTTTTTTTTATCCCAGAAGGGAAATTCAATATTGTAAAAAGCTCATACTCTTCTTACAATATTGAATTTCCCTTCCATAAATGTTCCGAACACACCAAAACAAATGGAAAAATTTAATACAGTCAGGGGAAACAAACATCTCACCGCCACATGAGAATAGAGGTCCAAAGGTGCGGATGAGCCGCACCTTTGGACCTCTACGGTAGCTTTATTTTCAGGAGGAAAACTCTGGATTCTACCTTTATGGACATTGGATAAAATGATCCAGACAGTTTTATTTACATGATGTTGAGCTTACATCGTAATGCTTTTGACATGCGCAGTGTTTCCTATTTCGGAAGAAGAATTTTTTTTTCCTGAACTTTTTGACGGTCAGAATGCTCAGTAATCCATAACTATTAAAAGGAGCTGTATTTTGTGCATATTTGAGAAATATCTATGAATATTCAGGTAAGCTCTAGCTTCCTTAACATGACTGACTGACCACCGGTGTACGCAACGAGGTGGCACCAATCATGAAGCGACAAATACGCATGCGCAGCATCGTAGCAAGACGCCTTCTTTGTTTAACAGAAACTCGAAGAGAATCCTAACCTATCCACACTCTCTAAGGAAGAAACAAACAGCCTGTGGGAAGATTTCGTCAGGACAAGCAGCCATCAGCTAACAGACGTTTGCTCCACAGTTCAGAAGAAAAGCTTTTTTTTTTTTTTTTTGTAGCTCTGGAGGACGGCAAGTTGGGAAAAATGTGGTTGCGTTTGGCGTGGGAATTTATTTGTTGTACTGGACGAATTGACATGTCAGAACTGGTTAGATTTTATCTTCAGGAGCGTAAAAAAAACCCTGAACTTTGTGTGTGAACTTCACTCCTGACAATTTCATGAATCTCGGGCAGTAAAATGTTTTTTTCTCGTGGATTAGTTCTGAAACCTGACACAGTTCCCACTATAAAAACGCCTCACGGACAGACAACAGCATGGTGAGTGAAAACGTCTCCCAGCTCAATGCTAACTATTAGCCTATGATTTATTTGCTAATTTATAATACTTACTTGTCAGGGGTCTCTGTGGTATTGCATGTAGGCCTACTTCAAACTCCACATCAGACTCTGGGTCGAGCGCATACAGCTCCATAACAGGCTGGTCCATTTTATTTTGTCGATCGGAGTCTGATTATCCATCAATGCTTACAAATAACATCCATGTGATTGCCGAAGCAGGTGCTAAAAACAATTCTGTTACCCTTCAGAATCTGTGTTTTTTCCGGGGTGACGTCATGAAACGGGCGTAAAACATGTTGCAATTGGTCGAGAGCTTCCATGGTTCAGTAGTCAGCTATCTTCCGTGTTGGAAATTAGACGCATAAAAAAACTAATATTTAACCCTCTATTGCATGAAATATTACTTAACCATAGTAAAAAATGTTTTCCATGTTTTTATTACTTAAAGTGAGCTAAATAACAAATATATTAAAAAAATTCTTTAAAAAAAAGTTTAGAGGGGGTCGTTGGTAAATTGTTGCCATATGGCAACAATATGCAGTCGTGGAAAGTACCATAAAATCAAAATTTTTTACTAAAAATTAATTTTATGAAAACAAATCAACAAACTCATTTCATACTTATGAAATGTTTAAACAAACCTTTTTACAGTAAAAATATAATACAATTTCAACAGTTATCTGAAATCTCTAGTGATAACAACTCAGATCCTGGAACATCATTCATTCGTTTTGTTTCATTTCATTGCATTAGTCGCTTTTGCTATTTCATTTCTTTCTCTTTATGCCT
This sequence comes from Atherinomorus stipes, assembly GCA_023101725.1. Lineage (NCBI taxonomy): Eukaryota > Metazoa > Chordata > Actinopteri > Atheriniformes > Atherinidae > Atherinomorus > Atherinomorus stipes. Next base: position 25,822 of record JALJCO010001774.1, on the reverse strand, counting down.
TGAGAAAGTCAACAAAGCAGTTCCTCTCAGCAATGAAACAGGAAAATTGCACACTTGGAGCACTTGCTTCTCACAATGCCCCTGCAGGGCCAGTGGTTGGTGCTGTCTCTGTGGACGGGAACTGTGAGACAAAGCTTTTCGGCCGCCTTTTATTTTCTTCCACAACACAGCTTGTAAAGTCTACCGTTCCCTTCTTCTCACCTTCTTTCCATCACAAGCTAGGCTACCTGATTTTAGGTCCAACAGTGGGAGATGGGCAACCACAGGTGTCTAGACTGCAGTCTCTTCTCAACAGCCACCCTCTACCAGGGTCAAGTCAAGCATGTGGAAACAGTGCGGTGGACCATTTCTTGGACTGGATTTTGTGCAATAAAGGTGGGAAAGAATCCAAAGATCCACTCCCCCCATGCTCTTGTTCTAGATTCCAATACATTAGGGTGTGAAACAATGGACAAGGAAATGTTACAATATGTTACAGAAAAACTTAAAAAAAATAAAAAAAATCTTAAAACACAAAATATTTAAAAAAAAACAAAACTATGTATTTACCTTCAAAATATAAGCAAAAATTGTAAACATTCTCAGAGTAGTATAATACAATGCAAATCAATGTGTGCCAATTAGATTGAATGTACTAGGACGTTTCCATATTTGCATACAGTTGCCATATGGCAACAAGTGTATTTTAGCATTTTACAAAAAACTTTTAATCTCAAAACTGAATTTAATGTTATAAAATTAAAGTTTACTTACCTCAGATAGTTCTTTCAGTTTTTTATTTATGAAAATTTCTCCAAAATTCGGAATAAACGCAATCTTCTGGAGCCCCAAGTTGGTGATGTTCACTTGTCAATCTCCATGACAAAAAAGGACTGGCAAACAGGATATCCTGGTCGTGTGAACTTATACATTCCATTTCTAACAAAGTAAAAGCCTGCTTTTTACAATAAAATGTAAAAACATACATTTTATATCACAGGTTTTTAGAAAATAATGAAAAAGGTTTGTTGCCATATGGCAACATCATCATAGAGGGTTAACACCATATTATTTTCTGTAGTGGCAATAGGAACATATTTAGCTAAATAATACCTGTATTTGACTGCTGGAACGTTTGAAAAGCATGATACAGCTCCTTTAAGTTTCTGACAAAAATGTTTCCATCACAGTCCCGTTCGCTAGTCTTCAAGTCTTCCCCAGGGTCATCCCTCAATTTGATATGTTACATAACCCCCACTAGTTCACAGAGAAAACATGCGCCACAGTGTGGCGCGTTTACTGCTCATTAAACATTGCTCATTGCCCTGTTGATCTGATCATGAAAAGGTTTAAAACATGAGAAGTCAACATGTTTCTCTGAGCAAAAAAGGGATCTTTCTCAGCATCAGATCAAGTTGGCATTGCATGAAGCTCTAAAACATTCTGTGGAAACTGGATCAGCTGCCTCTAAAGCAGAATCAGGAAGAGCAAACCATCAGAAGATCAATATATCAAGCTGTGGTCAGTGAGATGTAGAAAACCAGCTTTTTCACTGATGGTGAATTTACTGAATAAAACTTTGAATCAGCAAAAGTCTTGCTGAGGAAGGCTAAATAAGGGCAGATTTTCATATAATTTGTAATCAAACATTTAAATGTTTTAGCATTTAAATGCAGTTTACTTGACATACTTCTTATTAATAGCAATACTTCCTGTCATTAATGACCTATTTAATTGCCATTTTCATTAACAGAGAAGCATTTATTTTAGCTCACTGAGAACAGACGCCCAGCTGACTACAGCTTTTATGCATTTTCTCATGTTCTTTCCCTTGAGTCCATCCACAGAAGGCCCTGCAGCGACTCATATTGAACTCTGCTGGTGATGTACAAGGTTGCTAATGGAGCAGCACCTCCAGTTCCCCAGGCATTAGACCGGCCCCATGCCAGGCAACACCACTTAACTCACTCAACCTGCTTATCTTCAGACAGCCGTTACATCCAGATTCTTACTCCCTGAAATTATTAGTGGAGTGTTACAAAGGCTGGCCAAAACGACCACGAAATGGAACCTGGTTTTTTTAGGTACTGGGTTAAACATGGAAGTTTTAAGAAATATTTGTAAATGCACATATTCTGGGTTTTTAGTTCACTGTGGAAAAATATTATGCAAAAGTCAGACATACACCCAAAAGTATTCACTCACTTGTCATGACTCACATATGAGCTTAAGTGACATCCCATTCCTAATCCATAGGGTTTAATATGACATTGGTCCACCCTTTGCAGCTAGAACAGCTTCAACTCTTCTGGGAAGGCTGTCCACAAGGTTTAGGAGTGTTTATGGGAATTTCTGACCATTCTTCCAGAAGCACATTGTGAGGTCACACACTGATGTTGGACGAGAAGGCCTAGCTCTCAGTCTCCGCTCGAATTAATCCCAAAGGTGTTGTATCAGTTGAGGGACTCAGGACTCTGTGCAGACCATTCAAGTTCCTTCACACCAGACTCTGCCATCCATTTCTTCATGGACCTGCTTTGTGTGCTGGTGCACAGTCATGTTGGAAGAGGAAGGGGCCAGCTCCAAACTGTTCCCACAAAGTTGGGAGCATGGAATTGCCCAAAATGTCTTGGTATGCTGAAGCCCTTTAGTTCCTTTCACTGGAACTAAGGGGCCAAGCCCAGCTCCTGAAAAAAAAAAAACACACCATAACCCCCCCTCCACCAAACTTTACTCTTGGCACAGTGCAGTCAGACAAGTTCCGTTCTCCTGGCAACTGCCACACTCAGACTCCTCTATCAGATTGCCAGATGGAGAAGCGCGATTCGTCACTCCAGAGAATGCCTCCACTGCTCTAGAGTCCAGTGGCGGTGTGCTTTACACCCAGTGATGTTTTTGTCAACAATGACGAAATCATTTCGTCGATGCCCCTTTTTTTCATGATGATAACGAGACAATGACGAGCCAAACATGTCTCTACGATGACTAAAACATGACAAGACGTGTGTAAATTTTCATTGACGAGACGAGACTGGACAAAAAGGTTAGTGTCTGGTCTGTCAGATGTTCATAATGCAGGAAATGTCTACCAATTCTGCACTTATCTGTCTGTCAAAAGTTTAAAAAGTAGTTGCATCCTCTTCTTGTTTGGGCACGCTGACCATCACTTAGCGTGCAGCCGCGTGCACTTCAGACTTCTGCAGATTTACTGACCCGCATCCACCTGAACCGAGACCCGCGAACCGCGGCTCTCCCTGTCAAACCTGACCCGCACGTCACACATTAATTTCCTAAATTCACAGTAGTCTCTGTCATTTTGCCACATAGGGACTTTGACTCAGAGATTGCTGCATAAAAGATCATCATCCCTGATTGTAACTGTGTTCTCCGTCCCTGGTTCACATCAGTGTCTTTGCCTGCCGGAAATGATCCTATAGCGTCTGATGTTTAAAACACGTCATGTCCAACGAAAAAGAAACTTATTCTCACCGCAACCCGCCCGAAATGCATAAATATCCGCCCACACCTTAACCATTATATTAATCTTTGTCATTTCTATCTGCTAAACAGCGTTTTTGCGGGTTACCGGGGGGTTTCTGAATTGTTGAGGGACTCTGGTGAACACACCTGCGGTCAGACACGCAGCTGCTTGGCTGCGTTGCCAGAAACGGTGGTAAGTTCGGCTCTTTTCAGAGAGCCGGCTCTTTTGATTCAGCTCCCAAAGAAGAGCTGGCTAATTTGATTCAGCTCTCAAAGAAAAGCCAGCTCATTCGACTCCCGAACAGCTCTTAACTTAAGATATTTGCAGCCCTATAATTTACCTTAATTTTGCAATAAATGAATGGTTTGCGTGTAAAAAACTTTTTTGCATTCAGTACTTTTATGAGAAGCCTTAAAATTATGTGCATTTATTCTATCTTCAAACTTTTTGTTTATTTGATAGGGACAGTAGCCTACATATGAATGAACATATGTAGCAACAGAGGTAAACATGTTGGATTAGCATTAGCAAGCTGTGTAGTTAATTCATTAGTAATTGATAATTTATTTTACAGTTAAATTTTAAACTTGTTTCATGATTTTTATTGTATTTGAATGTGTTTGTTTTGTAACTTTTATTTCTCTGCTGCTGTCTTGGCCAGGACACTCTTGGAAAAGAGATTTTCAATCTCAATGAGGTTTTCCTGGTAAAATAAAGGTTAAATAAAATAAATAAATAAAATAAATTAGCATCAGCAGTCCCTTGGCAGGTAAAGAAAAGATACACAATACAATAAAACAACAAAATTAAACTTAAAGGTGTCACATGGTTATATACAAGACAACGCAATGCACTCTCCTCACCACTAACTCCTGTCATAGCCTTTCTTTCTGTTTTCATATATTTGCACAAACCTATATACTCAAATGTGACTGGCAGCATGGTCTCCAAAATGGCCAGTTTTTCTTTTCTTTTTTTTAAAATTTAGCCTAACTGACTAAAACTAGACTAAAATATTTTTAAATTTCGTCGACTAAAACTAGACTAAAACTATCAGATACAGAAATGACTAAAATGTGACTAAAACTAAAAAAGAATTTTCGTCAGAAAGACTAAGACTAAAACTCAGATAACTGCCAAAAACAACACTGTTTACACCACTGCATGCCATACTTGCATTGCACTTGGTGATGTATGGCTTGGATGCAGCTGCTCCACCATGGAAACCCACTCCATGAAGCTGTCTGCACACTGTTCTTGGGCTGATCTGAAGGCCACATGAGGTTTGGAGGTCTGTAGTGATTGACTGCAGAACCTTGGTGACCTCTTCGCACTATGCACTTCAGCATCCGCTGATCCCGATCCATCAGTTTACATGGCCTACCACTTCGTGGCTGAGTTGCTGTTGTTCCCAAACACTTCCATTTTCTTTTAATACGGCTGACAATAGACTGCGGAATATCTAGGAGTGACTAGACTAGATCTGTTGCACAGGTGGCATCCTATCACAATTCCAGACTGGAATTCACTGAGCTCCTAAGAGCGACCCATTCTTTCACAAAGGTTTGTAAAAACAGTCTGTATGCTTAGGTACTTAATTTTATTCACCAGTGGCCATGGAAGTGATTGGAACACTTGATTCCCATAATTTGGATAGGTGAGCAAATACTTTTGGCAGTATCGTGTATTTTCTTTACCTGGTTTGAAGCAAAAATAACTAGGCAGTGTTGTGAGAGGGTGTTGATTAAGACTATATGGTTCATAGTCCTATTTCAACTTTTAAAGGTTGAATATGGAACATTTTTATTAAAAGCTATATTTTTTCAAAAATAATACCTCCACAGGTCGTTTGGGGGTGTACAGAATGAAAGTACAACATTTTCTAGAAAAATTATATTTAGCCTAAAAATAATTATAAAATAATTTTTTACGGGTTCGATAATGGCATTTTATTTACGTCTATAAGCCAATATACGCCGCCATTGCAGGTTGCCAAATACGATCTCTGTGTGGAAACAATATTTCGGTCATAGTCAGGCTTGTACAGGGGAAAACCGTAGAGACGACCAGTGCAGCAGCTGCTTCAGAGCCCTGGAGATATTGTTATCTGTTTCTGAGGAGGAGTGACCTGAGAAGAGCAAAACCTGTAGTAAATTTAGGTGAAGACTTCACTAAATGGACCCACATAAACGTTTTCCACGGAGTAAAACACAGAACTGGCGACTTTCCTGCTGGATCGGTAAGCTAGCTTGTTTGCTAACATGGCTAACGTTAGCTGTCAGTTATAAACTCCTCTGCGTTACTTGTTGGACATGCTGCAGACTGTTGGTCACTTGCGTATCAGCAGTGAGCCTGGCATCCCAGCGGCTGGAGCTGTTTTTCTGCCGTTGCAACTACAACCTAGACACACGTGATGTCGCTGTTCTGCCCGTATTCCATATTCAACCTTTAATTTATCCATATACTGTTGGCTGAAGTCTCATCAGAAATGGTCTCTGTGATATGGTGGATATGAAGAAGCCATTCTTTCAGAAGGGAAGTAGAAAAGAGGTATGCCTCACAGGACTTGACATTAACTTTTTTGCTCACCAGCCCCTGTGGCTAGTGGTTTTCCTAAGTTAAAGGAGTGTTGACATAGCAGTAAAAAACAGTTCATGTAGTTGACATTACTGCATATGTAAATACTCCAAAGAAAAAAATGGCACTTTTTACAGCGGGGGATTGTTTTGGCACACTAGACCTCCCTTTCTCAGTAAAAGAGTTGGTTGCGGTAATGATATGCAGCTTTACCCGGAGACCAAGTTGACTTCATTTTGATTAGCTACACCTTATTTGGTTATAACCTTATTTAGAGAAAGTAGGTCAAGCTGCGGTCGGAGTTTGCTAAAGGCTATCTGTTAGCAACATGGGCACTTCAGACAGTGAGCTATGAGCTGAACCACAACCAGCGTTAAAACTGCTGCTGTCTGAGGGATCAGGATTTGACACCTATTTGGGGAGAAAACGCCAAAACCGAAAAGACTGCCACAGAGCTGACTGAGCCAGATTCAAACACTTGTGCTTTCTTATTCTGAAAATAAACTAGGCCCTACAGTTAGAATTTAGACGTGCAAAAGGAAAGTTACGGGACCTCTTTCTTTTAAGCTGTTCTATGCTCAAATTGCACCTTAATTGTTCTCGCCCCACGCCCCGTTCACTTCACAACTGTACTCTCCACAGGGACCACATGTTTAACGTGAAATCCGACACAAATGGGCCAAATGAGGAAACAGATTTATTAAGATCCAAATTTGCATTTAGTAATTTGCCCAAGCAATCTGGGATTTTGTGCGAGGGGCTGAACCACGGTTTGCGAGTGATTTACAAAGAATGAAAACGCAAATGACAGCAGGTTCAAATGTGTTGGAAACACCCCTATATAAATGAGGGTTTTGCGTGTGGCGAATTGCGAGACGACAAAGCAAAAAAGAAATACGACCCACAAAGGGAGATATTAGTGGAGAAAGGAGATGAAAATATAATCTAGAATAAGTATGATAAATACAACAATTTGAATAATACAACAGGTATCCTTGCAGAGTTTCAGAAGGGGCGAAGTAGTTGCTGAACAAATGAAAGTGTCTGCAGCTCCAACATGGTCTACATGTTACACACAAGGTGTGCAGTTTGGCACAATGCGAACAGCTTCAGAGGCTTGCGCTGCCAGATGACTGTGATCCTGTCCAGCCGCTAAAATCCAAGTTACAGTGCATACACACCAAACGTGATTTTGGCGTTAAATTGGACCTGACACCCAAAGTTGGACGCTGGGTCGCTAAAATGTCAGATGGCTTGATTTCCAGCGTCTTGACGCCCCTGACGCGCAGCGAGGGATGCCCAGCTAAAGCGTGCTCGACGCGCCTCGGGAGGAGCCTCTCTTTTTCTTTTTTCCTGTCACCGGTCTGTCTGCACCATGGCAGATGTAGTAGAGAGAGGGGCTCAGCTTAATGTGATAAATAAAGCTATGGAATGTCGTCGTCTGGCATCTCTGCTCTGTGTCTGGGTTTACAAGATAATTCCAGGTGTTCTGAGTGTGATGAGTTTCACTGTTTACTCCAGGAGCTGCGTGCTGGCGAGGGGCGCTTTCAGCTGTCTGATCCGGCCCCGTTTAACAACCCGCTGTCCCAATGCGGGACATTATTATAAGCCCATTACATGTCATCGACACAGCAGGTCATCAAACTGCCGTTCAGACACCGGGACTGGACGCAGATCACAGTTTATCCTCTACTTTTAGAGAGAGAGAGAGAGAGGAGATTCCCCTGGTTCTTCTTGGTGTTTCCCGTCCTGTCATAAAATGTGTGTCTGTGTCATGACATTTAGTTGCTCTGATTGGTTGACGCCCCGCGTCAAGATGCCAAAGTTCAGATTTTCCAACTCTGGCGTCTGCCACCCAACGTAACGCTTGAAATCTCAAAACTCTCAAAACTTGCGCCTGATGCACATAACACGCCGCAGGGTTTTCGACCCCTCCTTGACACGTGGAGATTTTTTATTTAATTCAACGATGAGAACTAAATATGTTGCTGTCACTGCTCATGAAAATTATTTGAATCAGATGTGTGCGTTTCCAGGATTGTCCTCCTCAGTTTGTACATTTTTTTGCGTGAGGAATGAGATAGTTCACGTTATACACGCAAACCTTTGATAGATCCGGCCCACTGTGTGCAGGCAGTGCTCATGGGAGTTGTTATGTTTTTCACATTTCTATTTGTTTTTTAAGATGTCATTTGAGAATTATTAAGAATGTATATAGATTCAACCTGCCAAATGGCTAGTAGGAGTGGCTGTGTTTCCTACCACAGCTGAAATTCACCCTCATTTGATGGGTGTCAATGTCAAGCCCTGATTCCACATTATATACAAGAACTGGAAATCAGGCCTGATGGAGCCTAGATCTCAACATTACTGAAGCAGTGTGGGATTATCTTTGCCTAAAATGGAACAAAAGCAGGGCTACTCAATGACTCATTAACTTGAAACAAGTGTGTTGGAGCAGGGAGAGATTGAAAACCTGCAGTATTGTGGCCCTCAAACCCCGAATTGAGTGGCCCTAATAAAGCTACTAGTCCTGAAGACTATGTTGAGGATTGGTATGAATAGTTTAGGTAGCCTATAAACAATTATTCATGTGTCCAAGGTCATCTGATATTCAGCAAAACTCTTGATGAGTTAATTATGGGGCCACTGAAGGAAACTGGAAGCATTTTTTGTATACATACATACAGTATATTATGTAGGGGTAAGTGGGTAGCCTCGTGGAAAGTGGCGTGGGCTTTGGCATGGTAGATTTGGGTTCCAGTCCCTGACATGACACTCAGGTGAACTACTAGGGGCAAGTAAGGTCCTTGACCCCCCCCCCCCCCCCCCATGTAACAATATGAAAATTTCATGTCAGGGTTATTGTCATTATCGATATTGTGAAATCTGCTCAAAATGTTCAAAATGTATGTATCCACATACTGAAATTATTTCAGTAAGTTTGAATAAAAATGGTAGCAGTAGTAGCACAATAAACTTTCTGTTGGCAGAAACATTAAATAACATGTAAAAATGAAACATAAATGTGCATTAAAGATGCATCTTATGACAATAACAGGGTTCATCGCTTTATGCAAGTTGTAGATAAGAACCAAGAATGCTTTTCTTTACATTCAGTGCTCAAGACTTGATCTGGTCTGACAGATTTCAGAAGAACTGATACAAAAAGGAAACTTTGACTGTTTGATGTACCTTAGTAGAAATCAAATGTTCAAATCAAAACAACATTACCACATTAAGGTAATGTGGCAGAAACATTAAAATGATACCATAAATAAATAAATAAATAAGTTTACTCCCAGCGTCCTTAAAAGAACCCAAAATACATCCAGACTTCAGACTTTGTCCTTTTAGAAAGGGAAAAAAACCCAGACCTGTCCAACCAGGCCTTCTGTACTCCGCCATGTTTTCAGAGGCCATCCAGTGAGCTGGATCTGAGGGACTGCTGATGATTTTCCTGGCAATGAGCAGCATCACTGTAGGTTTTTCTAAGTGCTGAATAAAATGCTATACTTAAAATCTGAAGTGGTAATACTAATTCTAGGGTAATTATATCCCAATTTTTCTTTTTATTGGTTATTGTTACATCCCTACTGCTCCCTGGGTCCTTTAATTGGTATCCCACTGCTTTCAGGTTACACTTGATATGGGTTAAATGCAGTAAATGAATTTCTTCTTTGGGATTAATAAGGTAGAAATCAATCATCATCATTGATTACATAACACTGGTATCAGCCTCAAAGTTCTGTGGATATGTACTGTATAAGATTGGGAAAGCTATTTTATTATGCATAACTATATATCTACAAAATTATATTGAAAGTATTTGAATTTGTAAAGGCCTTCATAGGCTGCTACATCAATTTGATCTTGCTCTTGAGGTTTTACTTTCCAAGGAAGAGCTTTGGAAAGTTCCCAGAAGCCTGGAGACACGTTCCTGAAGATGACTTAAAGACACACAACCTAACTTTTAGACCTTAAAAATATGTTGGTTTTTTTTTGTTTGTTTGTTTTTTGTTTTGTTTGTTTTTTCCCTAGCATCATAGCAGCAGAATGGGGATCTGACTGCTGTGTTGTGCCAGGAAGATTTGCTTTGCCAAGAGGAGTGTTATGGGTATAAGGCTCCTCCTGACGTACAAATATTATGCTTTATTTATTTACTTATTTATTTTTTCTTTGTAATTGTTATATTATTAAACCTACATATTATTGCTGGACCTGACAAGAGGGAAAAGAAAAGGGGACAGAGAAAAGAGAGTGAAAAAGAAAGAGAGAAAAGAGAGCTGATAGAAAAAGAGAGAGCTGCTGCACCTGTAAGAAAACAAAGTGCCACCTGCAACATCTTCAACAGAAACAAAGCTGACAATCATTAAGACCTCTGATAGACAGACTAGCTGGAACAGACAATAATAATCACAAAACCAGACACTTATCGCACAGAGGAAGGAACAGCTGTAGTTAGTGGTGATGTCACCACATGACATCACAGTGATATCATCATCATGCAGGTTAGTAAGTGTGGGAACAAGATGTTAGATGGAAGAATGAGGAGTGAATCGGTGACGAGTGATTGTGTGAATGCGACCAAGTCCCCACAAAAATCAGAGGCAGGCCGGGGGGACACCAGGACCCAAGAGACCAGCAGCCATCCAGGAGCACAGACCCCAGTCAGTCCACCGCAGACCACCACACATCCACCCAGATAGTGTCAAAGGGAGGCCAGAGCCAGGGCGCCAAGCGGTCATGAGGAACAGGCACCCGGGGACCAGGGACAGCAGTTGTCGGCCCCCCAGAGGCAGGCAGTACCCAGGGATCAGGGCCCCAGGAGACCGAGGGCCTCCAACCCTTGGGGGGGCCTGACCCAGTGTGGGTAAGACCGGCCTGAAGCCCCAGCCAGGCACCTCGGGACCAGGGACCATACCCTACCCTCCCACCATCCAGACCCCCTGTGGTGAGCTCACAGTACAGGTACGATGCAAGATGGATGCTAGTTTAGCCGTCAATAGGGGGCGCATTACTGAGAAAACTGCTAAATGTTCCATTGTGGGTCTTTAAAGAAATGAAAAAAAGCTTGTCATAGAGGGTTCAAACTGGATTTAAGAATAAAGCTGCTCAGACCAGATATTCACTGTCCGCCCCTTTACACTTGGCTCCAGTGCCTCTGACACAGACACACTATATTTACATTTATGGATGCAAAGGTTTTGATTAATTACTTGTTTCTTCTTTCCCTGTAAATATAGACAAAATGACAAATTGTTCAAGAGTTTTTACCGACATTCAGGAAAAATTGTTGGTTGAGTCGTTGTTTGCAGCTGGTTGGATGGATTTTTTCTTCACCAAAGAAGACAAAAAGTTGAGCCTTCTCTGAAGTGACAAAAGGAATTTCTATCGATCAGCCATGTCCCTCAGACTGCATACTTGTCAGACCATTGTGATATCAGGTAAAATCATAACATCAGATCACAGACTAACTCATCAGCAATACAGCAGCGTGTGTGGGGGAATCGATTTCAAATAAATCTTACATCAAATAGCGTGAAAATGGTTTGAGAGAACAAGGGTTTTTCTTGGATGGATGTGGATGATTGGTACAAATGAGAGGTGAGGAGACAGAGAGCGAAGAGATGGAGCACGAATCAGAGAAATTTACATTTACAAGGGACCTCTATAGAAAAGTGTGATCGTTATAGATGAAGGGTGAAGAGGAAAAAAAGGGGCTGAGGGAAAGAAAAAGGAAACAGAAAGTGTTTTGGGTTTGCAGGGTGAATGCAGATTTCAGAGCAGGGCCTTGCTTCAGGCTTGAGTCAATCTCTTCCCTTGTCTCCTTGAATTGCCTTTAACAAGGTGGTGGATGGACAAATGAGACACAACGCTGCGCCTTAGAAAATTACAGCGAACAGCAACAAATCTGAAATTCATTTCACACCTTCACTTTAATTTCAGGCACATTACCATCAACATGCAGGTACTTCTCCCGAGTCCCCGGCCCGGTGCTCTTCCACTTCATGCTCAGAGAAACTGAATAATATGCAAATGATAATAGAAAATAACAGGAATGTAATTATAAAGTTCCAATTACTGCGCAGTCATGAACATACGTTTTTCACACGTCTAGAAAAAGGGTATAAAACTCTCTACATGAGGCAGAGACAGCCTCGTTCCATCTATAAGCTGAATATTGTTTTGTTTAGCCGAGGCCGTTGGTGATGGGAGGAGATGAAATGCACCGACATGAGAAGAGATAAAGATGGGGGGGTGAAATACGGACGTTCTTTATGCTGCGTGCGGTGGAAAGGATAGCCGAGGTGAGGGTGGGACACTTTGATGGATAGACGAATGGAGCAGCGAACGAATGAGTTGAGGGAGGAGGAGAGGTGATGTGAGGTGAGAAGAGGAGAAAGAGAGCTGAGATTAGCAGAAGGGATGAGAGACAACGCAGGGAGGTGAAGTCAGGAGAGAGGAAAGGAAAAGTAACAGTACATTTATTTTACTCGTTCTTAATCAGTGTATATTGAATTTGAACAGAAATATGATTTATTTATTCCCAAGGCAGAAGAAAATACTCCAATTTCTTCTCCACAGTTTGCTGTTGATGGTTGCCGTTACTTTTAGAGTAAAAGGAAAAATATGGAAGTGACCCAGAACGTAACTCTTTGACCTTAAAAACATGAGTTTCTGACTTTTTTTGATGGCACACAACATTCACTGCGCACATTTCTCAAGCCGTCACTGCCCAGCGGCGTCCTAAGGCTGAAATCATACTATGCAACACGGCGGGTGTTTTGAATGAGCACCATGGCAGATTAGGCAAAGAAATGCAAGGAGTAATGCAAGGGATGAGTAAAGCACAGGGTCCTGGACCCCACAGTTCCAAGAATCCAGTCTGTCCATTCTCCTCTGACATCAACAAGACATTCTAGTCCAGACAACTGCTGCTCACTGGATATTTTTTTCTTCTTCAGACCATTCTCTGTAAACCCTAGAGATGGTTGTGTGTGGAAATCCCAGTAGATCAGCAGCTTCTGAAACACTCAGACCAACAACCATGCCATGTTCAAAGTCCAGTTTTCTCCCCATTCATCCTCATTTTAATGCTCAGTTTGAACTTCAGAAAATCCCTTTGACCATGTCTACATGACTAAATGCATTGAATTGCTGTCATATGATTGGATGAATACAAATTGGTGTTAACAAGCAGTTGAACAGGACCTGATAAAGTGGATGGTGATTATAAGTTTTGTGGATATTCACAAAGGTTCATTTTCCAAATCAAATATTCTCTGATGCCTTCCATCAAGAGGAAATAACAGAGTCTGCTTTCAGATAAAAATGAAATGTCTGAAACTGAAACTTCAGCTCCACCTCAGAAACACAGTCAGCCACTTTTCATTCACTTTTAACATTCAAGGTGTTCCAGGGGTCCTTGACAGACGCTGTGATGTGTGGGTGGATTCTCACATAATTTAAAATCTGGCTCCTCCGGCCATTTCAATTACCTCACCTGCTCCTCCGCTGTGGGTCTGAGTGAATTTAGGAGTTGGTGTTAACATGTTTGTGACAGCATTGCAGACCTGCGGGGTTGGATGGAACTCTGGTAAATGAGGTGGATGAAGACATCACTGTTTTTTAAAAAAGAACAGGAATCCCAGCTGATATTTGATTTCCCACCTAATGTTGTTTTATGAGCGCTCTGTGGATCTAAAAAATCATCAGGAACAACTTTCCATAGAAAGTGCTGATGTTAGGATGACACACACGCTTCCTTGTACTTCTATTTTAGCGAGGACAGTCATTGACATAATACATTCCCCAGCCTCTAACCATGACCATTACAACTGATTGCATTACAAACTTAACCCTTGCCCCAACCTCAACCAAAACTTAATTCTAACCTAAACTTTAAAACCAAATTTTGACCCTCAAAAAGGGTGAGAACTGGTCAAAAGCACCTCACTTTTCAAAAATCACCTCACTTTCTCAGTTAAAGGTTGAATATGGAACATTTTTATTAAAAGTTATATTTAAAAAAAAAAACAAAAAAAAAAACATGAGGTGTTTGGAGGGTTGCAAAATAAAAGTACAGCATCTCCTTTCAAAATTATGTTTAGCCTGAAAATGAATATCAAACTAATTTTAACGGGTTCGACAACGCCGTTATGTTTACATCAAGCAAATACAGCCCACCACTGCGGGTTGCCAAATACAGTCTCTGTGTGGCAAGTATGTTCGGCACAGTTAGGCTGGTACTGGAAAAAATGGTGGCCTCCTCAAGTCAAGCAGCTGCAGAGCCCTGGAGATATTGTTATCTGTCTCAGAAGAGTTACTTGAGAAGAGCAAAAACCAGAGTGAATTTAGGTGAAGCCTACCCTAATTGGACCCATATAAACATTTTCCATGTCATCAAAATGCGGAAATGGCGACTTTTCTCCTGGATCAGTAAGCTTTAACTTGCTTTATATTTGTCAGAGATGAAACTCCTCTGGATTACTTGTTGGACATGGTGCAGGCCAACCCAGTCTCAGCCATTCTACAATTTCAGTGGCCAAATTGTATAGGTAGATTTACATTTCGCGCTGTGGACAAACATAGGACTCTCACTAAGTTTGATCTTCCCATTCATGTAGGTCACATGACTGCTGAGTTTCTCCCAAGAGAACATGGCGGATAACCCTTCAGTTTTGGGTGGAAACTGCTGAATTTTAAGATACACTCTACCATTGTTTTGATCATCTTTCTAGCAAAAAATATACACTTTATTTTTACATTATCCATTCAGTTTATGTTTACAAGTACAATCCATAGTTTTTTTTTTTTTTTTTTTGATGGACATTCTTTCTGGTCTCTCAACAAACCCTGGCAACCAAACAACTGGAGTTGTTTTCCTGCTGTTGTGACTAAAACCTAGACGCACATGATGTCGCTATTCTGTCCCTATTCCATATTCAACATTAAAAACCCCAAAGCAGTCACAATTTAGCAAAAGGAACACACACACAAGATATCCACAGGAAAGGAAGTAGTTAAAGAGAATCTTTTCCACTTAACATCCTCTATAAGCCGGATTAAGTAAACCTGTCACTTTGATTGACAGGCTTGTAAAAAATTCTGATCTTCTGACATGTGGATCTGGTTTATCATGCTGGTGGTGCTGCTTTTTTTGTTTGTTTGTTTGTTTGTTTGTTTTTTCATTTTGATAATTTAATTCATTCCTGTAATGTATGGTGACATTGTTGATCAAAGAGTAGCTTTGTTATTTTATTTCAGCATCATTATGGACATTTTGGTCCTTCTGGGAAAATGAACTAATTCCTAATTTGCTTTGGCTACTAGGCTGTGTAAGTACTTTAACATGCATATATTCAGCCGATAACCCCAATTCCCAGCATGTAAGGGATCCTTATTCGCACATTTATTAAGCCAGGTAAGGAGGGACATATAAATCCCAGGCCGACGGGTAAAGAGCCTAGTATGGTTAACTTAACCATTTAAATGAAAGGAAGTGACAAAAACAAAACCTGTCACGCAGACTGATAGCAATTAGCAAAGCGAGCCACAGGAAAGTAGCCTAAACAATCCAGGTGTGCCTGACCCAGTAACCACAAACACAATGGCCAGACACACCTTAATCAGTTTGTCCAGTAATGAAAGACAGGAGACAAAGAAGCTGGCTTAAGTTAGGAAGTAGTAGACTTGTGCATGAAGCCCATTGAACCCAATTAAACATCTGAAATGCCCCCGGCGTGAGTTGACCTGCGGAGGTCAGAATTAAATCTTAGTACAGCCAGAGCACAATGCACATGGGCTCGATGTGCATCGGTCAGAATGCATAAAGGTGTATTCATAAAGACATAAATTCATAAAGTAGGATAATGTGTTTTTTAGTGGATTTGGTTCACAACTGAATCAAACCACCTTCATGCCCAAAATCAGCTTCTCTAAATAAGATAATGCCAAATTGGGATTTTTCATATTGCATGAGTAATGATTTAGTAAATTTAAAGGGACTTGAGGCAAGATCAAGAAATGAGACTGTGGGTAACTGCAGCCATGAGCAAAGCCGTCACAGGAGTGTGCACAAACTGAAGCTATAATGTTTACTACGCTGATAAAGTCTTTTTCTTCGTAGTGACACTTTTTAGTGTCTTTCAGTTGATCTAGATCGTTTGCAACACAGACAGACAACCATTCACACTCACATTCATGCGTAGGGACAATTCAGTGACCAGTTAACCTAACACCCATGTCTTTGGATGGCGGGAGGAAGCCGGAGTACTCACACATACACGGGTAGAACATGCAAGCTTCTCACAGGAAGGAATTGTTCGAACCCCCTCCCCAGCGGGGACTCAAACTGACAACCTTCTTACTGTGATGGTGTGCTCAGACCGTCCGCGTTGTCGGCGGAAAAAAAGCGCTTGACGCATTGGCGGAGCGGGGGGGCGGCTTAGGGGGCTTAAGCCTGGAATGGTTCTTCAAAAGCCCCGGATCTGTTTTGACGTTTCTTTTTTATGTTTTTTATCATTCTAGATTTGATTAAATAATTCTCATCAACTACAATATGTGTAAAACGTAATAAAAAGGGGAGGCTGCATGTCGTTACGAGGCTCCCCCCTCTCCAAACTTGGTATGTTCCAAACCTGTGGCGCATGTGTGCCGCGTGCGCCTTGTGTTGGCATTTCACCTCTCAGGAGCTCACCGTTACACGGCGCAGCGCAGCCTGCAGCAGCCCCCGCGTGCTCATTGAGTCAGAGCATCAGAGGACGTTAATCTAACGTTCATCTGGTAGGTAGTGGTCACGCGTTATATGTAAACAAACCTGTCATGAATGACGATGGTGTGTCCGTTACTTTTCCCTGGTAACTTTATAACAGTCAGATGGCATTATGTCACTATGCAGTGAGCACAGGTGCTCACTGTTTCAACAAGATGAAAGTAATTATTGAAATAGTAATATGGTGCGTTTAGCATTGGTTTATGAAACAAGTACAGTTATGGGGTAAGCCCAATAAATTTCCTTAAATTATTAATTAATTTGAAATAACTTTTGAATACATATAAACGTATACATTAGGTTATATATAATATTTTTATTGATTTGCCAACTGTGGACATCAGGTCCTTTTAGAAAAAAGAGAGAGAGAGAGAGAGAGAGAGAGAGAACAGCTCAGGTGAGAGAAAACAACTAAAGTCAATTTCTCAATGATATATGTCATAAATCTTTGGATAATAATACTTTTCTCTGGTTGATGTATGAATGAAGGACAAAAAAGAGAGATGGTAGAAGGAGAGAAAAATGCCAGCATGAGCATTTTAGAACACACGTACCCTAGTTTGTGTACTTTCTTTTGAAGTTTAGATTAAATGATGTCATGTTTAATGTTGGACTAATAGCAACAGCAAAAACATTTTACCTGGTGATATTGTGGTTTCAGTCCACCACTATATGCAGATATGACCTTTAACCTGTTTTAACTCCAAAACAAAGGTACAAATAACCTTATAATTGTGTGGAATATAGTGGTGTGTCAACTTTCACAATAATATGTTTGTGGCTCTGGTTGATCTTTGTGCGTTCGTATAAAGAGGAGAAGATAAAAGCAAGAATGAGAACAACACAGAGGTGGAACAAGAACCAGGTTTAAAAAAGAAGAAGATGGGATTATATTTCAGGACATATTTACTTTGGGTGAGGTAACATTTTTAAAAACAGTTTTTAAAAAATATATATTTTGGTTAAATTTATGAAAATATCCCTGACTGAGTCCTGGTTTAGTCCTGGTTTAGCCTATACCTGGTTTTGTAAATTCTGTCCTGATGAGTCCTGGTTTAGAACTGGTTCTGTGAATTCTGCTCAGTGAGTCCTTGTTTGGTCCTGAGTCATGTATTGGTGTTGTTCTTTGAGTAAGATGTGTGACACCAAGACTGAGTTTTAACTTTAATGGTTATCTATTAATACATTACAATGAAAACATAATGTAGTGTTATGATTATTAAAGAACATGGGCAGGACGTGTTAAACGTTAGATAGATAAAGGCAAATATTGAATAATTTTTGGAACCACACCAGTAGATTAAATTCTTTATTACGTTTTTGGTGTACTGGATCACCCTTGTAACGATTAATATTTTTGTGGGCTAAGCCCCTGATGATGACAATGTCTAGCTCCGCCCCTGGCTTGACGCTGGTTCACATAAAATCAGACGCTGACATTCAGAGACTAAAAAGCTGTTGACGCACATGATGCATGGGAAGAGCGTCTAGAGTGTGGTGGTGGATCCGGCTGTTTTCCTTGTCCGTGTGTTTGTACTATGGCGGATGAAACTGAGCTGCTGCTTGGCTTTATTGACTCCACAAGGCCAGAGAACAATGTTGTCAGGCATTTCTGCGCCATGTGGAGATTCAACAGACTGTTGAATGTTCTGAGATGTTCTGAGTTTAGTTAGATTCACCGTTTACTCTAGGAATTGCACGCCGACGGTGGGTGCTTTCAGCCTTCATCCTATCCTCCCCAGTTTAATCACCTACAGTCCCGCATCGGGACGGCATTGTAAGCTCATTAATACAATTGGGACACCAGGTCATCAACTCGCCGTTCAAAAGCCCGGGACCGGATTTAGATCACAGTTTATCCTCCACTGTCTCCATGGAGTAAAGAGATTCCCCACCGTCTCCCTCAGTATTTCCCGTCCTGTCAGAAAATGTGTGTGTGCATCACAGCACTAAGACATGTTGAGTCTTTCTGATTGGTTGACGCCCTGCGGCAAAAGTTCAGACTTTCCAACTCCAGCATTGCCGTACGAATGCCAAAACGCGCCGCAAGAAGGTTTGACGCTCCTTGACGCGCGTTTACGTAGACTTTGCATGTAAACCTGACACGCCTGCCGCAGACGGTCTGAATGCACCATGAGGCTGAGGTGCTAACCACCACATCACCGTGCGGCCCTAAATTTATCATTATTATCCATTATTTTATTGGTTTTACAATGATCTGACAACCCCTTAAAATTAACTTGGGACCCCCAGTTTTGGAAGAAACGGGCGTAGATTATCATCTAAGCATTGTTATCAGAAAAGTAATGTCAGATTTAGACTTCTGCCCAGGTGATGCTCACAGATGGATGCCTTGAGAAAATTTAAGTTACAAACACGGACAAATATGTCATCAGATGACCCCCCAAAGTCAAATGAGTCCACTTCTCTATCTTGATTTTACCATGAACTCTGAACCCGATTATAATCGCCAATGAGTTCATCAAGCACACGGCTGGAAGGGCCAATACATTTCCCACCTGAGCAGACCTCAGCTGCATCGTCCTCCTGCACTCAGAGTCTGCTCAGGGTTTTTTGACCAATAGAGGATCTGTCCCCAAGTGAGGGACAAGCAAGCCTTGGCAGACCGCCCCCTCATTTACATAATGAGGCAGAAATGCATAGAGAAATGAAAAAAAAAGGAGAAACAGGGAACTTTTTCATGCCCAGATCTGTAAATGTCTGAACCGTTCTGTTTGGGGATGTCACCATCTTAACCTTACGATTATCAAGATTATTCTGTGTAAAATATTAGATCAACAACTGAAGTTTGAACATGGTCTGCATTAAACATGCAGTTAGGTACAGCATGAGTGTATTCTGCAGACGTGGATAAGTGTGTATTTAATTTGTTTTAATCAGCTGGTGCTGAGTCTGATCTCTGTCTAAATTATTCAGGGAAAAAAAGAACAAAAACAGGTGAAAGGATTTTATTTTTTAAAGATGGCATCAAGAAAGAAAGAGGTGGAATTTTTTTCCAAGTCTTCATTGCAGCCTCCCAGCCTTCTTTTTGTGATGCTGAGCTTCAAACATCCCATCGGCATCAACAGCGCGCCATCACTGCATTAGCAGCTCGGCCATTAGAGAAAGGTCAGCAGTGCAGGCTCATATTGAACACAGACGTCCCACCGATGTCTCAAGCTGCTGCTCTGAAAAGGCGTTCTTTCTCTCAGTGGCTCGCTGAGTATTTGGATTTCAGAGAAAATCAAGTTAAAAGGTCAGCGACTCTTGGCCCCTCTTTTTGTTTGCAAGTGAAAGTGGTGCATTCAAGTGTCAGAGTTTGTGTGGGCGCTCGCTGGTCTGCAGCTCCATCCTCTCCAGCGTCCTTGTCTACCTGTCCTCCCTCGCTTCCCCGTATCCATTAATCCATCACTTCCTGTGACGCCCATTCATCTTTTTGTCATCTTTGCATCTGTCTGTCCAGCCTGCATTTTTTCATCTTACCGTTCATCAGTCATCAGCTCGCCTCGTTCTCCTGCCTCTGCTGGCATTGGAAGTAATATCACTGCTGTATTTCACTCATGTCCTCGTTATTCTCATTACTAAGGCCACACTGAGGCTTTTTTTTTCTTTTTATGATATTTTATTGTATTTTATTATCTGTACTTGTGTTTTTTATATAGTCATTTTTTCTTTTTTATTATATTTTGGATTCATGAATATTTCAAATATACACACTGATTTATATAAATATATACGTATACACTCTGAAACTGAGCAGCTAAAGACACAGAATATTACAGAGAGATTTCTAGGTCAGTCAGACAGGAGTAAAGGATCCCAGCAATCCTGAATCAGGCAGGCAGGCAAAGGTCCAGGTAATCTGGGAGGGTTTATATGAATATAAGGAGACCGTCGACTGTGGGGAAATACAGATTTGTTACTCCGCTTGGTTAAACAGACACAGGATAACATAACTTAGCCTGGGGCCTGGACACACTGGTGGAGCTTGTTGATAAAAATCAAGCGTTAATTATATTGTTTAGTATAATTATTACCTGATCCGGTCAATAGCAGGGTCAGAGAAGCCTATAAATCATATATGGTGGGATGATGCAGGAAGTCGAGGGTTTAGTGTTTGGCGAGAGATATGGAGAAGATACGTAGCGATATAAATAAAAGCAATTCACGAAGCTCATGTTCGAGCAAAGTATGTGTTGTGGGAGCTCGGGAATAAAGACTGTTACGATTGATCCAAGGCACAATCAACGGACAACTTTGACGGCAATGTGCAACAGCAGCATTTATAAATGAAAGTGACGAGCTGTTAGCATCACGGTGCATCACATAGTCAGGTACTTTCATTCTGAGCAGCAGAGCAGCTCGACTCAAGTCTGGATTCTGGATCGAGTCTGGATCTGAAGGTAAACCTGACCCAAGACTCTTTGTGGTGGATGGATGATGGATGGATGGATGGATGGATGAAGGGAGGGATAGATGGATGGATAGAACTTTTGGTCAAACGTTACACTGCGAAACAAAATTGCTGTTGCTATAAGTGAATAAATTGGACTTTTTGCCAAAACCAAAACCCTTTTCTCAGAGTTGTTTTTATTTTGTTTTTGTAGAAGTAAGCAGCTGTTAAGACATTTTTCTGCTTGTGGTGTCTCATTGCACAAAAGCTGTCATCTACTCTACGCTCTACTGCAGATTACTAAAGAACAAAAAGGCTTGAAATGAAATTTCATCATTTACCTGATGAAAGAAGAGAGTCTTCACTTTCTTTGGGTAGTTTCCATGTTCCTGTAGTCCTGAAACTCAATATTCTGTGGGTCTGGAAAATGAGCCAAAATGCTCCAAAACAGTAGGAGCTCTGTACTGTAAGTATGGCTGGCAGCCAAATAGTTAAACAGCAGCTGCTGGGGAATCAAAGGGATGAGAACTGGGTGTGCAGGTAGTCAAACCTCCTCAGCAGGAGAGAATATGCCCAGTGATGTGGTGGTCAGCACTGCTGCCTCACAGCAAGAGATTCATTGGTTAAAGCTTCGGCTTGTATTATTTTTTCTCTGTTTTTTGTTTTAAAATAATTAAAATATTGTATTTCAGTAACTTTTTTGTGATTTTTCTCATAAATTTCTTATATCATGTGATATTTGTTAGTATTTTGATATCTTTCAATATGTTATTTTCACTATAATTTCTAATAAATTTAGGGTTAAAAATATTTTTAAAAAACATTTCTATCGTAATTTTCCTTTTGATCATATTTTTCCTTTGGGGATTAAAGTTTTTTTTTTTCCATTTAATTTTTCTCCTTATTCTGTCTTTATATTTTCTCACCCCTTCCCCTGGCTCCTTCCTGTGGAGACACTGAGGTCTTTGCAGACTTTCCAGGAACTTCCTGTTTTGCCCTGAAGCCCCCTCCCATTGGGACATGTCTGAAGCACCCTCCACTAATAACTAATTTGGGAAGAATATATATATTCAGTATCATTTAAAATATTTAAACATCATACAACAGGAAGGAAATTTAGAAAAAGAAAAGTTTGTGCAAACACCAATGAGTACAAGTGCAACATGTTGGAAAACACAGAAATAAACACCTGATCATTTTAACTGCTCACTGAGACTGAAATTACATCAGAGTTGCGTCAGTTCTTGGATGGCCGAGCATCACTTTGTCTTTGTACTGGTGGTTGTTTCAGGATTACACCACTATAACCATCACATGACTATGTTCATTCTAAAAAGATGTAAGATGATCTTGACAGTTCTTTTTAAGTAACACAGTTATTATAAAACAATCATCACTTATCCCATGCAATGCCAAATAATAGAAATAAATCTAATTGTGGAAAATAAGTTTAAAATGTTGGTTCAGTACCTAACAAGGATGGGTGATATAACGATATATATTGTCTGGATTATAGAAAATCTCCATTGTTTCGGATGAAGCTCTAACGTTTAAGGCACTTTATTGCAGTATTTTACATCAAGATGCGCCACATGCCCACGCATGCTGCAAGCAAACATCGATAGAGGCGTGGCAAATCGTTTCAGTGCAGCAGGGTAATTCATTCTTAACAAGATGTATAGTATGTACAGTAATAGAATTAAAACATGTCCCCGCCCCCCCTAAAAAAAGAAAAATGGAACATGTACTTTATATTGTTATTGTGATATAAAAATAGCTATATGATATGAGATTTTGGTTATATCGCCCAGCCCTAGACCCTAAAAATAAAGTTCATGTTACAAACGGTGCAACAGGGAGGAAAAGATGTAGCGGATGCAAATGCATCAATAGCACCTCTTTCCCACAGGCCAAAAAGCAGCTTAAACCCGGGAACAATCAGATTTTAGTGGCAGTGGGAAAGACTCACTGACCTGCATGAAACGACTCCGCAAACAGAGCGGGGTCAAATCGCGTTCAGCGGCTCCGATTGGTTGAACTGCGAATTTAAATGATGACGCTGAATGCTGCATCATAACATTATGCCAACCGCGTCTCGTATAACGTACCAGAACCGGACCAAAACCACTCTCTGGTGACCCTCTAGTATACTGCACGACGCATGACTTGGCCAAGAGTCGGCCCGATCGCCAAACTTGTCGCACGACTGGAAAATTGGCTCAAAAACGGCCCAAAATTGCACAGTGTATGCCAGGCTTTAGTCTTGCACATGCTTTTTATCCAAAAACTCGATAAAAGTCTCTGCTTTTTGAAATACCAAAACATCTTCTATAGTGCCCTTAAAGCAGCACAGGGGCTGCTGTCGCTCAGGTCGAAGCACAGTCATCTTTCAGCTAGATGGTCGGGGGATTGATTCCAGGCTTCTCCAGACTACACTACAGAATGCTGAAGTGTCCTTGGGCAAGACATTGATGCCTAGGTTACCTCCTGATGTGCCTATCAGGGTGTGACTGTGTGTGTGGAATGGGTGATTGTGTGATGTAGTGTGCTTTGAGTAGTCAGTACCACTGGAAAAGCGTTATTTCAGTAAGTTCCACTATCCATATAAATCTGCTGAGAATGAGGCATCACTCAAGTTTCAAGGATTCCTTTATTCAGAATTTAATTTCAAATGATTTGAAATTGACTCCCTACTGCAGGTGTCGTCCCTTCTTGCTCAGTGAACTTCTTCTTCATGCAGCAGTTTTCTCGACCATGTTAACAACCAGCTGCACGGTCTTGTTAGACGTGCAGATCAATGCTCTTTCCGTTTGTCGACCTTTTCTTGTTGCTCTTTTGTTCCGTCTCAGCGGTGTTTAGCGTGTCCTACGCTATCACAGGAAACAGCTGTTTAACACACACACAGAAACCTGTCACTGTGTGGCTACACGTGTTGGGATTTTGACGCAGTACGAGGTCTGACCCCTCTACTAAATGTCATATTGCCCTCGGGCTTGGCATAGCTCTTTGCTCCAGGCTACTTAAAAATGACTCACCTTAGTTAGAATACACCACTCG
Source organism: Atherinomorus stipes (assembly GCA_023101725.1). NCBI lineage: Eukaryota > Metazoa > Chordata > Actinopteri > Atheriniformes > Atherinidae > Atherinomorus > Atherinomorus stipes. Next base: position 1,558 of record JALJCO010001774.1, on the reverse strand, counting down.
CTCCACTCAGATAAAACCCTGCAAAGTCCACTGTGTGCACTTAGACCCACTTTGTCTTTTGACTAATGGAGCACGTTGTTCTCATCTGAAATCTGCAGCCAACTCAGAGGTGCACTTCGGTAATCAACGCTCTATCGAGCCTGCTTATCGAAGTTAAAGAACATCTCATTTTAATCAGCCAGAGGCCTCTTCAGCAGCAAATATATTCCTCCTATTGAAGGTCCTTCATGCTCAAATTACTTCTCTCAATTTATTTAATGACGAAGGTACAAAACCTTCATTCCGTCCAGAAAATAACCACTTTTATTCTCTGCAGGTAGGTTTTTGTATTTTATTTTTAAGCACATTCAGCTATGTCTTGCTGGTTGATGTGGCCGTGTGTTGGAAAGTTAGAGATTGCCTGGGTCACAATCTGGAATAAAATCAAACTACCATATTGTACTTACTCTGAGAGATACTGTTTACAGGCAGTGATGCCACATCAACTTTTGGAGCTTTTGGAAATTGTGATCATTGTTGACTGTTTTGAAACATGCTCTGAGATGGCCATCAAATTTAAAAGAAAAGCACGTGCACAATACTGTTCCACTACAAAAGTACCCAAACAATGAAATACCTGATAGCAATCATACCCCAAGGCTAAATCTGGTTCATTTCAAGGAGTTGGGGGGGGGGGGGGGGGGGGGGGTATCGAGTCTCTGACAGGCATATAACAGAGAACTGTGGGCCTCTTAGTCAATTACATTGCCTGTTTGATTTAATTTTAGCAGATCAAGGTTTTGATATCAAGGAAATTGTAGGACTGAAGTGCAAAGGATTCACTAAAGCGGATGTCAGCTCGATGCAAAGGATGTGGAAAATGCACGATATAGCACATCTGAGGATACATGTAGAGTCGTCCTCAAAATTATTCATATCCTCCAATTAAAGAAAAGGATACATTTACAATAGTAATTCAAATAACAAGAAACTAAAGAAACTAATAATAAATTAAAAAAATTTTAAAAATCATTAGTTAGTGAAAAAAATATTTGATTTTTGAATAGAGGTTGAAAGTAATAATTAAAAAAAAAACAAACAAAGACATTAACTGCCAAAGGTTAAAACAGCTCCCCCGATTAAAACCCGTAATTAACATTTAAACACGTGATTGGCAGTTAACGTTCGGATTTGAATTAACGTGTTTACACGTGAATGGCAACCAGTGAGTTAAAGATGAAATGGATGGCAATTTCATTGTTACAAGAAAAAAAAAGATAACTCTGAAACTGTTCGAGTTTCATGTTGTGTTTCATACAAAATGTTTGAAGTTATAGTCAACTTTGATTCAAGTTTTAAAAAGGCTACTGATCTTAAGAATAAATATAAATTATATAATTTGATGATCTTTTCCATGTAGCATTCCTTGCCTCAGGAAGAAGTTTGTCCTACTGTTTGTTTGTTGTTTTTGTTTTTTCCCCATTTCTGACCTGTGAACATTCTGGAAATGTATTGGTTTATGCATTTGCTCCAGTCAGGTCACGATGGTCTATGTAGCCTAAGAAAATGTTTTCAGCGT
>JALJCO010001773.1:0-162011 GCA_023101725.1 Atherinomorus stipes | reverse complement strand
GTACTTAATGGCGCTGGTTTTTGGTTTTGTTCAACCCAAACGAGAAAATGAAAAGCTGCGCCGTTTTCTCGTTTTTTCTTTTTCAGGTTCAAACCAAAATGCAAAAAAAGTGCAGTTTTCTCGTTTTTCAAGCGGTTAAATCCTGTGAAATAACGAATTATACTTTCGTACCCTGACCGTTTTGGGGGTATAATATGATAAGTTGTGCACTGATGAGGCCATGTGAATGTCGTCACCCCCCCCCCCCCCCCCCCCCCCCCCTCCCTCCACCCTCCGCTCCACTCCCACCCCCCACCCTCACTGATTCAACTTCGTGAGTGGAGCTGAGTGACTGCTCAGCAGTCAGGTCTGGGTTTTCAAACAAATGGATTTAAAAGAAAACTTCTGCAGCAACCTTGTCATTACCTGTAAGTTTATTTATTTTCTAAATGCTGTCTTGTCTGATAAACATGGCTCACTGTCTGAAATGCATATGTTGCTAACAGTTAGCCTTTAGCAAACTCCAACCGCAGTTTGACCTACTTCCTCTAAATAAGGTTATAGCCAAATAAGGTGTAGCCAATCAAAATGAAGTCAACTTGGTCTTCGGGTAAAGCTGCATATCATTACCGCACCCAACGCTTTTACTGAGTAAGGGAGGTCTAACGTGCCAAAACAATCCCCTGCTGTAAAAGTTACATTTTTTTCTTTGGGGTACTTAAATATGCAGTAATGTCAACTACATGTAGCCAGGTGGAGAATCAGTTTCACGCTGCCACCAGGTGGCTTCATGTATTTTGAGTTCCCCTAGCCCAGATAGTTTGGGTGGAAATGACGACGGGCAGAAACAGAAAGAGAAACGAGCTTCACACGTTGCAAGGAGAAACTGTTGCAATGGCGAACTTCTGCCACGGGTTTTGAGCTGATACTTGGAGAAGAATAGTCGTTCATGTACCCTTCTATTGTTCAGTAATACCTCGGTTGTTCATACTTACTCTGTGCCTATTTCAGTGGTACCGTTTGACCTGTCTGCATTAAGTGTGCCGGAGATTTGTGATTCTGTTGTGGATGGAGATGCCCACCTGTGAATACAAAGTCGTGTCCTGTGGATTATAATTGTACCCGGTCACATACATGAACCAGTTTTTACTGCTATGTCATCACTCCTTTAAACTGACCCAGTATGATGGAAGAGAGCAGAGTATAGGAAACAGCACAGCAACATATTTTCCGTATTTCTTTGACCAGCTGAGATCAGTTGACTTGTTCATGTTATGTCTCACGCAGCTGTTTAGGTCATGCCACAGTATGTGTTTTCACAGAGGCGCAATTGTACAAATGCTGTAACATGGCAGCAAGCAATGGAGATGTCATGGCCTTCCTGTTTCCTGATAGAAAAGCCAAAATCAGCATGGTGTCCCTTGGTGTTCACAAAACATCTGATAATCCAATTTTATGGAAAATCAAAAACATTAATGTAGCTGAGCCAGAGACATTCTGCCTGTATATTTGTCTCATGAACAGTGACAGACTTTTAAAACTGTTGGAATAAAATCAGTCAAAGCCATTGATTTCTAGTAAATCTAGCCAGAAGTTTTGGGGTTTTTTTCCACATAAAAATTAGTCTATTTAAAGGCAAAAAACTTAACAGACAAAACATACGATATGACATTATAAAGCAGCTATATGTGATAGACAGTTGCATTCAGATTATTTCACCTTTTTGTGCAAATGTATGTGATGACTAAACATACTTTTAGCATTTATTTCAGATTTGATTTCCACATATTTTGGATTCCCCTTCCATCCTTTTTTTAAAGAAGGGTGGGATGTGAGGTTGTTTGCCTTGAGCTGCGTGACTTAAGTCTGTTCAGATCCCGATAATCCATCTCATCCCAGCATGATCTGTCATCTTCCTGAGAGCTGCTTGTGATGTCAGGAATACTCAGCTTTCTCAGTCTTCAAGTGCTTCCAAAATGTACAGCAGCGTTGAGGTCAGATGACTGTGGAGAAAGGTCCATGGCAGTAGGCACTCCGTTTGCTTTTGGCCTCATTATCTTTCTCTTTCTGCAGTATGGATCCTTCTCTCCACGAAAATGCAAACCAGATGTCAAAGCATGACTTCTCCTTGGTCAGGGTGGAATCAATTTGGTGCAAGAGGAGACTTCCTCTTAACCCTTCACATATGGATGATAAGTCAGGACCCCATGGCATCACCTTTTAACACACTATGTACCCCATTAGCAGCACTGGATCCCTACTGTATGAATCTTTCTAAAACTGAGCTCAAAGGGCAGGTCTAATTGGAAAAATAAAAAATACTTTTTCTCCAAGGAGATTAAGAGTTTTGTTCCCAGTTGTACACTGTAGCGATTTGGTTACAAGCAAGTACACAGATTTTAATAAAACACATTGACAAAAGTAATAAGTCTTGATACAAACCACATTGGATGAAGCTTTTTTAAGAGATGTAGATCCTTTTCTTTCCATCAGTCACATAATAAAAGAAACAGTCAAGTGCATTCCTTAAAGAGAAAACCCATTAAAGCATTTCAACAATGTTGGGCTGGAAAAGAGGGATGAAATATGTTTTTCATCTGAACGCTACACAGACTTTTTAAATCATCTTCCCTTTCTGAGGTGTGGCAATTCCAACGGCAGGATGAGATGCTGCTGTTTTATGTTTTCAAAAACAAAAACACAAAAAATGAAAAAGAAACATGGAGTGTTTTTGTTTCTGGTCATTCCACATGAGGATATTTTGCTTTTTAAAAACAAAATACATCAGTACAGCATGTGTCTTGTTTTCCTAATATGTGATGCCAAGCCATGTTGTATTTGTTTATTTTTGTTTTAATTGACCAAATTCTGACCCTCATAATTAGAAAATAATTTAATTAAACTCATGTATTTAATTCTCTACCTAGGCTATGCAAGGTGATGTGATTGTTAGCGTTGTCACCTCACAGTAAAAAGGTTCCTGATTTGAATCCCAGCTCAGGTCTTTGTGGAGATAAGCATAGGTTGTCTCAGGGTACTTTAAAGGTAGAGCCCCTCCCCTCGGGCTGATGGTCACATCGCTCTTCAGCCGCCTCTCCTTCAAAGCTAGAAAGTGGCTGAAAGCCAAACCAATATTAACCCATTTTGAGTATGTGCAATCTAAAGCTCTTTTCACCGCAAAATATTGCCTTTTCTTCGCTGCATCCACCATTTTTATCGAGAATTGGAGTGAATCTGTTGTCTGTTTCAGATTCACCAGAATCTGAAACCGACCTTTAAAAAAAGAGAAAAAGCTTACTCCAATCAACGAGTTTATCCCAACAGAACGCCCTTAGCTCTGTCATTGGCTGGAGACAACATGCAAATCTTCACCTAGAAACGTCCCGAATACACCAAAACAAAGGGAAAATGCAAAATACAGTAAAGGGAGGGGGATGTTGCCAACAAAACTTGCCATGACACAAAAGCAGAGGCTCAAATGTGCAGATTAAGCCGGATTTCACTCACACAAGTCTAGCGTTTGTTTTCAGACATACCTTCCTCCCACAGTTAAAACAAGAAAACAAACAAAAAAAAAACTTGTTAGGATAATTCTTCATTTCTCCTCGGAGTGAATGCGAGTGGTTGTTTGTGTCTGTTTTGATGTGAGATGTGTCTAGGCTGTGCCTTGCCTCTCAAGGTTGCAGCTCCTTCCATCTGTGACTGCAATAGAATAAGCCGGGATCGAGGATGGATAATTAAGAAAAAAAATGAAATTGTAAAACACAGTGGCTTTAGAGTATTTGCAAAATCAACAAAACAAAGACAAAAAAAGAAAAAAGACCATAGAATGAAACAGTAGCTACTGTATGTTCACATGTGGAAAATGTCTTCAATCACATTACAACTCCTATCAGACCTGTTTACTTAGACCCTGAAAAAGTCATTCTAATTATGACATGCATTTACATGCATCACATGTATGAACAGAATAAATCCTTTTTTTTTTTAACATGCGTAGAATTTTCCTTTCTAGAAACAGCAGTAGAACAAGAAACTGTGATTTCTCATGGAAAAATCACTGCTGTGCGTGTGCCTTTATTGCATGCGCAGCAGGCATTTGTTTCCAGTGTTGTATCGTTACAAAGTAAAATACTTTGTTACTTTACTTAAGAAATATTTTTTTTATATTTGTACTTTACTACTTCTTTTTCTGATTATTTTTACTTTTACTTTACTACATTTTCTGAAAAAAAAAATCAATACTTTTACTGCATTACAATTACCTGAGCATCTTTGTTACTCGTTACAAAATAACAAGGAGCATAATGGCCAATGGACAATCTTTGTTTTGTTGGCACTAGTAGCCACTAATACGTAGCAGCCTTGTGCAGCTGTCTCTGAAGCTAAACACACCTTTACCTGCCTCAGCAGCAGGCGAAAGGCTGTTTGGCATCGCTGGTCTGGTCTTCAGCCCAAGAAGAGCCAGACTGAGTTCTCGCCATTTCGAAAAACAACTTCTTTTGGGGTTGAACAAAAATTTTTTCAGGGTTCAGTAATGACTGGATGGACAGTTCAAGTGCTGTCGCACTGCAGCCATGTTCAAGTTCAACCAATCAGGTTTTTTGTTTGTTTGCATCAAGCACCAAGAGTTTATTAGGAATGATTTTATATTGAGTGCACGTGGGTGTGAATGTTGGTAGGAGAGTGTTGAGAAGAGAATATGTGATGATGAGGAGGGTCAGTGATGAGTCAAATAGAAGACAAAAGGTGAATGCTGTATGAACTGGTTTGCTTGAGTGCAGCGAATGTGCTTTAACAACATAATGGTCAACATTTCATTGTTGATTTTGTGGTTAATTTTTTTTTTTTTATTACAATGACAATTTATCCACTCCATTATGTCTATTATTGCCTTCTAAAACACATTTTTGTAGCGAAAGACTAGAGAAAAGCTCGTCTAATTTTTTTCAAATTTACACCTACAGTAGTGCGGCTCTGGGCTAAGCCTATAGACGCCCCTGTCTATAGCCATATACAGCGGGGGGAAAAGTATTGAACACGTCAACATTTTTCTCCGGAAATATATTTTTAGTAAAGCTATTGACATGAACACAATCTGGCGACATCTGGTGAAAATTTCAACACTTTCCCCCCCGCTGAATACGGCTATAGACATCAATGGCAGTGAATGAGTTAACTATCGAGTGTCACTCCCAATGAAGTCACACTTGCAGCTGTAGAGGGCGCCTTGATTGCAGGTGGAGGGTGTTAATGAGAACGAGACACCCTCTTCCCTCCACTGGAAGAGGAAAGCAGTCATGCCGTGGCAACAAAAACAGGCACGTGTCAAATAAATCTGTGTGGAAAAACGAACTCACACTCATGTGTGAAGAACAATGTTTTATTTTAAATAAATAATAATAATAATCATGATCCTAAACAATGAAATGAATGATAAAATTATTATTATGACAAATTATCATTTATCATTGTCATCATCATTATTAATATCCCATTATTATTATTATTATCTGTACCAATTAGAGAATTATAATCCTCTGTTCCTGCTCAAACATTCCCTTCCATGAGCACTAGTGGTTTAAAGGATACCTACAGCGCACCTGTCATCACTTTTTTTATTTACCCCATAAAATAATTCCATTCATGTTTTTTCTGTCAGTATTGACAAACATGCATGACATGTGCAGGACACGACTGTTTCCTCCTCTATTCAGCCGTTGCACCTGCTGCAAAATTCTGGCAAGTCTGCACTGATGCAGACTCACTGATTGAGGGCTAAACAGTTCACTCACCCTCCACCCTACGCGATTTCGGACGGCCATTAATATGGTGGAGCCCCCGTGGGAACGCGCAAATGGAGGGGTAGTGTTTAGGGGCACCATAACCATTTTTTAAAAACCGATACTTTTCAGGGAGCCAGGCCAATGAGAATGGAGATCATTGGCCTGGCTCCCCACCACCACCATCTCCTCCCTCCTTACCTGCTGATTGCTGATCTGTCTCACCTTGAGCAGCTGGCAAAAGAACCCAGCACACCCTCAGTCGAGGGCAACTGCTTGGCCTGGCAACAGTTGTCCTTAGTTTGTTTCATTTGTGGTTTTTAGTGACTTTAGTTTGGGTAACAATGTCTCTTTAGTTTTTGCTTTCCAGGTGTTTTAGTTTGGTTAATGGTTTAGTTGCACCGTTTACACTGTTAGTTTGGAGTTGGGATAGCTAGGCCTTGTTTTGTTGTAGTTGTGTTTCAATTACTTTTTAGCTTATGGTGCTGCTCATTCCCTTTTTGGTTCCTAGACTAGGTTTGTGTTGGTTTTCTCCATTTGGTTCCCCCTTTCAGTGGACTTTGTCTGTCTTTTTATTTGTTCCTTTGAGCAGCATCTCTAACCCCATCTCCTTTTTGTCAGTTTACAGTTTTTCCAGGTTTTGTTTGTCTTAATCTCTACAAACAATAAAACATCTTTACTCCACCTGAAACTAGTCTTTTGTTTGCGTCCCCAATCCCTGGGGATTGGGGACCAGCAGAGCTGGGACGTAACATGGGCACTTTGGAGATCCGTGAACCAGCCCACAAGGACCTTTTGAGAGGTGTGGTGCAAATGTGCAGAGTAGTCTACTTATCGAGTAGCCTACTTACCAAGTATGGATGACTTCTTTTTACTTGTACTTGAGTAATATTTTTCTGAAGTAACAGTACTTTTACTTGAGTATAATTTTTGGCTACTCTACCCTCCTCTGACTATGCTATCATCATATCAGTCCATCTATCCAAATCTCTGTCTTCTCCTTTGATCTATTTGATTTGTCTTATAGATTTTATGTTGTTTGCTTTCACTGACACTAACGTCTGCATTTACATGAGCCAGAGTAACGTAATTTATTTTTCTCTCTTGTAGCGTTGTGCAGTGGAAGGAGGAGACAAAGTGGAGAAAGCGCTCTCACATGATTAGAATGGCTAGAATTTGTGGCGAGTCAAGGAGCAGTAATGATTCGCTCTCTGCTGCTGCTAATGCTGCAGCACTGCTACTGGCAGCTTCGCTGTGCTAGCTTTAGCTTTAGCAACCAGAAATCTGCGCATAGTCGACTTGACTTGACTCGTCACTCTGTTCAAATAACAAAAGAGAGAGCAATAAGAGAGACAGAGAGAACGAGAACACGTTGAGAGAAAGAGTAACCAAATGATTTTGTGACAGACGGCGGAAGAAATCTCAAAACAGTGGCTGATCTCAGCACAGGAGCGTGTCTGTGTGCTTGACTGTGACTATGAGGGAGTGAGACACGGAGCTCAGCTCAGGTTGACCAGAAGAAAGCGAAGCGACTGGCCCGGACTGGACACACCCTTTCTATGTATCTACCAATCAGTAGCTACTTTGATTGAGGGAGAGAGAGAGAGAGAGAGAGAGAGAGAGAGAGAGAGAGAGCAGAATGCGCTTTGACCATTTTCCTTTAAATAATTTTTAAATTTGGGATTTTTGCATGCCATCACCGGGGGGGCAGTCACGGCATTTAGGGGGGCATTGCCCCTCCTTGCCCATGCCTGTAGGCTATCCGTCCTCGTCACTACCACAGCTATCGTTGAAATTAGCTTGAACTGATGTAAACCATCTAAAGCCCGGCATACACTGTGCGATTTTTGGCGGTTTTTGAGCCGATTTTCCAGTCGTGCGACAAGTTTGGTGATCGGGCCGACTCTTGGCCAAATCGTGTGTCGTGCGTCGTGCTGTATATTAGGGGGTCACCAGAGGCGATTGGCACCTCACGATGAGCCCACGATCAGAAATCGTGAGTCGCAAGAAAATCAAACCTGTTTAATATTTTGGTCGGGCTCGTGAGTGAAACGCATGTTGAAGCGGCGCCACCACCAGACTGAGAACTCTTTCCTTGGAGATTTTCACATTTTGCATGTGCAAAACAAAAACTGAAGTAAACCAGAGGCAGCATGGCGACCCGGCTTGTCATTTGCATGGAGATCTTGTTGTAAAACCGGCAGACTTTACAGCCCACGTTTGCTCAGCCAATTCCTCGCCCACACGCAACGTTGATGCCTTTTATTTTTGGCGAATTCTTCACAAAGAAGAGCGCACATCACCAAGGCAGCACAGTTTTTTTTTATGGTGATAGCATAATGTTGCTGCTCCTGTTGTTGTTGCTGTTATTTTCTTCTTCTTCTTCTTCTCCTCCGTTTTCTTCTTCTTCTACTACTAGCTGTATTTATTGCGTTGCATGTCGGGATTCTTCAAGACCCCAACTCGCATCCGAGCGTCGGTTTGTACAGTATGAGGACAGACATCGCAAGCTGTGAACTTTTGAACTCTGCGACTGATTCGCACAATTTGAGTTGGAGCTGCGAGGAACGGTTGAAAAAATCGCACAGTGTATCCCAGGCTTAAGTCAGCAAGTCTGGGATGGTGTTGTGTCTGGTGCGATGCATTTTAATAAGCAGCTGCATCAAAGGAGACTCTCACAGCCAGATAACAACTGACAAGCTTGTTTTTGATTCCTCAGCCAAGCTGTTTGTCAGCAAGTGTTCCTAATCCAAGTGGTAAGATGAAACCTGCTGTATGAAAAAGCTAAAAAAAAAAAAAAAAAAAAAAAAAAAAAAGAAGAAAACATAAAAATCATAGTTATGGATCCACATAATTTCTTTGTGTTAAAATTGAACAAAAGGGACTTAACATTGGCAGGAGAATCAGTTTTCTCTGTTTGCCTCCAGTTCACTTGGAAATGCCTTTGTAAACAGAGGGTAGATTATATTTTTTTAACCGATGGTGATAATTGCAGGAAGACTTTTTGGATTGCTTAAAATGATTTGATAGTTTTACTGGCAGTTTGTATGTTTCCCATCTGAAAACTGGAGGGGCCAGTTCCAGCTCAGTGATTTGGGTGCTGTGCTGCTCAGGTGTAATGAATTCCACATGTAAATGGATTCACGCAGAAACCGGAGGATTTTGTATGTATGTTTAATTCATGAAGCAGCTAATTGCTCTAAATAGACTGCAGTGCATCATGCGTTGAACTTATTGAACTAATTATCTTTAATGCATCTTCAACATTTTGGGTTTGTGACAACTTTTTTCATCACTTGACAATTAACAAGTACTATCATGGGCTTTGTGGGTGAGGCAGAGCCAGCGAAAACATGTGAGCTGATTTACTCTTGGGATGTATATATAATTCTTTGTCTACACTGAATGTTCAAAATGTTGTATAAAAGCAATAAACATAGTTAAGGTCATGCTAAACCGTGAGATATTGGCACAATTGTGAAGTGGTCATAGACAGAAAGCCGAAGGCCAAGTACTCCCTAAGGTGTAATTTCTTTTATGAAATATGGTCATGAAAGATCTACAAAAAAAAAAAAAAAAAAATCATCCTAAGGTTGGAGTCATCTGGAAGAACTGAAACCTCGCAGGCCAAGAGAAATGATTTAACAATTTTTAAGAGATGATATTTTTTCTTTACTGTCTTACCAACAGGATACATTTCACATTATTGTTGGCTGATTTTTCTCAAGTTATCCATTGAGTTCAGTTTGATAGGATGAAATATGTCAAACTAACATTTTTCTACTAACAAAAGATTTTAAAAGGACATTGATATTTTTCAGATTTTTAATATCCTGTTTGAGGAACTTTTTAAAAGTCTTTAATATATTGTTATATAAAGATGTCGACTAACACCTTTTCCGCAATGGCTTGTTGGTAATCTCTGCTAAGCATGCCCTGACTCTGATCCCTTCCTGACAAGCTTACTTACCACACACACACACACACACACACACACACAAAAGTAGAGTGGTTTAAAAAGATTGAAAAGCAACAAAGGAATCAATAAATAAAATTGGGATACATGTACTTTATTCATAGCTCATATATGTTTGTTTACATTTATACAAAAATACAGAATACAGTAGAGTTTTCACCCAGAATATCAACTGGGTAATAATAATTACATTTGCTTTTTTTTGGCACCCAGACGTATTTCCTGCCTAGAGCCATTTGATTCATCCACTTCGGTGGGATGGATTGGATCACTCATGCCCAAAAGCACTGTTCAAGATGTAGCTTTGCTTTCACTCTCTTTCTCTCTCAGAGTACACAACACCCAGACAGGAACAGTAGTTAAGGGCAGTCATTCTCTCGGCTAATGCATGAAATCGCTCGGTTTCTGGCCCTCCGTGCATCAGACATTTTGACTGCTTCTGGCTCTCGCATAGACAGGAAAATGGGAGACCATGTTATTTATTTGTTTGTTCACAGCTTAGACCTGTTACAGCTCATTATATTCATAGACCATGTATAAAAAGCTTTTTTTTATTTTATATAATATGTCTTGTTTGTTAGTTTGTGGCTAGACCAACCCATGTCTCTGTCAGAATGCTGGATACTGCATGTAATGGTCTTGACGAAGAGAAGCATAACCCAATGGTGATGGAAAAGAAAGCCTTAGGTCTAAACTGTCATAGATAGTATAATCCAGTATTATCAAAAATGCGTCTTCGAATAGATATAATTGGCTAAAAGCTTTTAAATCACAGTACTAATTGCTGAAATTCCTTCTTTTTAAGTACTGTGGACACAAATGTGGTATATTTCACTCACAAAGACTCTAAACTGCCATAGAGGATATGGCACAGATAATGTGTCATCATTCATGTTTTATCAAAAATGCATTGCTTTGAATGAACAATGTTATCTTTCAGTTGGACAAAATAAACAATACATTACCACACCAAAAACAAAAACAAAAAAGGAAACTTCCAGCTATTGATGCTGAAAGGGGCTGTTGATCTGAACTATATGAACACCAATGTGGTATACATTTTCTTGTTTTTTTTTTTCCTTTTTCTTTTCTTTTTTTTTCCAAACACAGATTTAATTTTGCACAGTATACTTTTGTCTCCTATAAGAAAAATTCCCAACACATAGTCCCAAAAACACAGGAAACAAGCGGTTACCAGCTGAAGTGGTTCCTAAGGGTTACAAAGGCTAAAATGTAACGCAAACAGAAATGTTACAACCACTGCAATTTGCTCTGATGATACAGCTTTCACATACCAATGCGCAGCTTTACCAAGAAAAAAAAAAAAAAAAAAAAAACGGAATGTATGTACCAAACTGTTACTGATCTCAGGTCAAACCACTTAAATTTTTGTTAAACAGAGTGGGAGAGGTTGAGGTTGTGGGAGGGGTGGGCCATACGTCTGCTGGTTTCCGATTTCTACCACTACAAGGAAACATAGAGCTTATTGACATTTACACATGAGTCAATCACACTAATTAAGCAAGGCACAAAACCAAGAATGGACATGGTACAATGTAAGACCACAGTTATGATAGAAATACTTCTTTCCTGCTACTTCTGTCATTGTCAACTAGTTGCCTGATGGGAAAGGTCACAGCCAGCGTGCCCTGTTCACACTCCTACGTCTTTACTTATTTTTATGAACAGTACTGATCATTTTCAATTCTAGGATTTATTATTGACTTTCTTGGTTACCGTTTAGGCAAGGCTTTGTGGGAAGTTTATTTCTTCTTTCTTTTTTTATCTATCTATCTATCTATCTATCTATCTATCTATCTATCTATCTATCTATCTATCTATCTATCTATCTATCTATCTATCTATCTATCTATCTATCTATCTATCTATCTATCTATCTATCTATCTATCTATCTATCTATATGTATCTATCTATCTATCTATCTATATATATCTATCTATATATATATATATATATATATATATATATATATATATATATATATACATGTTCCCCTTTGTGTAGTCATAACAGATCTTATCACTGCCATGGGGAGGAAGTCAGCAGGGTTTTATATATATATATATATATATATATATATATATATATATATATATATATATATATATATATATATATATGTATATATAAAACCCTGCTGACTTCCTCCCCATGGCAGTGATAAGATCTGTTATGACTACAACAGGGAACACTTCCACTTTCGAGCTCAATCAGATTTTAGAGTGCATTAAATTAAGAAGTGCAGGGATTGGCCTTATTAATCAAAAAATGATGTGGGCCTCAGAGATTTTGACAAATGCAAAACATGTGGATTTCAAAAACCTCTCTGTCAACTGTTCCATACCATTTAAAAAAAGTCACACCACTGTGCAGCAGCTCAGTATGCAAAAGAGATGACATTAAGCTTACTTTGACAGCATGTTAGGCGCAACTTTAAGGCAAAATTTATTTCCCCATGTGGTGAGCTTGATGGATTATGAAGGTACTAAAGTGCTTTTTCGGACAATCCTCCCACTCTTTTGCGGTTTTATCTGCATCTGAATCTTGATAAATGCACTCTGTCAGGTGGTCTACGGTGGATTTTATTACGCAAGCACAACACTAACACTGGACAAAGGCAAAGTCAGCCGGAACAAATTAAAGCCTGCGAGTGAACAGCTGGATGGGTTAGAAAACATTTGATCGTAAAACAAAAAACACATCTTTACAAGAAAATGCCTTTTTTTAGGTTATTTGTTAATTCTCTTATATTATTCCTGTTTCTTTTTTCTTTTCTTTTCTTATTTTTTTTACAAACCATGTCTCCTTTTAGCGATTTTATCTACCTTTATAGAGTAATGGCCATCAAAGTCTCCCCATTAACAGATTGTGCCTTACAAAGCATGTAGGTGAGATAAGTTAAGAGGAAAAAATAAAAAAGAAAGAAAAAAAATAAAGGCATTGATGAGCTAATGTTAACTACAGGGGGCCATTGTTCATAGTCTGTGTGCCTGATGATCTAAGGAATTTGTCTTAAAATCGAGACAGACAATATGGATCCAAAGAAATCATCCCTGATGCTTGTTAGCAGAATGTCATCGTAGTTTTGAGTCATCAAAATGGAAGTTAGTGAAAGCAGCTTATTTTGTATATGTTTTTTTCCACCATGTATTTTATTTACACTCTCTAATTTGCCCAAGTCATATATGCCAACAACCTACAATAAAATCTAATTTGTTGAGGAGGAATGTTTTCTGGTTTACAACATGTTAGTACACAGACTACTCAGTAAATGTGACCCATTAGTAAAGGTGCTTTTTTTTTTTCTTTTTAGTTAAAAGGGATTGCTTGAAACATTTCAGCTGTATGAACAGCAGCAGCTGAGCGCCACCACCAATAAATAAATACATCATACACCCCCTTGCCCCATGGGGACATGCTTAAACTCGACAATGCGACTACACTTTGGAACTATGCTTTAACACTATTATCTTTGGGAAACCCCGGAGTAAAGAGGAAATCGGGGGAACTCTTGAGGATGTTAACATGAGGGTCACCAGAGGTAGTAATCCATGCCTCAGTTCGGGTAGGATCTTACCGGCATCAGTCACTCTCTGCTTTGTTCTGTGAAGATGAAGTAGCTGCCCCAAAAATGCAGGCAGACTTAAGGAAGATGCTGATAAATAAGCAAAGTTGAAGGAGATGAAGTAGGTTCTTTTAGCTGATACATGTGAGCCAAAGAATCCAGGGCTTCGGTAGGTTGGGTATGATGAAGGGATGGGGGAAGGTTATCAGCTAACATCTCTCAGTCATGTTCAGAAGCACGGGGTTAATGCAGTCTTGTAAGAAAGGCAAGCATCCAAAAAGTATCAGGTGTGATTAAATTAGAGGACTCATTGTTATGGCCATTGTTTAATTTGCCATCTGGAATCTGGAAAGCAGTCAAAAAGCCAGGACTTTCCCTCTTCTAAAGTCTTGCGGTGGGATTCAGCTTGATCTTTCTTTTTCACCTTTGGACACAACAGGAGAAACGAGTAAGAGCCCTGTGGGAGAAAAGAAGAAGAGTGTTTAGAGGGGAACAGATTGAAATTGATGGATTTGACTGCTTTAATGTGGGAAAAAACAAAACAAAAAAACAACTCACCAAATTAGATTGAAGTACATCAATGAGTCAGACTTTACACAGTCTCAATCGTGCTCAGTGTGTTTCTGTAAAAGGGGGCAGAAAGAAAAGCATTAGTCCTGCAACAAGAAAATGTCCTCACCAGCAGAAATGGCTTCCACATGACAGGAGTCAGCACAGTGACCACACAAGACGATTTCAGGTTCTGGTTATTAGGCTCCCAGGAAGTCAGGTGACGTCAAACCTCTTAATTTTGAAACAATTTAAGCGTGTGATCTTACTCTTTTTCTGGAGTGCTTCAATGCTGCAGTAACACATTACTGTTGAATGCCATGAAGAGCTTTCTGCATGAAAACATTTATATTTCTACATAGTTTCCCCGACTCTGTAAGATGTGTCCTTTGATGCTAATCATGGGAATCCAGTGTGACAGTTTGAGCAAAACATTCAAGACGGTCATTTCATTCCTTTCCACGTGATAGATTTATGTGCTGCGCAACTTTTTAAAGTAAAAGTTACTTATCTGATCAGTTTTAATGCAACTGACTTGCAACAGTCAGTTGCAACAAACCCCCAAAAAGTTTACTTTACTCTGAGAAATTTGGATACATTCTTCATGCTTCTTTAACTATCTGTAATGCAATGCATTCATGCACAGTCTGCTGCCGCCTTGTTATCATATCACAGCACTGCCTCCTCATGACTCTGTTCATGGCAGAATTACGGGAGAACATAACAGCCTGGGATTCAGATGACACTGTTTTCTTTTTCCACTGAGCAAGTTTGGCTTTCAAACAGCGCTGGCAGCTCACAGTGAGAGGGTGGGAAATGGCGGCTCTGAGATCAGTCCACTGAGGAGCTGCGCTGATACCAAACTGACGGAGCAAAGCGTACCGGGTATGTTTAATCTTAGTGGGGTTAATATTCTATTGTTTAAAAACATGGAAATTAAAAAAGAGATCACCAATAAAATTTGCAATTGAAAATGAGTGATTTACTCTGATATTTTATTTGTGTTGTGTCAAATATTGTTGAAGGCATACCTCCTGTATCATGCTGCTATAACTATGCATAAAATATTTCATTTTGTAAATTGCTTAAAATTTATTTAAGGAGATTGATCTCAATTGTTTGAGTACAAACAAGTGGAGGTTAATATACGTCTATTTATAAAAATATTCTTTTAAAAAGGTGGAACACAGTGATGTAGTTCACATATACGTATCTAGATATTGAAATGGAAATGAAATGAAAAATACTTTATTTATCCCAGAAGTGAAATTCAATAAATATAATAACATTAATAATATTATATCATATATAGATAGATAGATAGATATATTATAATATTAACTGACGTATTATATTATATTATATTATATTATATAGAGAAACAATACAAGCCATTCCGTGTGTCATTTAGGCTCTATAAAAACAGTATATATGTACACACAGTCCTTGGCAATTCAAATTTTCATATTTCATATTTCATTGGGATATTGGCTGCACAGTGGCATGGTGGTTAGCTCGCAGCCTCATAGTAGCAAGGTTGCTAGTTTGATTCCCGGCTGGGGAGGGGGTTCAAACAATTTCAACAGTGGCTTTCCTGTGTGGGGTTTGCATGTTCTCCCCGTGTACAGTATGCGTGGGTTCTCTCCGGTTACTCCGGCTTCCTCCCACCTCCCAGACATGCATGTTAGGTTAATTGGTCACTCTAAATTGCCCCTAGGAGTGAATGTGAGTGTGAATGGTTGTCTGTCTCTCTGTGTTGGCCCTGTGACAGACTGGCGACCTGTCCAGGATGTACCCCGCCTCTCGCCTGATAATAGCTGGGATAGGCTCCAGCAAGCCCCATGACCCTGAACTGGATAAGCGGTACAGAAAATGAATGACTGATATTTCATATTTATCATTAATTTTATATTTATTCATATTTAAACTAAACTGTGAGAACCACATGGAGTAATGCTTGATTTTTTCCCCTTTTAAATCTAATGCTTTGTGTTTTCTTGTTTTTCTGCTAAGCTGTCAGAATCAATAGAATTTTATTCAACCTGAGTCAAAATATTTCCTCTGTGAAAAATATTTTCTTTTCAACTTTTTTTTTTCTTTTTTTTATCTTCTAGGCAAATTCCTGTTGATGACCATTGTGTCCTCTTCCAAATGTGATTAAAAAAGCACTAAAATGCCATTTTTATATGGTTTTCTTGCATGAAAGGGTTTCATGCAACTGAAGAACTAAAGAAACTATTCTTCTGGGATAAAAGTGTCACTCCGATAGATTGTAAAGATTGTTTTTGACAGAAAACTATTGATTGATGGATTATCAGTAAACCTTAAAAGTGAGTTGTCTCCAGTTTGGGATTTTTGTGTTGACCGTTTCTGGCATTGATTATACTGTCTGTAGTCACAGTACACAGCTCTGCTAAATGAATTGCATCATTTGAATCACCAGAATTTCATATTTCCGACAATGTGTCACATGCATCTACTGGTACACAGCACTCCTGCATAAAACGAAAAACAGCTGACACTGACGGGTCATTAACTGTTTTTTGCCCACCAAATCCATGTTTCCGTACGTTCTTTATCATTTAATTAAGACTGGAATGTCTAAGTCCAGTCCTTGAGGAACACTGTCCTGCAGGTTTTAGATGTTTCCGGCTCCAACACGCCTGATTCAAATCAAATGGACCCAACAGAGTTTACATGATTTAACTTTAAGTTTTTGTTTGTTTGTTTTTTTTAAACCAAAATACTCAAAACATTATTATCTTTACAGTATTCTTATGTGTATATCATCTTAATGTTTTCTTCTTTCCAAGCTCATTCTACGTATTTGTTTGTGCATGTCCTCACTGGGTGCATTAGCATATTACCACTGGCCTACTGTACATTGTACTAACTACTTTTATTTTATACTAGGTCATTAATTTTATGGGGCGCCAATGAGGAGGTTTGCCTAAGGCTCCACATGGGCATGGATGATTGCTGGCACAGTTTCTCTCATTGCCTATGCTCTTGTGAACATGTTATTGGCCATAAAGAGAAATTTGCCTATGGCTCTTATTAAAGGGATCGCACAGTGATTTACGAACACACTTCTAGACGGGTGGACTCACACTGGGCAGAAAAGAAAGAGAGAAAAAGAACATCAAAACTGAACCAGCTGAGGAAGCGAGATTCAGACTTATGATCCCTTTAATGATTGAAGCTCCAGAAACTACCCTGTTACTGCATGTGTTTCCTACCTTCTGAACTAGATTCACTTTTCTCTCAAAACCTACACCACCAGTGTTTTTACACCACATATTTGTCATTCCACAGCACACCTGCTTCTTATCAAGTTGTAATACCTAATGGTCTCTGCTCCTACCTTCACCCTTCTTCTCTCTGCTGATTTTAGTTTTCTGTCAGACTTTACAAGGGAAAAGGTCAAGACCTTACAACAATGTAGACAAGAGCTTTCAATATTACTGGGAGAAACTTAATAATTCCCTTTAAGCATGCAGTTGGAAACGAAGGAAAGAAAATAAATGATCTTTTTCAACAAGATGAAACCTTATGAACAAGACTAGGGGGAGGTGGCTGTCTGACTCAATTAATAAAAGAAAAGAAATGCATAACTGGTATCAGCTGGGGTAGGCTCCAGCCTCCCCAATCTTGGGTGAAAAAAGGATGCATTTTGTGCAAAACAACAAATTTATTTTGTAGAGAAAATTTTTTTAAAAAGAGACAAAACCAGCTCACTTTTCTGTTGTTTCAGCATCATTTGGAGGTGCTGTCCCTTGTGTTCCTGTGAAGAGTACTCTTTCTCCAGGGTTCCGTTGAGGATCATCCTCACTCCTTCGTGATCTGGCCTGTTTCACATTGAGAGTTTGCTTTTACTTGAGAAACTTTAATCAACACAAGATTAGCTCAACAGTCTCAACAGCACCTGCACAGAGTTGAAAGGCTGCCGCCAGCTCTAATAAATTCCATTGAAAAAAGGCGCTATCTTCTGGCAACACAATAAAACCAGTGACAAACAGTTAGGATTACCTTCCACACCAGAAGGAAAATGAGGGCAAGAAGTGGAATAAACAGTAAGGAGAGAAGGCTTTGCTGCACCACCTTTGGAAGCGGTTTTGGCTGGTAATCTGGAATGAAAAGAAAACTCTTAAAATTCCTCATGACAAAATATTTTCTTCTACAACAACATAAATTTTTCACACATTATCATTAATGTTCCGCAAAGAGGAAAAAAATTGTGGTTGGTGACTGTTTTCATCCACCGACGTTGGACAATAACAACCACCAGCATTTTAACTACTGCAAACCTCAAATTATAACTTTTAAATGTTTCTCAGTGTCTAGAAATAAAAAAAAGTTTTAAATTAAAGGCTCCATTGAAAGTCACTCTGGAAATGTGTAAAGGCTCAATCTCCAAGAGAAATAATAAGCTAAACTTGCAATCACGAGGACTCAAAAGTTATACAAAATCCTGTTTTTGCTTAGATAAGATGTGGGACCGAGATGTGCTGTGGAATTTATCCTGCAGAGAACTGGCAACTTAAATGGAAGAGCAGCTCTGGAGAAAATGGCTCGCTTAACCTGAAATATGCTGAAATACTGAGGCTGCAAAAGGAGTAATGCAACCATCTTGCTAGGCTGGTTTTGCAACTCGATGTGACATTTTTCATTCAAAATGAGGAGTGAAGCTTACATGGTGCTTTGCAGTCTGTTGAACACTCAGGATCTTCACTGCTGGGAGTGGGTGACCCTGAGGGAAGAAACAAGCAAATACAAAAACATCAGAAAGTAAGTCCGAAGTGCAGTGTTTGGATTAGACGAGGACTAAATGAGCAGAGGGGTGAAAAAGGGAAGAGAGACTGGAGGGTTACTGTCTGATGATGAAAACATTTCATTGTCAGGTGCTAAAAAGTCACCTCAACGCCACTTTTTCTACCCTGCCCCAAACACACACACACACATACAAAAGATCTGATACAACTTCTCTGGCAAAGAAAAGGAAAGCGCTTGGGAAGATTGGAAGATTGCTCTGTAATCAACACGTATTCAATCAGGTTTCAGCCCTTTTCTTCCTTTTCAAATGCACTACCTTGGGACATCTTCCCTCAGTCCTGTGACTCAGCAGTGTCTCAATGGGCCATCTAAGCACTGAGGCCGTTTAGAGTTTTTATCTTGCAAAGTTCTTGTGAAGGAATAATGGTTCTGGATTAAAAAGCTTCTCCAAACGGCCACAGGAGATCTGTCCTAAATAGAGTCTGTACACAATAGTCTGAAGAGGGTGGCGTTAGTTTTACAAGCAGAAGTGAGCTTGAGGCTGGAATGTTGCTGGTTAGAATTTGTAGACCAGTTTTAGAAAATGTGAGCAGAAAAGTGGGCCTTTCACCATCAACACCTGTTCACATTTCCTAAAATAAAGCACTTTCAAGGTCAAAGGAGCAAATGCATCCAAAAAAAAAGAGACATTTTCTCACTCATCAAAGGCACTATTGGGCAATGCTGATAGTTTTTCTGAAGCTTTGAGATAATAACATCTCAAGTTTCACATCTTCCACTTTGACGTATTGGGAAAGAAGAAGGCATTGAAACTGTCTTTTGGAGAAGTCAACAGTCATGTACAGTAATGAGAACAGGAAAGTACATCCTCCTGTTCAGTTTCTACATATCAGAACATAGAAAAAATCTTATCTTATTCTCATCAAGTGATAAAATGAGCTATCATGGAGCATGTTTTTTTATGATGTCCTGATACATAAAACAACTGTAAGATGGTGTACTTTCTTTTAATGACTGTATCCATCAGGAAAAATGAGATTCCTGTGGATTTACTTTAGTTTATTTGGAAGGGAGAGTGAATGTCAATGCATATTACATGAAAATGTGTCATGTGAACATCCCAGACTTTAGCTGAGACGCATTTCTATCCGCTGTCCATAGAGGAAATAAAACTTTATTTTTAAACTACAATAGGTAAAATACTACATATTCAAAATTTAACCCCCCCCCCCCCCAAAAAAACAAAAACAAAACAACAACAACAAAAAACCAACACAAAACAAAAAACAAAACAAACAAAAAATAATGTGTATGTCGCAGACATATTGCCCATATTTACAGGGTACCATGTCCAAGCATCATTTCTATGGTGATAAGTACAGTCTTGGTCTGACCTTGGCTTGGACTAAGCTCAGACTGTATGCAGTAAGCTGGGTGGTCATACTGAACATGGTGCACCTGTGTGGTATTTATAAACAGTTAATAAGATGGACGAAGTATCCGCTTACATCACCCATTTGTTTCTGACAAACTAAAAGCCAGTTGGGCGTTTCCACCATTGCCATCTTAGCCGCGCCACATGTGTCATCACTCCTGGAAAATATAAAAATGGGCAAACTGAGGAGGGCCCTGAGCCTCGGGGCAAATGATTGACAACCAACGTACTCTGAGCTAGAAACCAACTGAGGTAACTCAGAGTAAACAGGAGCTAAAGAAGATAGACGGGCTAAAGAGAAGGCATGCTCGGACCCGCAGCTAGCTAACTAACGACCACCATTGTGCTATTCTATTACTGGCTGAGGCATCCTGGGTAAAGGCAGGGAACTCACCACCAGCCACCGGCTCTAACGCCAGCAACCATCAAAATGACATGCCTCAAATTATGTGTAATTTCAAGGTTAAATGACATCTAAATGGATGAGTTATGAAAAAAAAATCATCCCGCTCACAGTTGACATGAGGGCAAACTTGACCTATTAAACCTGAATGATTATTTGAACCAGGCTTTAAACCTGTCTTTCCTCAGTAAATTGGCCTTTTTAACATGGGAGTCTATTTTTGGAGCCAGCCCCTAGTAGACAACTTTTCAAGACTTCCAGGTAACTTCACATTTGTCCACCAGAGGTTGCCGCTTGGTGGTGCTGCAATCTCCTCTAGTGAAAACTCGCACAGGTTTTTTTTCTGGGTTGGGATTATTACTCACATCTTGAAGTAAGTTTCTTTTATTTCTGAAATTTCTCTGAGAAACTGGTGACTGATACTTCCAGGCATAAAAGTGAAACAAGAAAAATATTCATTGAGCAATGCTTTCTGGATTATTAGGATTAAGTTTTCAAAAGGGAACTCTCACAAATCACTTGCAGACATGTCGAGTGTCAGGTTGGAAGCCGTGCCAACAGTCTTATCTTTCTCCTGACAGAATCATGGGCCTGATGGATTGTGAACCAATCTGTACTGTGAAATTGAAACTCGCTGTGTAAACCACTTACACTTGTTAATGTTCTCACCTGTGAGAGTATGATTTGTGTTTAAAACCATGAGGTCGTGTCTAAATGCCACTAAATGGTGCTACATCTTATTACACTTTATATATGTCTCATAGATTAAGTGGATCCAAATCAAAAAGTTGGAGTTTAAAAGAAATTATTGCATTTTTTAGTACATGAGAGGGTGAATCAGAATTCAGTGTGACATTTAAACATCCCAAAAACATCAGCTTTGTCCAGAGAGAACTGGACAGATTGTCAGATCGCTTGCCAACCTCATCATTTTATTGTAGTGTGCTTTGGCTTAAAGTATCACACACCAGATGGGATGAAAATGAGTGTGTGGCATGCAGTTCTCTGTTGGGATGTTTCACCTGTTTTTCAAAGAGAATAATGCCTAGGATGTCAGTCCAAGCAGTTTATATCTGAGCTTTTCTCCATAGGAGGCAGAAGTCACAGCTGTGACTCATTTCTTTTTCCAACTATGTGTTTTTCTTTTTTTGTCTAAGCCCATAAGATGAAAGATTTGCTTTCCTTGCAGAGGGAAATGCTTATCTTTGGTTTGCCATTTTTTCTGACACGAATTTTAGCCACTGATGAGGGACTAAATAGGATCAAACACAAACATATGACTGACATTTTCTTGTAAAGTTGGACTATATAAAGGTTTGTGATATGCTGAGGGAAGATTGTTTATGGTTACAGTTGCTGCCCTTTTGCACCATGGTGGGTGATAAATGTGATGCTACTCCAGCCGGGTGGGAGCACATCCGTCTTGTCAGTAATCTCTACAATCAGTCAATGCTGGAACATAGGTATTGCTAGAATCCACTAAACTCATAAAGGAGGATCGTTGGGAAACCAAATGTAAAAAGTTCTGTACTAGAATGAAATACTTTGATTGCTTTGAACTTCCTGCACACGACTTTGTATTCAGCTATGGCAAATGTACAGTAGTGTATTATCCTTACACAATGGTTTATATGGCTGTGTTTACATAACATTTTGTGCATATTAAGATGTGAGGACTGTTCAGACTGCATGAGTCATGAGGGAGAGACATAACACTGAAGGTGTAACAAAAAATACCATTTGATTGCACAAATAACAGATTGAGATAAAGAATAAAGCTTCAAGTACATTCAGCATTGTTTCAAGTGCCAAAGATCTTTACATTTTTTATCAAGTTTTCACTTTTCTCACAACTATAAACCAGCAGCAGTTGCTCAGAAGTATCGTCTAATCTTTGGTTGACATATTGGTCGACCATACTAAGGTTGGAAAAAAGTACAGTAGTTATTATGCCATCCAATACAGTTATGATATGGCATAATTCTGCGACAGTATTCCGTGTGACACAAGTTGCCAGGTTTTATTGCTGCTTGAGATTTGCTAAAACATTTCTATTGGCTGTGTTTAAGGGGTCAGGCACACTTGGCACGGTTGGAGTACTGTATATCCCAGGTACAAATAGCGGGGGGTAACTTGCGTCACATTCAAACTTCAGTGTGACTGATGGCCGCGGCGTGGTGCCCAGACGCACCTCTGGAGGTGGTCTGCAACAGTTTCCTGGTTGGAATGATTCCATTATTTACCCACGTGACGAACATGTAATGACGCCACCTACATAGAAGCCCTGTCCCCACTCAAAACGTGAAAAAGAGAAGAAAGAGCATGGCTTCAAAAGAAAGATAAGCAGTTCTTGTTGCAGTCTTTAGCGTAGCAGCTTACACAAGCTCGCCATCAGGCAGTTGTTGGAAAACTGTGAAGGTACAAAAGGCTTATCAGCATGTTTGGGTGGGCGTCAAACAACACAAATGACTATCAGCGCCACCCACTGGACCGGAGTGAAACAGGCGCTATCAGTTATGCAAATACGGTCACATGACATGGTGACATAGTGGCATGCTTCCAACTTTGCAAGTGTGACTGGAGGCCGTTTCTACTAGACTTTCGTCACCCAGTGAATTGAAATGGAATTAGACCAATCGTGCCAAGTGTGACCCTGCCCTAAGTTTTTTTTTTCCAAGATTTACTTTTAAAAATGTGGCATGAAGTAGCACCTGCAAGGGCTACAAACTTTCTTGGTCATTGAATAACTCTGTAGTCGCCATAACTCCATAATCACTTTCCAACAAGGGACAACTTTCTCTTCTGGGGACTATCTCCTTTTAACACAAGAGCATATTATGGAATTGTCTTCTGACTGGTTGAATTCTTGATGAAGCTATGGCATTCATCGATTTTAAGAGCCTGCTTAAATGCATCATATTAGGTTTAAAACACAGACTGAAACTTGTAAATAGTGTAACTCTTCAAAATTTCCACAAAAACAGATATTCATTCCAAATAAACTTCAAAACATACCACACATTAACAACAATCAGTCATGACATCGTGACCACTTGCCCAATAGCCAATGCAGCTCACCAGGACATGAGCAACAGATCTTTGGGTGTGGGGCTGAGGATTTTACCTGCTTAAACAGACGCTATGAGTTTTAATAAGCTAGTATGAGGGGAGTTTGCAGGCAAGATGAGCACCGCTGACTCTTGTTGAGCCCTTCCTTACTAGTAAAATCCATATACTGTAAATGCCAAGATTCAGGATAACGGAACACAGTATGGACACAAAAGGAACGGTTAATTTATCAGACAGTGGTCCAATATTATGACTCATTGGTGTAAATTATAAATATAAAAGCTATTTACCTTCTGAATATTCTTCTGTTGTTACTGTGTATGGTGTGGTGGGACAGGTAGGAGGATCACAGTCATCTGAATATTCTTTATTCTGTGCAGCTGTAAAGAAGTCTTGAACGAAATCAAAGTATTGATCTGTTTGCCACCTCTCTTTCCTATAGTGGCACTGAAACTCGAGCATTATGGGGTCCTAAAGAATGGAAACACAAACCACACAAAAATTCATTCTCTTTGTGCCATCAAGTTGACAAAGTTAGTTTAAAGGAATAGTACACCCACAGAATGACGTGCCTTCATTTTGTACTCACCCTCATGCTAAGCAAAACTCTGGAGCACTTTTTTAATATGTCAAACAGCTGGCGATCCGGGAGGCTTCTCGTTATCCACTGACATTCATATAATGGATTTCACTGGCAACTGAACCAAAAAGGTCCATAAAAGTCCACAACAACTTGGCAATATTCCTCCATACTCCAATGTAGTCCAAATGTCCAGAGTGGGTAGCATCCATAATTTACTCGAAACGTCATTTAGTATATTTTTTAAAGGTGTTATAACCTAGTGTTTTACATACACAATCATTCTTAAATTACCTTCAAATGGATTTTTGATTATAGTTGGGTGGGAGAAGAATTTAATGAGCTCATTTTGACCTCTTTTTATCCCCAACTTTTGTTTGTCACAAGAATACGTATGAAAATTAGACCTGTGTGTAAGCGCGTTCACGAGGCAAACGTCAAAGCCAAAACAAAGTTTTATCAGGACAGACAAAATGAAGAAAATTATGTCCCAACAGAGAAAAACGTGATCAAAACATAACGGTAGGGTTGATAGAGAGAATCCGCGGAGTAAAAGGGCTGGACTCTGATGAATATAAGGAGCGGACGTCTGACATGAAGTTACTCAAACAGCAACGACTGTGTTAGCTTTTGTAGCTACATTAGCAGCTTGTCACCATTCATCTACCATCGTTTACTGGTCTCTGACACAAAAGATAATAAGTTACACAAGCAGCAACACTTACCGACTGCACATCCTCACTGATAAATATAATCCACTGGTCCCTGGTAGTGCTGTCCCTCCCGTCACAGCACTGAAAACTGCTGAATTTCTGCTAAAGCAACTCAGCATGGCAGATTTTTTTTTTCCTCCTCGTCGTCTTCGTCGTCCTCCCCTCTGACAAAACCGGTCATTAAACGCTACTCTGCGGCAGGTAATCACCTGATTTCAGGTGGCGCCAAAGAGGCAATCTTAGCAGCTCGCAGCCTCTGTAGATCACGTCATTAACAGAGAAAAATCCAAATCTCGTACTGTGGAGAGCGCACTCTTGTGGCCGATTCTGGTGAAAAGAGAGAGCCCGCTCACAAAGACGGAGCCACTTTCACTCTACAGATTCTGGCACGTTTTAAACGAGGTCCTATTCCAATACACGTTTTAACATGAAAAAATGGGATTTCCGGGTGATGACTCCTTTAAAAAAACTACTTTTTGGTTCAGTCGTAGGTGAATTCTATTATATGAATGTCAGCAGATAACAAGAAGCCTCCCGGATTGCCAGCTGCATTTGAAATATAAAAAAAGTGCTCCAGAGTCTCGCTCAGCATGAGGGTGAGTAGAAAGTGAAGGTACATCATTCTGTGGGTGCACTATTCCTTTAAAGATGTGAATTACATTTGGAGCTAAAATCCCCAAATGCAACCTCTTTAAAGTGTGCTTGTGAAAAGTAAAATTTGATGATTAAAGAGATGATTGATTAAATAGCCTTCATCATGTCAAGTAAACTAGGCACAAAATTAGCTACTATAAGGTTACAAATAGAATAAGGGAGTCTTTTATTTCTCTCTTTGTAGCCTAGATGTTATCTCATTACATCCACATCAGTATGGCTTTTTTTTTTTTTTAGATTTTTTTTTATAGATTTCAACTTTAAATGTTTAAATAAAACTGCAAAACTGGTCATTCTTAGACATGAATTTAAAAAAAAGAAAAACAGACTACATTTGTCATTTTAATGGACAAAACAGACTAAACCTCTCACACATTGTGTTATTGATGTATTGTTCACAAAGTTCTTGGAGCAAAGAATGCCAACTTACCATGTTACGCATTCTGTGCCGCAGCTCTTTAAGCATATCGATGACTATTCGAATGTCGTTTCTATTGGATGAAATGTTTCCAAACTTATTGGCTAAACCATCTAAACTCTGCTCCAAGTAGTACACATTTAATTTGACCCAACACATTCCACCCTAAAAAGCAAACACAGAAAAAGAGATAATGAGGTGATCATTTCATAAGTTCTACACGTGACAGAATAATATTTACACGATAATAACTCTGTACAGTAGCTGAGAAAATGTTCACCATGGTCAACAATTTTTTAAAAAAAAGAGAGAGAGGTAAGTATGATCAGTTTCACACAGATTTGTAAAAACAAACAAAACCACAACAAAAAAACAACTTATATATCCATGGGTTAACTATCGAATATCTTACCTCTTGTTTTGGAATGTACTCAACAGGAATTTTGTAATCTTTTGGAATATTTTGTCTCTGCAAAAAGAAGCAAGTAAAAGCATTAAATTAGGAGAAATAACATTCACGTTAAAAAGAGGCAATCATAAAAAGAACTTCAATCTGGAACTAAAAGAACTATAAACATTGATTTTTTCATAATTGTTAGCATTATTTGTAAATAATGTTTCAGAAAATCATGTTAATATAGAATAAACAGGAGTGCTTTCGTTTTCATTTTGTGCAAATGATTAGAAGCAAAATGGATTGTGAACTTCAACAAAGGGAAGATGGTAGTGATATGCTTTATGCTTTAAAAAAAAAAAAAAAGAAGAAAAGAAAAAAAAAAGTGATATGCTTTATGCTTTAAAAAAAAGAAGAAAAGAAAAAAAAAAGTGATATGCTTTATGTACGCTTAGTTTTCAACCCTTTTTCTTCCTAAGCATTAGGATACAGGAATATAATAAAATAACATAAACAGAATATGATCATTTTTAAAACACTAAAACTTTGCTCTTAATTTAAATGAGCTCAAACTGAAGAGAGAAATAAAATGAACTCTGGGAATTTATGCTCCTCATTTTATGCCAGCATTATCTTTTCATCTTTTCATTATCTTCTTTGGCGTAACAGGGACTCGAACCCGGGTCTTCCACACCAAAGCCTGAGACATAGCTCAGCTTTTGGCAAAAACTCTGCTTCGCTTACTGTAGAAAAAGATAACATTTAACTTAATAACTTTTACTTTAAGTCTAATCCAATCCATTCAGCTGAGATGTTAGATTTTTACTTTTACTTATACAATTTTTTCACTAATATGCAGACAAAGGCTTTAACAAATAAAGCATGATCACTGATTTGCATAAAGTAAGAAAAATAATGACCAAATTGTCAAAAAAATAGATACTGCAATTTGCATTTAAAATTTTGAATTCTATTTTTAAGACATGCTTTTCAGAAGGATTTTGCCACAGTCTTTTATTTTATGCAAATAAGCACAAAATTTGTTTAATAATAAACTTGCTGCATTTACCTTGAATATGTCAGGCAGATTGTAACAGAGAAATAATCAAATCTAAACAAAATACTTTTAATTTAAAAAAAAAAAAATGTTGAGGCGTTTTTGAATATAAAAGATTTATGAAGGATTATTTTTTTAAACATTAAAGGTGAAATATTTGTATTTTTCATATATTAATGTTAATTAGGACTATGAGTTTTTTATACTGTACAAAATAAACTAAAAAATTTTTTCAAAGAATGTCATTAATTCATTGTATAAAACAAAACATTTCTTTCAAACTTGACGTATTTTACACGATTGTGTTGTACATTTGAACTTATCTAAACTACTTTGTAAATTGTCTGCAAATGAGTTTGCACATCCCCGAAATGGGCCAAAGTATGTTTATTTCATATATTTTATGTAAGACATATATTTCTTGTCCTATCAATTCGATGAGATATTGTTATAAGGTAAGAGAACCAATAACAGACATTTTTCAATTCTTTTTGAAATTTTTTTTTAATGTCATGTAATTCAATTAAAAAATGGCAGTAATCACAAATAATTTTCTTTCGGTGTCTATGTATATAGTGTATATAAAGTATATACCGTATATCTAACAGAGATCACAATTTAAGGCCAAATTCCAGTCCCTCCGCCTCTGGAATTACAGAAACAATACTCCTTGATACAAAACAGAAAAGCGGAATCACTTCTGAAAAACAAATTAGTAGGGCCAAGAGGAGAAATTGGATTAGGCTTAATCTAATGAGATAAGCCAAAGACCTGTAGTCCAAATCCATGTCTACCCCCATAAGTTAAATAAAATATTTTAAAGTCTTGGTGAATCTTTAAACTTGCTCTGTAATGGACATAAAGATTGCAAACGTCCACAAGGCGAACTTGGGTTCCTTGAAAGGCGCTATATAAGTTCAAGTTATTATTATTATCATTATTATTATTATTTTTATTTTTATTATTATTTGGGATTTGGGGGATCTTCTACATTTTTTTTCCCTGTTTTGTAAACTTATAAAATCTAAATTTAACTGTGTGGACCACTATTTCAGTTTCCATGTTATGACTTTGTAAAACAACGCCAGCATCCATAATGGTATGGAGGTGAGTTCATCTATAGTATTCATCACGGAAAGCAAAGTAATGCTCAACAGTACAGTATCTTTCAAAAGTTTGGACACACTTGCCAAATGTATTTAATATTTTGAAGCCTGAAGCCCCCAAAATCAGGAAAAAGCTTAATATGAGGTCTTTATTTGAAAAGGAATTGTTTCTGCATATTCACCTACTGCTGTATGATATCTCAAAATGATTGTAGTCTAGTTTTCTGCCTCCTGGTATCAGGTGTATCAGATTGTGTATGACAGGGTTTTAAGAAGGGATCGACCGATACAGATTTTTAGGGCAGATACTGATACTGATATTTTGTCATTAGCCTCTGCCGATAGCCGATAAAACCTGTCGATATTTGGGGCCAATACTGTATTTGACCCACAAATGAAAATAATGAATTATACAATGAAAAATTATTTTATACATCTTTTAATATAAAAAGAACAAAGTACTTCAAATAAATATATAAAAAAGAAACAGCCCACTTATAAACAAGTATTAAATAGAATCATTTAACTTGTAATAAATATGTATAAAAAAGTCTGTAAATTATGCTGAGTGGGGATATCGGCACATCAGCTGATGATGATACCAGTAAAAAACGCAAAATATTGGCCGGCCACTGTTTCAGTCTATCCTTAGATTTAAGCAAAATTTTTTACCATAAAGTAATGCAAAAAGCTTTAGAAACTTTATGTATAAAATGTGATCCATACAGCATTATAGGCTTAATGTGTAAGTGTGTCCAAACTTGACTAGTTCTGTATTGTTTTGACAAAAATTGCTGCCCACCATATATTTTCTTTCTGATTTGAGCTGGACAGTCCCAAACCACATTTTGTGAATATTACAATGGTTGTGCCGTAAATGTGTGCATGCTAAACTGGCTCGCTTACAGTCTAGTCAGAGACTGGACAGAGTGTTGACAAGTGATATCTGTCACAAAAAATGTTTAATAATTTGAAAATAATTATATTTTTGCAAAAAATCATTCCAGAAATGCAGCTTTTATGGGCAATAAGATTTTTGGTTGAGTGGTATTCCAGCAAAGATAGCATTCACTGGGACTACAATTGGAATTCAGCTCAAAGCATTTATAATTTAAGTATTCCAAAGCCCTGTTTCATCCAAGTCTTACCAAAATAGAGAGTTTAAAGATGTCATCCGTCACTGGGTTGAAGTCAAGTGTATCTGAATTTACCCCGAGCGTGATGAACAGCAGGAAATGGACACAGACGTGTATCCAACTCTATAAGTAAAAAAGAAAAAAACAAAAAAAAACAATAATAAGAAAAAAGAAATACATCAGTTGCATATTTGACATTCAAAGACTCTTTGTAACCAGCATCTCAGTTGCATTACAAGTGGTGATACTAATGCAAATGTTGAAATGTTGTCTTAGAGTCCTTAGTGTAGCCACATTTAGCAGTACTCATTTAACAATACCCACATTTATAAATTAGGTAAATTAGGTTGAGTCTTGAATATATGCAAGGAACTAATTGGACCTGGTGGAACCAGTCAGGAGGTGTGAGAAAGAGGCAGTGGGAAGACCTCTTGGTAATATACAGTATACTGCACTGCATCACATGAAAGGGCCAGTAAGCACAAGGTCAGATGAAAATTCTCTTTTTTCAGCACTATGAATAAAAAAGCTGAAAAACAAACAAAAACAACACAAAAAACAACCTATTCCATTCATGTCATCATCATTTCATCTTAATTACTGTTTGGAATGATTATTAGTCTTCAGCTGGTCAACATTATTCTTGAGGCAAACAGAGGTCCCTTTCAATCAGATGACAGAAGCTCCTTGGTGCTGCCACATGGACAGCTTTCATTCTATTCTAATTGGTCAGAGCAGCATTTTTCAGACCACGAGAAACCTGTGTACACACACAGATGGCAGTCTGCCGACTTTTAAGGCAGTGAATTTAAAGTGTCTGAGTGGATGTTGTGCTATGGAGGCAACTCATTCAAAATCAACAAGAAAACAGAACACGTGGAGAGTTAAGTAATACTTAGGTCCTTTTTCCAGCTTTTAATAGAGGCCATAAATCACAGTGATAGCAGTATTCAGCTATGATAGGACATGTCAACATGCCTTTATAATTCAAATCTGTTAACATCACACACTTTTTTTCATTCTAGTTGTCCAGTTTCAACCATCACTGCAATTTCATACAAACTTAGGTTCTTGCTGGGGGGTAATACACTGACTTCCTCAATGATAATGGGTGGAGAATAGTAGCAGCTAAAGACTGCTGGAAGTGAAGATAAATATAAACTCTCCACCATTTAAAAACTATATTTTTAGAACTTGGCTCTGCTGTGAGAAAGGAAAGGCTCCCAATTTGTTTGTAAGACCCCAAGGACAATCACAATGCCCTTTTCAAGAGGACGCTTAATGTAAACATAACTTCCCACGGTTGCTTTGCAGACTCATAAGCTGCCTGTTGTCAGTCGTTTGGCTGACCTCCTTACTGATCTCTGTGCCAATCTGACCACATTATGCAATTCTCCTCTCAATATAGACCAGGGCCAGTCAGAGCTCTGTCCGAATCCATTCAACAACTTTGCATGTTGACCTGCTCTTTTGTACATAAATCTTTCAGAGTGCAATAACAGAGATCATTATTAGCTGAGCCATATAATCTCCAGGCCCATCAACCGGTACAACAGGATTTACTTCCATGGTTTATTTAAGCAAGGCTACGCTTGCTCCTCTACTGCTACTCACTGTTTTCCTTCCTCAGCACTCACTCAGCTTGTCGATTTAGATTTTTGAAATCCTTAAGGCTGACACCGCCACCCATGTTCCATCTCTTGCTATAAGTTGGTTCAACTGAACCACAACAGGAAGAGAAAGGAACAATGATCCATCAACAGCAGGAAAGGAAGAAGGAAAAGCAGCATGTAAAGGGCACATGGGCTGTAATTTAATTTTGCAGCAGCTTCAACTCATCATCCTGAAATGGCAAAGAAGAATGAGGAGAAAGCTATATTTTGGGGGGAAGAAAACACAGATGTCTGTGAACTCTTATAATTAATCAGCTGTGCCTGAACCTCAATGCATCCCAGACCGTACTGGTTAAGTTGAAAAGCACACAATGAATGAAATCAGCGATGCCAAGAGACAACTATAGTGTGTAATTCATTCTGCAAATTGTTCTGTAAAGCAAAGCTTGATGTTTTGATTCACATATTTAACTAGTCCAATAATTTTAACTACTGAAAGAAGATGCACACAATGAACATACAACACAAAAGCAACACTTAACAGTCACATGACAATGCTTGCCTCAAGGGGCTTCACAGTAAACTGTTGTGAGTTGTTTTATTCATGCGTCAAATGCCACACAGATGTCCTTTTTATGTTAATACGAACAGCATGGAGGTGGATACATGGAAGCCTTATTGCTAAAAACTAAATCCACATGCTAACTGGAACAGGATTTTATGTTTTAATTCAACAAGTCAACAGGTCCTCGTTTCAGTCTGTATAAAAACAAAGATTTTCAAAGGTCCAGTTTTTAATATTTCGTCTCTTTAGATGCACTGGAATGAGAATTTAATTCAATACTTTATGGGCCTGTAAGGGATGATTTCAATCAAACCTCGGACTGTGCATGAACTGAAGCTCTTTCAAGCAAAATGGAGAGAACAAAAACATCTAAATTAAGACAGTTTAAATATTCATTAAAAAAAAATCTTAGTTTTATTTGGACACAATCCCACACAGAAGGTTCATTTTTCTTTATTTTTCTTAAGCGTTTGATCAGCATTGCGATATATTTCTCATTTGTTCCCAGGTCATCACTTAATTTCAGTTTTAAGAAAAATATCCAGCCAAGTGTCTTTGAGCCACCGAACAAACACCAATGATATTTCTTTCTGTCTGTTTGATAAGTGTGTATCTTGATGCCAATAAAAAGCTAAAATGGTTTTCACATCTGTCCTCATAATACTGAAAGCGGAGCAGCTGTGATCTGTTAGCAGAGATGCACCCTCATTCTCGTGTTGATACACTTCTTGTCCTAATGGTCATCCCTGTGACTTTTTTGTGAGAGCAAATAAAGCCAAGTGAAAACAGCAGTACGCACAGCATGGTGTGATACTGTATGTGTGATGAGTGATGACAGCGATTCTCAAGGTCTTGAAGAGACAGATTCACAGCGCATGAAAACAGCAGGCTGAAAAGTTATATTACGGGAGCTGCGAATTCTGTCTACAAGCCAGAGGTTCAAATCTCACGGGACCTCCTGGTGCTGACAGGTTATGAAGGGGGTTGTCGGAAACATATTTTTGTTTAAAAAAAAAAAACAAACGAAAAAAAAAAAAAGGTGGGTAGATGGATTCTGGGAAAAAAAGCAACTGATTAAATTTGAAGGTGGTCCAGCCCTGCTAATTCTGTAGCATTAATGCAGATCCACACTCTCAAAGTGGGGTAATCATGTGATACTCTTGGCGGCCTTAAGATAGAGATATTATGAAAAGCCCTTTTAGGAAAGTCCGAAAAGTGTATAATTCAACATTTTTTTCATTGTCTAACATAAGAGGAAAAACAAACATGACAGAATCTGATTAAATCAATAAAATCTGATAAC
This sequence comes from Atherinomorus stipes, assembly GCA_023101725.1. Taxonomy (NCBI): domain Eukaryota; kingdom Metazoa; phylum Chordata; class Actinopteri; order Atheriniformes; family Atherinidae; genus Atherinomorus; species Atherinomorus stipes. The sequence continues at coordinate 128,918 of JALJCO010001773.1, read as the reverse complement.
GCATGTGATGATGGCTAAATATGACAGCACAAACCCCAATAAAAAACAGATTCTCTTGTGGCAGTATTCTCAGGGCTTCTTTACCACAACTGCAGAGTTAATTGCTTCTTTCTCCGAGGCTGATCTGATCTGTCCCCTGGTAGTTAAGGAAATCAGTTTAGGTGCTGACAGACTCTGCTTGACTGAAAAAAAGTTGCATTCATGTTCCTTGCGGTCTGCCCGAAATGCCTTTGTTGTGTTTGCTCTGGAGAGTTCCAAACAGATCCGCTGCCAACAATTTCACACTTAGGACACACTGATTCAGCACCTTCTTGAAAAACCTGACCTGTCTAGACTGTTGTTGTTGGACTTTGGAAAAAGCCCCCTGCCATGCAAAACAACATGTTCCTATGCTCCCATACCACCGTGGATTTCAGCGGTGGTTTCACTTTTGACACTAGCTCTGGACCACATTTATCACAAGTGTTTGAGTAGGATCAGTTTAAAATCAAAGCAAATTCTATTGGCAGCAAAAATCAAGGGAAAGACTTGACAAGTGAATGTGAAGTAGGTTCAAGGCAGGGGAAACTGATGCAAAGGTGTTTAGTGCAAAGGGAACTATGAAGGAGTTATTAGTAAGGGCTAAAGCTTTGGATGTGTTTGAACTCACTATGGATCCCCACGAGCATCCCGGAATCTTTGCCAAATTCATCACATCCTGTTAGGTAGGGGGTGAAAACATCGCCTCGTTGCATAGGGCAGCCATTTGATTACCTGCTTCATTACTCGTCAATCTTTGTTTATTCTACTTTGGAAATACCGAGAAGTCGTGCTGTGTATGGCTGCCATAAACATGTTTTTACCAGTTCCTAAAACAACAGAAAAAGCCCCAAACAACGTGCTAAGTGGCTAGCGGCTATCAAACCCATAAATGCTGACAGTTCACACTGGAATCCATGGAAACATCAAACAATATGTTCAGATCACTTTGTGACTGGTAAAAAAAAAAAAAAAAGTATTGTGGTCTCACTATTTAAACCCTGTAGTTGTTTTTATACGGATCATAGAAAACACCATTAAATCAGTGGATGTACAGCATCACAGTGCCGTCCGCTCTGTTCCCGTCTCCTCAGGAAGGACTGTTAAAGGAGTGATGACAGTAAAAACTAGTTCAGATAGTTGACATTGCCGCAAATGTTAGTTCTCCAAAGAAAAAAACGTCACTTCCTCAGTAAGAGAGTTGGGTGAGGTAATGATATGCAGCTTTAACCAGAGACCAAGTTAACTTTATTTTGATTGGCTTCACTTATTTGGCTATAACCTTATTTAGAGAAAGTAGGTCAAGCTGCCCTAGCAGTCAGAGTTTGCTAAAGGCTATCTGTTAGCAGCATGTGCATTTCCGATAGTGAACTATGTTTATCAGACAAGACAACATTTAGAAAATAAATAAACTTACAGGTAATGACGAGGCTGTGGTCGCCTCCCTCAGTGTTGCTGCAGAAGTTTAATTTTAAAAACATTTGTTTGAAAACCCAGACCTGACTGCTCAGCCATTATTCAACTCCACTCATGCAGTTGAATCAGCCAAGGGAGGGTGGGGTGAGGGGAGCGAAGCGTAGGGTGCATAGACCGTTAGGAAAGAGAAGGGGGGGGGCTGTTTGTTTGATAGTGTGCTCTAATTGGAGCAAATGTATTACGTAGAATGATAAACTGCTGTCTGATTCAACCGATTTTGAACAAAGAAACAAAGCTGACAGACCATAAACAGGAACTTTGATCACTCTGGTAATTCACATGGTCTCAGTGCTCAACAGATCATAGTATACCCCCAAAACCCCAGAAAAGAGAAATTTGATGTCATGGCACCTTTCAAGATCATGTTCATCCAGATTACTGCCATCAATATTCCCTCATATGAATAAAAGCCATAAAAACTGGCAGAAAAGCATTTGCAGTGTTTATAACACTGCGCAAAGTCATCATCAGTAAAATACCGATGAGCTTCTAGCGACAAGTACTTTATGGCTTGATCGATGAGAGTAAACTCCTGAAAAGTACAGCAAAGAAATACCACCATTTCTTAAAAATCCGTAGGGAAATTAATATTCAATTAAGAACAAATGGCTTGAATGCGGGGCAGACGATGGGCATCACTTAGTCTAACAGACACTACTTTTGCTTCGTATCTTCTTCTAGCCTCAGCAGTAAGACTTTCAATAAAACTGGATGACAATTTAAACATTATTTCAAAGACAGACCGGTGGAAAAAAAAATAAATAAAGAGGGTGCAAAAACGTTTTTTGAGGCTCACAGTCCATCAGACGCCGTTCAAATGCAAGGCATGTTTTCACCCCTGCAAGCTATATGTGGTCACATGAATTCTGGGTTGTGACTTAGGCTCGCGCTGATCCATATAGCCCACTTTGTTGTCAACTATTTGGTATATGATCAAAATCCCAACAATTTTTTTACTGGCTATTTCGAGCAATAGACAGTGATCACTGGGCACATGCACCCAACAAAATTTAGACAGGTAGCTACATATTATTTACCCTCTATCTCTTCAAGTATTCTCACACTTCGTTGTCATTTACACAAGTTTATTAAAAACGCACCATGAGACTTAGGCATGCACTCTCAGTATAATGCGCTCCCAACAACAGCTAATTCAGCATCCATCTTGCATCCTATCTGCAGTTTGGGCTCTCTTCGGCTAGTAAAAGTCAGTCAGATGTTGACTCTTATCTTTTCTCCTGCCCTGACTCTTCCTCTTTGTCTTTTCTATTATTATTCCATCATCTCATCTGGGTGACAGTACCAGAAATGTAAATAATGAATGTCACTGTACCATGAAAAAAACCAGAAACATGCTTTTAGAAAGTTACATCCTTGGAAAGTTACATGGTGCATCTTTTAAGATATGATCAAGTGTGCAGAAGCAAAGCAGCTATGAAGTCCATGGGCCATGCTAATGCTGACAATTGCACCTTAAATCTTGCCAGCTGTGAATACCAAAGCACAATGTTCTGGTGTCTCAACCATGCTTGAGCTAGTCTCTTTCTCTTCTTGAGTCATTAAATTATAAATCCGAACCATTTATGGTACTTGGGTCTTTTACAGTAAAAACCTTCAGATTAAGTTATCTAATAGCTAGCTAGCTATGACCGTGGAGCCACTATAACTGTACAAACAGCTTTGACATGTTTAATTGATTTTTGTGGTTGATATTAATCCATATTTATTAGATTCTTAGGGCTGCACGTGGTGGTTAGCACCGCAGCCTCACAGTAAGAAGGTCGCTGGTTCGATTCCCGGCTGGGGAGGGGGTTCGAACACAGGAAGGCCAACCATGGCCTTCCTGTGTGGAGGTAGCATGTTCTCCCCGTGTATGCGTGGGTTCTCTCCGGGTACTCCGGCTTCCTCCCACCATCCAAAGACATGCATGCTAGGTTAATTGATCACTCTAAATTTCCCCTAGGAATGAGCGTGAGCATGAATGGTTGTCTGTCTCTCTGTGTTGGCCCTGCGACAGACTGGCGACCTGTCCAGGGTGTACCCCGCCTCTCGCCTGGTAATAGCTGGGATAGGCTCCAGCAACCCCCGCGACCCTGAACTGGATAAGCGGTACAGAAAATGAATGAATGAATGAATGAATATTAGATTCTTGTGGACTGAAGTTTATAACAGAAGTCTAAACTTGAAACTTTATAAAACTTTACTATGAAGTCCTATTCAAGCACTGACTGTAGTTATACGTCTCCGTTTTGGAGAAAGATATCAATTACAACATTTTCTTATAAAAAAAACCCCAGCAAAGCTACTGTATGCAGTCCATCATTTAAGAATTAATGTTTACCTATCCTGCCAATACATAACTGTACACATAACTGTAAATATCCTGTGCATAACCTTCATGTGTCTAAGGCAGAGCAAGTTTACTTGTATATTTCAAGTACAAGACAATTCAAAGTGATTTGCATTGAACATTAAAAGCAGTGGGGTGCAGAAGGAGACATTAAAAGAAATAAAATGAAAGAGTAAATATCATGATTTAAAATTAAAAACAAGAGAGAGAGAGAGAGAGAGTCTAAACAGGGATCACCAACTTTGGACCTTTTGGGTCAGTGTCCTGCAGATTTTAAATGTCCTGCTGCAGCACACATCACTCAAATTAATGACTGCTCCAGAACTTTACAAATTCTTTAAAAAAAAAAAAAACAAAAACATTTAATCTGAATTGGGTGTGTTGTAGCAGGTAAACATCTAAAACCGACAGGACCCCCAAGACATCTTTAGTTAGTGATCCCTGGTCTAGAATCAATTAACAGCTGGATACCCCTTTCATTAGGGTCCTCAGTGTAGTAAGAATTATATTGTGGGTGAGTGAATGAGTGGAAAATTTTAACAGAGGTTTGGAGACCTATTTATACCCTTTAACAGTGTATAAATACTGTTAATGGTTTTATACACTATTCAGCTATTACCTTAATAATGTAATTGAGAAAAAGTCTAAATCAAGAACTGGGCATGGTGGTGTTCTGGCTGTCTGAGGATTCAAAATATTTCAAGAGTGTAAACAACAAACAGGGACAGAGAGCTTTTATGGTGTTGCAGCAAGTTTTGATTATGAGCAATCTTTCAATTGCCCCCAATTACTAATCAATAAGACCAAAGATACAGGTCAAATCCAATGACTGGCAACTTGATTGGCTTCAAGCTTTGACAATAACTGACCACTTGTGAATGGAAAATGTGAAGCGTCTGACTGGACATTGTGTGAAGAATCTGGATTAATAAAGCTTTATTGGCTTTCACAAATTGTTTTAATGCTGTTAAATTGTTGCTTGACACATCATGAAAAGTTGTCCTATTAGTTAAAACATCCAATTGTGAAACCCCCCAGAAAAGAACAAAAAATCTAATTCATTACACCACATTTTCTACTTATAAAAGTGTCATGCTGTGTGAAGGAGCATAACTAATTGTATTTATAACTTTGGTGGATAACCACTCAGTACAAAACATATAATGAAGTAAGACTGATAACAACTGGATATGTTGGAACTGCTCAAAGTGGAACTATGCTTATAATGGGCTGCTGCCAGGTAGTGCTGGGCAGGGTAGTGCTGAGAAAAAAACAATGTGTACTCAGCTAACATTCTGTGGAAAACACAACATTTATAAGAAAAATATACATTGCCAGAATGCATGGGATTAAAAACATTAAGACATCCGAAAAACACCCCTTAGTGTGGCGCTCTGTGGTCACAGATGTGCAAAAACATTTACATTTTGTAAATGTTACAAATTTGGGTGGTTGACAGCTTCATCATGACATTGACAAATATGTCAAAACCATGGATATATATTTTCAAAGCTGCCTGTATATATTAATACCTGCACAACCTGCAGAGACTAAATAAATTTATGGGATATCCAGCAACTTAAGAAAATATTGACTGTATGTAGCTTCCAACTTGAAATCTTCACAAAAGCAAATTATACAAGGAGTGTGTAAAGGTTGAATTTGATTAATCACAGCTACTGTAAAATGCCTTTTTTTCAAGAAGTGAGAGAACAGCTTGGGTTAAAAATAAGCTTGCAAAAACAGAGTTAGCCTATAAGACTTACAAAAATGCTCATTGCCTCTCACTGTAATCCAAAACTCGTGCCAAACATCACTAAAGAAGACAGCTTCAATGAGAAAGCACTCACTTTGATATTTTTCCCAACCCTCATATATTGGCATCATGAAATTAAAGCTCCAGCTTCCCTGATGGTGAAAAACTTTCACTGATGCCGATAATGGTGCCCAATGAAAACTTGTATTCTTAGAGCAGCAGAACCAGATGATACAGCAACTAGAAATACCCCCCAGGAGCACCTTTTTCCATCATTGACAGGTGCATTACAGCTCTCATTGCCCATCTCGAGGCTGCTCTCTGATGCAGAGGATGATTGCCTTTGTCTCATTTTACAGCACCACTTTGAACCTCAGGTGTCATTAACTGAACAGGCTCTCCAGACCGCCAGCCTTGTGGCTCTCTTATCCACATAATCTCGTAAAAGCGGAACACAGGACCTTGCATGACATTAGTGTACCATAGCAACATGCAGTCTGCTTTGTCAGAGATGGATATTTTATCCTAATCTTCAGCCTACATCACCAATTTGAATTTTGCCACAGTTTCCAGGTTTCATAATGAGGATTAAAACGGTGCACAGGACAAAGGTTATGCAGAGAAAATACCAGGCTTCTGTTGTTGTCCAGATGCTCTACCGTTGATCCTAGCTGAGGCTTTATGCACCTCTGATTAAGTTCTCAGTGATAGCTTTTCTGTTTCTATGTAGCACCACATAGAGAAGAAAAGCCAGCCGGCCTCAACTCACCAGGAAGTACCTTAGTCACATTTATGTGTCAATGTTTAACCTCTCAGTGACTAAACTTCACATGAAATGGATGTCCTTATCCATTAAAACATAAAGCAAAGAGTAGAGTGACAGTCATTCTACTTATCCAAACATCTTTTTAGCCTGCTGTGTTTAGCTCGGTCAAGTCAACGATTAAACCGAAACAAGATTGCAGTTAGCCTCAAAACCCGTAACCTTGACTTAACATTAAAATATACCAGAATAATAAAGGCTAAAAAGCCAATTTACATTCGATTTCCAAGAAACTAGAACTCAATTTGTGTATTAAATTAAATTAGCAGCTAAGAATATTTTCTTAACTGCTGGTGCTGTCTGCAGAAATGCACTTATAGTTGCTATGCTAACCCAATAAACAGCTAGGCAATAGAGAGGAACCAGACTTTGACACAGAGACATGTAGAAGGCAACCTAAGGGTCATATCAGAGTGTGCATTCACTCAGATTTTCCTTGCTGTTTTACTCCTGACAAACAACTTGATTATGGTTAGGTATTAAAAGCAAGATGACAAAGATTAAAAGAAAACATGGCTTGCATTACATTGTACCCTGTAAGAAAGTGTTCAAAATATCCTTTTCCTGGATAATTGGCTGCTGAGTTCATCCACCTCGGCTAAAAAGCACAACACAAATGCACAATGAAAATTGGGCTGGATAACATGGAAACTGTTTTTTTTTCCTGGTCAGCACAAATGCATCTCTTTTTTTCATGATTATTCACAATTTTCCCCAAGACTGGGTCTTTGGTTTTGTTTTGCATGGCTAATAGTATACATTAGACTATCTTAAACAAGCAAAGAGCGGACAAACGAAAAAATGCAATAGATGATAGACTTAACTGGGCATAACTCAATCACAAAGGGGGAAAAAGAATTACAAAAAAGCAGTTGTGCCAAAATATGATTTCTTATTAAATTCCACTGTCGTTCTTTTTTAAAAGTAAAAGTACCTCCAAATGCATTCAATGGTGTGTGATGTTTCTCCCGTAATATAATTGTAATATAATTGTAAAACCTGTATGTTCTGACATGTAATGAAGAAATATGTTTAACATTTGTTATTAGAAATATAAATAGATTACGTCATAATAGATTTATTTTAATTGGATTATATTTGGACAAAAATTAACTGGATTGAATTGGATTGTATCTTTAAAGGAGCTTTGAGATGACTGTGGTGAACTGGTGCCATACAAATGGAGCTGAATTGAATTAAACTGAATACATGTGATTTTGAAGGCTGACTCTTCGCTCTGGGTATAGACTGATCTGGCCAATGGCCACCAATAGACCCTCCGCCATTGCAACGGTGGCGTTTCTGCACATGTGTAATTAGAACAGATGAGAATCTGACTTTTTTCTGAACAATATGGAGGAAATCTAAGGACTGTCGCATTCCTGGTTGTTGAAACATCAGAGGAAATCTGTAATGTGGTAATAAGTGAATAAGAATATCACAGACATTTATTTCATGAAGATTTCTGCCGTCTGGGACAAAACTGGACACTGCTCCGTCCACTGTGTATCAGCGTGTTCGTATCGGAAGGAATGTCGGACACACAGAGCAGAGGAGGAATAACTTGCTGCCACAGCAGAGAAAACATTGAATTTAATCCCCTACAAAAAAACCCACGGTAAATTATGGTGGATACTCATTAATCTGACACTTTATTTCACGTATCTATGCTCCTGAAAATGATTAACCGCATAATGTTATTATGCTAGCTAATGCTGACAGAGACAACTGTGGTGTTGCTGAGAGTTAATGACTAATCTGGGAGATATTGTGAAATATGACGTTATTTGCTCTGATCAGGGCAACATGACCAGGAAATAAAAACAGTTCAGTCAGAAACACAAACGGATCACGAAGACAGTGTCCTGCAGCCTTTAGATTAATCTACAGGACATATGAAGGCTACGTGGTCTGCACAGTCCTTAAACAATACCAAAAGCCAAATATGTGATAAAATAGAAAAGTAACCACCTTTGAAAGAGTTTTTTAAACTTTGATAAGTAATCACAAGATGTGCGTGTTACTGCAGTGTGGCTTGTCATTAAAACCAGTTTCCAGGGAGATGAATAATAGTTTAAATGAATGATCCGATGTAAAATAAATAAATAAATGTCAGAATACTTTAGAGATCTCTGGATAACATACCCATAGGTTATCATGACCCTAGACGAATGTAAAACGTAAATCCAGATATTCACGCTGCTTTCCATGTTGGCAGATACAAGCTAATTAGGACTAGTCCCCACCTTAATGGCGGTGCCGCAAGATTGTGCCACACACAAAACGCTCGTCGGATCAGTCTATAGACAGACTATCCCAAAGTTAGAATTCAGTCTGCACACACAAAGAAGAGCAAAAGGGATAAAATATAGTTTGTAAACATTCATTCATTCATTCATTTTCTGTACCGCTTATCCAGTTCAGGGTCGCGGGGGTTGCTGGAGCCTATCCCAGCTATTATCAGGCGAGAGGCGGGGTACACCCTGGACAGATCGTCAGTCTGTCTGTTTATGTTTGTAAACATAGTGATTTGAATTTAACTTCACCTCACATAAATTATTTTCAGAACAACACTTTGCTTGACATAACAAATACTTTGCAAGATGAAAAATAGCATCTAACCAATTTCACATCCACTTACAAGTAAGTGTCATAGTGAGTATTTTCTACTACAAATGTCTAGTTTATTGTACTCACACACATAGAAAAATGTAGCATTTTCAGTTAAAGGTTGAATATGGAACATTTTTATTAAAAGCTATATATATATATTTTTTTTAAATATTACCACCACAGGTCGTTTGGGGGGGGGGGGGGGGGGGGGGGGGTGTTACAGAATGAAAGTACAACATTTCCTAGAAAAATTATATTTAGCCTAAAAATAACTATAAAATACATTTTTACGGGTTCAATAATGGCATTATATTTACGTCTATAAGCCAATACACGCCGCCATTGCAGGTTGCCAAATACGATCTCTGTGTGGCAACAATATGTTGGGCACAGGTAGGCTGGCCCAGGGGGAAACAGTGGAGACGGCGAGTGAAGCAGCCGTTTTCCACGGCGTCAAAACACGGAAATGGCAACTTTTCTCCTGGAACTTCCTGAACTTAAGGGAGCTCCTTTGTGTCTGTGTCTGGCCAGTTACTGAGGTCAGGCACCCCTGGTTTGTCCAGTAATGAAAGACAGGAAACAAAGGAGCTACCTTAAGTTCGGGAAGTATTGGAGTTGTGCATAGAGCCCATTCGTTGGACAGCTATGGTGACATTGCCACACTGCATTCAAATCAAAGTTTTAAGTTTTAAGGGACTTGCAGGACAGAGACCCTACACCCCGCTTCCTCAAGTACCTTAGAACAAAGTCCATCATGTCTTTGAATCGGGCAGCCGCACACCACAGCCTCACAGTAAGAAGGTTGCTAGTTTGAGTCCCGGCTGGGGAGGGGTTTGAACAATTCCAACAGTGGACTTCCTGTGTGTTTGCACGTTCTCCCCATGTGTATGTGGGTTCTCTCTGGGTAGTTCGGCTTCCTCCCACAGTCCAAAGACATGCATGTTAAGTTAATTGGTCACTCTAAATTGTCCCTAGGAGTGAATGTGAGTGTGAATGGTTGTCTGTCTCTCTGTGTTGGCCCTGCGACAGACTGGCAACCTGTCCAGGGTGTACCCCGCCTCTCGCCTGATAATAGCTGGGATAGGCTACAGCAACCCCCATGACCCTGAACTGGATAAGCGGTATAGGAAATGAATGAATGAATGAATGAATGAATGAATGAATGAATGAATGAATGAATGAATGTCTTCGAATCACAGCTTTCTGGTGAATATCATGCCCTAGAAATGGGGTTAAACAAATAAGAACCCAACCTATCCATGACACCCACTGACCTCGCTCCTATTTGCAATCCAGGCAGTGTGTTACTGTAATGGGCAAGGTCTAATGAGGTCTGGATGTTAGTAGAGGCCCGTTCACCCCTGCATACCCCACCCCTGAAGCCCCAGGGAGAGCTGCATGAGCCTACAGCAGGCTGGGTAGGGAGAGCCTCAGTGCGATATATGCTCATGGTCCAACAAGCAGGCCTTGCTGTTTCATGACAGATGTCACAACTTAATACTGTTTTTAGAAAGTATTTATTTAACATTGAGTAAATGCACATTGAGATGTGGAAAAGAAAAAAAGGCAACTGTGCAGCCGCAAATACAATGTGACAGCCCTAGTACGGAGCACTGCTCTTCTTCACTAATCATTAGCAGCTTCCTTACTGTTGGAAATCAACAGATTTTCACAACAGACTAAAGACATTTAGACCGTACAAATAATTACACTGATGGAGAAATTGTAGGGTATGTTATTAAAAGGAACTAATTAGACATTTTTACAGAGATTTTTGTGGCACTAAAAGCCTTGTGGAACGTCCTCTAAAACAAAACCTATAGGTCAGACACTTGATTTTACACAGACACTTCTGGAGAAACTGTATATAATATGGATCTCGCTAATTGACAAGTTACAAAAAGGGCATTATCTGACCAAACTTAATTTGGCAAACAAAATCCATGCATCCCTTCTGGCAAACAGCCACAGAAAGCACAACTATATGCCTTACAAAAAGGCAAATGCAAGACTAAAACATTCATTTCAGATGTGATCTCACATTGAAAGATTACCTCCACTGGCAACTTTGACCCCCCTCCCAAATAAAACTGCATAATTTATTACCAACAGCTGAACAGAAAGAGGCAAAGATCATGTGGACTGAGATCAATTAATCCAGATGGCAACAACATGCAAGATGTCACACAGTTCTTGCTAATACATTGTCAGATATGGCTCATTCAAACCTGTATGAGAACAATTTGCTCTTTTGTGTTTGCAACTAAGCATATGTTGTAGGAAATAAACAGGAAACTAAAATCATTTTCTTGTGTTTAATGAGATGAGATCTCACCATGGGCCTTAGTGGAAATTTTAGAGTCCCTGCTGTGTTAAACAAATGGTTCCAATGCTCAGTACGTAACACGTGTCCTTCGAACTAAATATTGTCCAAGTGGTCTGCAGTGGATTAGGGATTTTAACTAGGAAAAACAAAAATAGTATTGCAAGTAAGGAAACAATGGAAACACACAAGAAAAATAAAGATTTGCTCTTAAAACTGCATTTCAACTGCAAAAAAAGTCTATAAGGGTTTCAGGGCTTCTGGATAGTCGTCACCACGACCCCAAGTATTGTTTTAACCACAGAAATTAGTGACTAAACAAGTACAGGGAAGATATTTAAAACAAACCTGGTTAGTAAGTAGTACTTTTCAGAGTAAGCAATACTTTTGGGGTAGGCCTCGCATTGTTGAGCTTTTCTGCTCTGTGTGGGAGCTGCCGAGGTGACTACAGTACACAGCCACATTGGAAAGGAAGGCGTGCATTTCAGCTGCATTCACTTAAAATCTGGCAATGTTGCACCTTCCTACAGTGCTGTGGCAAAGTGTGAGAATTTTTTGTTTCTGATTGTAACCTCAACGAAACAACAATGAACATTTTATTTTTCTGATTCACTGTTTAGTTCTCACGCTTACTCCATGGCTCACACTTGATAGCCTCTCTTCCCCACAGAGTTACTGTTTCAAAGAGTTAGCACCTCCTCATGTAAAAGTCAAATAAACATATTTTAGAAGCTACAGTGTAGATTGACTGTGAGATAAAAGAGAAAGTCAGATGGAAATAAATGTTGGGGAATACCTGACAAATGACTGTTTTTGTTCCCAATGGGCCATATGCACAACTCCACTACTTTCTGAACTTAAACCAGCTCCTGTGTTTCCTCTCCTTCATTTACAAAGTCATTAATCCAGGTGTGCCTGACCTCAGTAACCATGACGAAAATGGCCAGACACACCTTGATTAATCAATTTGTCCAGTAATAAAAAAGGGGAAACAAAGGAGATGGCTTGAGTTCAGGAAGTAGTGGAGTTGTGCATTCTTAACACTTGCATGTGAAAAGATTCTGTTTTTGGGGAAACCTTTTAGTTCCTAGGAATATTATCCTTAGGACCTAAAATACATTTATAAAAATGCAACAGTCAGTTGTCTTGATTAGCCCTTGTTGAGCTCCTCTTCCTGAGAAAGTTTGTCCAGATATTAGTGGTGACTGAGCAGTGGCTTCATTAGATAATTGTCGGAAATTTGTCGTAAGACATGCTTGTAGAATTTGGGACATAATTGCATCAACTTGTGGGGGAGAAAAAAGACCCCTCTCTCTCTCTTTCTCTCTCTAAAATTTGCCATTTTATGTACTCAAAGATAATCTGTAGACCTAGAGGTACAACTTCAAAGTAAAGCCAGAACAAATTTACCAAAATGAAGATCTGCTTTATCTGAAAATGTGTTGTACCCAAATAAATTAAATCTAGAGCAGCCCAAATTAACTTTATGATACTTAGTCTGGCCAAGGGCCCAAACAATTTAATTGCCATTATGCTGATACAATGAACAAATTGGATTAAGATAATTATATGAAACAGGAAATTCTGTGGTACTAAAATTGTGTTGAGCACTTTCTGTATGAAATTAAAGCAGTATGACTTATATATTAACATTTATAAAAATGTAGGTTTTCATAAAAATCGCTCATTTGACTAAATTTAAAAAAAAAAAAGGCTCAATGAAAGATGTTTTTGTTGGTATCAAAGCACATGCCAGTGAGAAAAAGGAAACAAACCAGATCGACACTCACTATTGGGTTTTAACACTAACACTTACGCAACAAAATAAAGGGAGAACAAAAAGAGGGAAAGCAACTCAGGTGCTCTTAATAGCCAGCGAGGGCCCGTTGGCTCATTGAGACCTAGTCACAGTACTCTTCTAAGAATTTCTCCTCATATTTTGTGTTCGAGATGATGGAGCAGCAGCTTAATCATATTATTGTATCAGAGATTCCTCCAACATGTGATTACAGAATTATGGGCTTAAAGGACGGACAATGTTTTTCTTCTTTCAAAGCTGCAATTTTTCATGTATCTAATAATGGGTTGATACAGATCTGAATACACATGTACAACCCCAGGGTGAACTCAGCCATAATTTACCCAAATAAACTGCTGTTTCGTCAGAGTACACAAGTACACGCAGACTATTGATGCTTTGACTGCAATCACATAGTCCTGTTGGGGTCCAGCAGGAAATCTGATCTCACTACTGAAGGGCTAATCTGAAAGAGGGGATGAAGGAAAAACAATGTGTTTGATGATAGTATTCTCTATCTTGTTTTCTTTGGAAAGGAAACACGATGTTTCATAATCCTCTTACAGTCCCTTTATATAGCCGCATTACTTACTATGTCAATAAACAAGGGATGGGACAGATCTTGTTAATATACAGTAACTGCAGTAGGGGAATTTGTCTTGGCCAACAAGGAAGAGAGCTGAGTTGTGCAACTGTGCTTGTTATCAGATTCCCTTCACAAATGTCCTGCCAAGTTTTCACCTTCACAACTTCTCACCCCTCAGTTCAGCTGAAATGCTCCTGTCATCCTCCTCCTGTCCCTTTAAGACTTTGATACTGATGATACTGTGTGATGATTTGTCAACTTAAAAAAGGGTATACCCTGATTATCATTTCAGATGGGTTCTTAACCAATCTATGCACAGAAGGAGAGGCTGAACTGGGAGGGAAAAGAAAGTTTTGATCTTGTGATTCATCCTCAAATAAGTATGACAGTTGTAATGGCCGCAACCAGCTCATTGTGAACCAATTATTCAAATCAAATTCATCTATTATGCTCTCTACTTTGATCACACAGGATGCAGAAACAGTGCTGCTAATGAGCAACACATGCTTGGTGTGGTTATTTGGGAAGATACTGGAAGTACTATTTTCAACCATGACTGACAGGGCAAAGAAAAAAAAACAGAAAGAATAACATTAATCCATCTTCCTTGTATTGTGAGAAACAGCTAGAAGGGTGCCTGCTGACATATGAAGAGCAAATACCTGAAATCTTTTGTCCCATTGTCATGGCTACAGGTTATGAGTAAGTTGGCATTTCTGGCTTAAAAAACAAAAAACAAAAAACAAAAAAAAAACACTTCTTAAAAAAAAAATATTTTAGTATCCATGTTAAAACTCCAGCTTGTACAAACCAACAGATGAGTCAAAGACTTCCTGTTGCTACTGTTAACCCTGTAGGTCACCGTAGTGGGACTGTTCATTATCAGAAAGCAAGTAGTGCTGAGGTAGACACAACCTGGAACTGGGGCTGAACAATTAATCGAATTTTAATCGTGATTTCAATTTTGCCTTTTCATGATCATAAAAAACACTGTAATTGAAGTAAAAATTAATCCTGAAGTGAACAGACTGGTGGAGTTATAGGAAGCAAACTGCAGGGAGTATAGAACAGGAATGCATGTAGACTGAGTATTCATTTTTATTGTTATTATTATCTTAAATAATATTCTTATTTTATTCCTTTACTTGTTTCTAATTTATTTCCGTTTTTTGGGGGTTTTTTTTTTGTTTTATTTGAAGTTGGGTTTTGGTGGTTCAGTAAACACTTTATAAAATCAATGAATAATCGTGTATATTAATCGTGATTTCAATATCAGTCAAAATAATCGTGATTATAATTTTTTCCATAATCGTCCAGCCCAACCTGAAAGTACAGTAACTAACACAAATGCTAGTAGTTAAGATCAGTTACTGTAATTCTGCCTTTGGTAAAACTATGTTTCAGTTTTAAAACTCTTATAAGGCCCTTTCAGACTTGCTCCGAAATACAGTAATAGTGCAAACTTTGTATTTTATACTGTTTGCATTCAGATAAACGTTCCGCTCTTTTACTTTGGCGCTGTGGCAGACATGTACTGGCTAGCCCTGTATCCTCCCAGGGCAGAAATGTTGCAGCGAGTGGTTTTAGCTGAAAGCACAAGAAATATTCCTGACAGGGTTAAAGATGGCTGTCACTGTGTCAAGCTATCTGGAACATTTCCCGATATATGTATATGGTTGTGACATAAGAAGTCCACTAGGAAGCGATATGTTTGAAAGGACAACTCTAGTTAAAGAGCAGATGGACTTTACTGCAAATATTCTGCAATGCAAGTCTGAAAGCAGCTTTAGAAACATCACACACAGTAAGGCTGTGCTTTTGTTTGTCACTGAAATTTTTGATAAGGCTGAAGCTTTTTTTTTTTTTTTTTTTTAATCTCAGTCTGAAATGATGAGGACAGGGAGACTCCAAAATTCTCCAAAGTGTCTCTTATCCAAAGAACCCAAAATTGCTCATTTTGGCCTCAAAGTCAAGGAGCAGTCACTGAGAGAATTTGGGGATTTTTCCAGGTTAATGTTTTCTTTTTTAAAAAATAGCCTGAGGCCAAGAGAATACAGGAAATAACGTTGAATTTTTAAGACCAGATAACAATTGCATGTGACAGCTCCTGAAACCACAAAAAGAAGCACAGCATGTCAGGCTTAAAAGCTGTATGAATTTGATGAAACCCACACAGACGTCTTTAAAGTTTCCTGAATAGCAAAGGTAACTTACACAGGTTGTGAATTCAGTTGTTATTGTCCTTTTTGTTTTTTTTCCATGTCTCCAAGGCAAACTGATCATGTGGAAACTGCAATTTCCAAGTTAACAAATGCAAAGAAAAGGCAGACCCATCTGAATGCCCTCCAGCGACTGCTCTGAGTCAGATGTACACTGGGATTGCTCAGTGGTGAATGTTCACATATGATGAGTCCACGCTTGTAAAAATATCCAGAGGTCTTCTGTGCTTTAAAGACCCCAAGCTCCTGTTAATCGTATGAGTTGAGGGAACTTGTCAATCTGAAAGAGCTGAGGCCTTTAAAGATGACTGAGTAACCGCAAATTGACAACCACAGCAGCATGCTCAGACATTTCTTTGTGAGAAAAGTTGGAATAAATCACAAATTTTCTTAGATAACATTGTTCTCACTTGATAATGTGTCTTCCCTTAGTCTGTGATGGTTAGTTACCGCTGCAAAGAGACCAGAGAGACCATATTAAGTGACTTCCCTCCTTTTATACAGCAGATGAGAAGCTCTCTAAAAGCAAGGGGGGAAAAACAGTTTGAAGTAAATGTAATTAAGCCTCTGGGGGGACATTAGCATCAGTTTTTCTGAAGCCAACTTCTATTTTATATTACATCCAGACTTCTTTGAAATCTATTCCAAAAAAAATCCAGAAGGAGAATAGACATCTCAACATTTCTAGTAACATTAGGGTTAAATCTTCAGCTCCCTGAAGATACGTCGACAGATGTTGCGGCTACTATGGAGAACCTTGTGTCCCCCTAAATCAACAACTCAAAGACCAACGAAAACAGACTTGCTTGACTGCCATTAAGTCTAGCGTTTATCCAGGAATTATAAAACAAAATAAAAGTTTCACAGGATTTTAGGCGTGAAAGAGTTTGCCCGACCAAAGCCAAGAGAGAAATGCTCATGCTGAAATGTGCTTTCATGTTTTGTTAGCTCTCACAGAAATGATCATACACACTCAATAATAGAGGTACCAATTTGTACTTAAAAGGGTACAAAGCTTGTCGCTGAGAGTGTTCTTTTTTGAAAGACATTTCTGTACCCTTCGGTCCTGGTCCATTTTTGTACCTTATCAAGCTGTATGAGTTAATAAAGTACAATTAAACCAATTAAAAATGATGAATAAAAGTCAATAAAATAGAGATTATGACAAAAATCAAAGACGCTAATAATAAATGAATAATTATTATATAAATATTAGGCCAAACACATATATAATTAGACATATAATTATTACTATGATTACTATGATTATTGTCAAAATCATAATATAATAACCATAATTATACTACTGTTTAGAAGGACTGCTATTTATAGTTATTGTACAAGCTACACACATTTTTCAATGCTGCAGGTACCCTTTTGGTTGAAATGGTACAAATTTGTACTTTTTATTACTTTGAACCCTTTTTCATAGTATATACTGTACACTTCTGGCCTCATAAAGACCAATATTGTACTTTTGAGAAAACATTTGTAAAAAAAAAGTACCTACAGATGCAGAAATGTTCCTGTCTCGTACCTCTATTTTTGAGTGTGTATGGCACAGAGAGATGAAAGGAGTTTGGTTTTTAAAAAAGTGCCATGAATCCAGAACTAGTTCACACTGTCACTTATGCCCTTTGGCCAAAGCATAAAAATCAACAAACCTTTAGAAACTCTGGAGAATACACAAATAAGGCACCTGCCGAAAGGTTCGGCCTTTCTAGTCAGCAGGGTTTAAGAAAATCACTCTGTTAGTGCAGAGAAATAGAAAAAAAAAAAAGAAGCTCATATAGATAGAGCAAATGCCATAAATTGGACCCAAGAGGGTTATCAAAGAAAAGCTTTATAAAAATGAAAACTTTGAAAAGCTTGAGCGCTTTCTAATGATCTTCACTGATGCCATCTGCCATCCTAAGCATCTGTAGGAAATAAGTAATATAAACTCAGAATTACAGTCTCTGTTAACTGTAGGGCAGTAACAGTCACCATTCATTAATCACAAGGAATCACTTACTGGTTTAATCTACAAAATGTCAGAAAACAGCTGGAAAGGTCCAAAGGCTCAAAATTGTGTTAGTTCCCATAGTGATTTTTCAGAGCAACAGAACCCACAGATATCCAATTTGAAACACAAAACTGAGGAACCAGGAAATAAGGCTTAACAATGAGGAAGCAGCAAGTTTTTTTTTTCTCATTGATAAATGTCATGTTAGTCATGCTTTTGTATAAGCCGTACAATTAGACACCAGTCCCTCCACTTACTCACTCTTTGCTAAATACCATTAAAAACTCCTTGAATGGTACTCCCTTTTGAGAAATTGGCTGAAACATCAATGCAAGAATACAACCTCAACATAAAACAGGAAGTGTGTTTATGACACATTTTTTAACTTAAGGGGAGAAAATTAAAAGTTGTCACATTGTGGTGCCAATTGTCTTTGGAAAGGAGATATTGCTGTGGCTTCTGGTTTGGACTTTCTGCCAATTTACAAAACAAAACCATTAGCTTGGCTCTGCTCCTGTACCACATCCATGTGACACTGATTTCCCTACTAACGTTTGAATTCACATGATCCCAAGCAACTGTACCCTTTGTGCAGATACAAGCCCTAACCCAGGTATGGCAAATCTTAGAAGTGATCCAACTCTCAACTCCAAGCCTAAATAGTCATTTGAAAATGAATTCCTGACTGACAGACGTCAGCGTGCAGTAGTTAATGGATCTGAGTTCTTGCAGTGAGTTTTCTACCTCCTGGGTGGCTGTGTTAGCTTGAAAGCTCTTGCACTCTGTTATACAGAGACAAACACACTTCAGGTCATCTGACACACTTTGGAGATTACTTCAAATGGAGATCTTCTTGGTTTTATATTCCAAACAAAACAGAAAGCAATGCAGCCAAACACCAGGGTTTCCAAGCAGGCATCCCCGCCGCCTGCTGCATTTGTGCATAACACTCAGGGTGTAAAGGTTAGACTGGATTTCATTGGGTCCGGCACATCAAAGAGAGTAGACATAAAATGCCTGGAAATACACCCTGAATTCTGTTCAGTGTTGCTTTTATAGATCCAGTGTAATTTGCAGTTAGGGTTTTGACAAAGATGAAGATCAGATTTAAAACTGTGTCAAAGGCAAAATGTGGCAATTTGTGGAAAACAACTAAGACAAACATGTCTAATGACTATTTTTAAGTATAACATCTCCTCTCAAATGAAACTGGGAGAGAAAATGCTGTCCTCCCTTAGTTTATTAACTACTTTTTCCAATTATTTTGATGTTTTACTCTCAGAAATAAGCCAAGTTCCTTTTTACTGTGTCCACATTATGCATGTTTCATTTCATCACCAATATTATGAGCAACACCAGACATCAATGCGATGTGTGGGGATTTTTACTTTGAGTCTGCCACCAACACTCTGAAGCTGACCTGTGCTGCGTCTACGTAAGGTTGGTTGAGATGTCACCTCCGTTACCTCTGCAGATGCTTGACGGGCACCTCTTCCAGACCTGAAGCGCACCCTGCTACACGACAAAGTTCTGCCAAAGTACTCCCCTTGTGATTGGTCAGTTTGTGATCAGATGTTTCCGTATTTCTGGAACTTCTAGCTGAATTTGTGTGGTTAAATACGTAAGAGAAACTGACACATGATGCTGAACCTTTACACTCAAGTGCAGCACACAGCAATGCCGGCCCGACTGTATGGAGTTGCCTCACAAGTATAAATCCAGCTTAAGAGAAGTAAAGTCAAACAGCTTGTATTTTCCACACAAAACACTGGAGAAACCTACTTACAGAACAAGGCTTTACAGCTCATATGCGATTGTAAGTAACTGATCAAATGAGAGGCTAGGGGAAACTATGTTGTCAGTTAGCATATAGAGCTGCCATTGCAATAAATGTAAACACAGAAACATAGACACCACACGTAGGCCATAGCTTAGATTTGAAAAAGAACTTCTTCGCTGCGAGCCGAGTGCTAATTACCACTGTGTTAAACTTCTGCCATCCTGGCAAACAACCACAGTTGCTACTGGCATTAGCCGCTAGGCAACTACTCTACTGTATCTTGGCCAACAAACAGTTGACAGGCTAGCAAGTGACGCATTTATAATATCCTTGAAATCCATGGAAAGTGAAAAAAATGTTGCAATGTCTCCACTTGGATTAGTGCACGTATAATTCATCCTGTTCTTGAGAATCACTCTCTATTTCAAAGATCTGACCACACCACACCCGAGTCAAGGTAAGCTAGGTTAAGCTAGGTAGACAAAGATTCGACGTGACCAGATTAGCATACGGAGCCTTTGTTACTTGGGAATAAAGAAAAAATGTCAAATAGATGGTTTATCTATCTATTTGACATCTAAAGGTTTTAGGAATACAGGAAATATTTTATGGGATTAATCATTTTTGGAGTCTCACTTTAAACTGTCCATGCATTTAATAAATTTCAACTGATGAAAAGTAGCTCCTACAGAGTGTATTTTAGAGGTTGATTCATTTACCAGCTGACACAGGTTTAAGCTTTTTACTAATTCAGTCGGCTCAACTCTGCATGCATTGACGGGCATTTGGTTAGACAGTTTATCATTATGTAGAGAAAAAGTGTTGCATGTACTGTGTAGAACAACAAGTCCTGCAGAAAAGAACCAGACATTTACCATTTCATTCTTTACTTCCATTGACTGAGCTTCATAACTGTTTGGGGAAAAGCATCAAAAAGCATGTCTTAGCCTTACTGTTTTGCTGGAATGCAGTAGAACTACAGTACTTAAACTTCTTTTCACCCCTGACAGAAACAACAAAAATTCATTCTACAGAATAATATCTGAGTTTCAGAGTGCATCACGGGGACATGAGTAACACTATGCCCATGAAGTCTACTTAATTTAAAGGGGAACTTCAGTTTTTTTCAATCTGGACCTATTTTCTTGTATGAAATACATTCATTTACTCACCCAGACAGTTTTGGTGCAACTTGAATGTTTCGTAACAAAACATGGTGAAATGAAGGAGTTTGTGGCAGATAATGCCTTATTTAGAGGCAGGACGCGGTTGCCCCATCACTGCCATTATATCACGCATACGCTGATCTTAAGTGGATCTAAATATCCCGAAGGAATTCAAGTTGCACCAAAACTGTCTGGGTGAGTAAATGAACATATTTCATGCTAGAAAATAGGTCCAGATTGAAAAAAAAACAAAGTTCCCCTTTAATGCTGCAACCATTAAGAACCATGTTCAGGGGAAAATTTGCAGCTGCAAAGGTGAATTTGTAATCAGGTAGCTAAGCTGATCCACAGTGTGGCAGGAACGGATCTGTTCATCCCAAAGCAAATAACTTGAGGAGAGATTTTCAGCCAGACATGAGCTGTGATTAAAACATGAGTCATGTGGACTGTTTGATATGCAGCCCTGACAAATGACCATCCTTCACCAACATGACCTGCTTGTGTGTCTGTTGAAAACAAAAGAACCTTAGTAACAGCCAGTGTGACAGGTTATTTACTCGCTTCACACTTGGCTTTAGTAAAGTGTCATAAATCACCTCCAAGAGCTGATATTCATAGAAATGATTAAGTGGGGAAATGCACTGTAGACTAACCGATGCTTAGATGTGCATGCCATGGGATCCACTTACTGTAAATGAACTAAATATTTGATTCCACTGCACCAACTCCACTCTTGGTTCAGTGAATTTAACACAATCCAGCATTTTGACTTACAATTAATGTTTTGCAATCTGTTCTAAGGACAATCTCATTAACAACTTAACAATTTCATATTAGAGAGTGTAATTCTAACACATTATCACCTTCTCTGCCACGACGCCTACCTCCTGCATGCTTCCTGGAACATGTGACATTATAAATTTAGTGATACAGTGCTAAGTAACCATTCCTTCCCTTCTTTCTTTGCCTTCCAGTCTGGACCCTGAAGGTTTAAAAAAAAAAAAGGAAAAAAAAAAAAAAGAATATTTCCTGGAGCTAAGCAACAAATGATCCAGTTTTCATGGAGGATTCTGATGTTGCGTGCTGGTCCTCAGCAGGCCAGAGGCCACAACAATAAAGACGAGGTAAACTGAGCCTGCATTATGTGAGCAGTGGGCCTGTGGATTTACAGCCTTTCTTGGAGCCCAGTTCCTTCACTTTGACCATGTGCGTGTCTAAATCACCCCAGTGCCAAGGCACTCCAAATACCTCTTCACCTACCCGGTGTCACCACACTTGGATGAGAATGTGTAACCTTGGAAAACACCTCAGCCTGGCACAGAAACAAGGGCAGTGAGGAGAAGAAGAAAATACATCTTGAATGTGACCCAACCTATCCTACCAGTCAAAAGTTATGCTTTCCCTATGATATTATTTTAAATACATACATATATATATATATATATATATATATATATATATATATATATATATATATATATATATATATATATACATAGTTACATACATATGTATG
The DNA here is from genome assembly GCA_023101725.1 of Atherinomorus stipes. NCBI lineage: Eukaryota > Metazoa > Chordata > Actinopteri > Atheriniformes > Atherinidae > Atherinomorus > Atherinomorus stipes. The sequence goes on along the minus strand of JALJCO010001773.1, from coordinate 106,489 downwards.
TAGCTATGTATCAAGCACACAGTAAGGCCCAACACGTAACACTGTCTACAACCTCCCACAGCGCAAAGCTGTGTGACTGGCTTCAGAAAACTAGCGCTCCCTACTGGTGTCAATTGTTCTGTGAAGGTGTGAAGGTCTAGACTTGCTCTTTAGCACACCTCGTGTACCACAGCTTTGCCAAGAAAGGGTTGCTTTAGTTGTCTGAAACTAAAGAGTGTTTTAAGAAACACTGCTGTTGCATCTCTTGCATCCATTATGCGTTCTCTACGGAAAACAAGGTAGTGCAATAATGCTTTTTACAGTGCACTAAAAACCTAAATGAATAATATATATATATATATATATATATATATATATATATATATATATATATATATATATATATATATATATATATATATATAACGTAAAATAAAGAAATATATCATGTCATACTTTAAGATTTAAAGTAACAAAGTAATTTAATTCCCGGTAATTAATGATGCGACAGCGAGGTAATCTGTGTGCCGACCTCAGGTTGTGGATACAGGATGAAAGGTGTTCTTTAATGCAGCCAGGCACATTAAGTAGCACAACTTACTCTATAACCTCATTAAAAAGTATAAACGAAACCCTGCTCAGAAATATGATTAGTAGCTGCAGATACCCACCCAGCCTCCAGTCCTCACTTCAAAGACGTTTTAACTTCCCGCTGCATGCAAACACACACGTACACACCCAGCTGTGCCCACATTAACATGCTTTATGTCCTTTTTTTTTTTTTTTTTTTTTTTTTTAATCTGATTTAGAGGTTAAAACGGGCCCAAGTTTCCAGCGTAGAGTGTGGCAAAGCAAGAAAGAAAAATCCTGAAACGACGGTTTTATTAAACAGCCTAGGGATGAAATGCAGATTAAAGTTGAGTTTAGTTTATTCTATGCAAAATATAGATAGCTGATATAGATATTTAATCTATATCATCGAGTTAATTTAAATGTGTTTATGTGGAGTTTTTTTTTATCCATTAAGACCTGATGCAAAATGTTTGTAGGGAATTCCACTTTATCCTTAACTCTTTAAGTGTCGAGGGAAAAAAAAACAACTTCATTGACAGCTACTATACGCACCACAAAATATGACCGCTTGTGGTGTTTTGAATCGGTTTAAATGAAAGGAAATATCTTGCTCAGCCGTAAATAGTGTGAAATATTTGAAAAAACGTCTAACCAGAGGTATGTAGTTTGCACATGTTTAAGGTCAGCTATATCAGAGAGCATAGATTATCACAGTGTCACGGCTTGCAGACCTTTAGCCTAAGCTGGCCCTAAACACCTCATCAAACCCAAGGAGCGAGGCTGATGAATAACCCGAAGAGCTGCGTAAACCGAGGAACAGGCGGCGGATGAAGACTGAGCACTTGTTTGAGCAGCTTCAGTTCGCACCTGTCCTCACTTTATGGCCGCCGAGGTGGTGAAGACTAATCATATGGGAAATCTGCTACTTTGTTTTTCCTCTTTTCCAGTTACAGTGTCAACTAGTTCATTTGCTGTCAATTACCAATTACATAGTCCACAAGGAGTGACTGTAACATTCACAACTGTACTAGAGTCATTAAAGAAATATTAAAATTAATAATAAAAGAGTAATAAAAACAAAACCAGCAAGTGACAGTTATGCAAGGCGCAACCAGTTCAGGTTCTGAAGTGACAGACTGGCGCAGTTAGACTTATCACTTGGGAGCGTGGTTTCTCAAACGACGTATAAGGACGTACAGTGGAAAATCTGCAGCTACTATGCTCAGGTGGAGCTTTTATTTTTGCTCTTAGCAAACATTGCAGTAAGACGGACCAGCAGGTTTGACACATCCACCCCCCCCCCCCCTCCCCCAGTAATTACTTCCTTTAAAAGGAAACGCCACCGAGTGAGTTTGATCCCGCTAGCACTTAAATCCAGTTAAGTCTCTGCAAACAACTTTGCTTGCTACATGAAAGTACATTCTAAGAACAGTTTGAAGTTAATAATAATTTCTTTCTAATTATTCTTTCAAGAAACGTGCCAAAATTAAACGGCTTTCCGTTCGTTCAAGCGCAACGGAACGTGTCCAACTGCCCCACGTCACGCCACAACTCAAGCTGTTTATTTCCCTCCAGGAAAACCAAACAACCATTAAGCAAACACTTACTTTTGACTTCTTCATATGGAACGACAGGAGTTAATCCAGTGTGCGCGAAAGCCTATTTTATTTTACTTCTACGGGGAGGAAAGGGGTTGTCATCATCCTGTGTGCACATATCCAATGCTTAAGTCCGCAGTATCCAAGCAGAGGAGAAAAAAAGCCCCAAGAACAAGAATTAGAGGACCAACAACAGCAGCAGCAGTAGTGGTGGAAAATAAAGTGGAAGGCTCAGTCTTTGCAACCTGTAGGCTCGTGGCGTGTGACATACAGCCCATCTATCTACGGCTACAACATAGATCCAGACAGTGAGGGCTGGCAGCGGAGGAGCGGGACAGCGCACAGAGGGAGGGAGTTAAGCCTTTATAATGATGCGTAAAAAGCAGTCAAAGAGCCGCCCTCTGACGAGCGGCGGTGTGAAGAGGTTCACTCCAAAACCCCACTACTGCCAATATAAACACATCATAGAGAAACAACCAACAACAGGTTCAGGGCTTCACGCAGCCGCGCGCGCTCAACAATGAGTTTTTGATCCAAGTGGCGCTTTTACAGGGCTGACGTGTTGCTCATTGATGTTTGAAGCTTTTCGGTTGAGTCACATTGTAGAGGTAATTCATTCAGAGCGTAATGAATGAAAAACTAAAAGAAAAAGATTTGCTTCGGGGGAAAAAACAGCTTTGGAAAACATAATAGCCATGTTTGCACGAGCATCTGGAGTGAACAATGAATGACTCGGTATCTAAATGAGCCCAAATGCGTGTCACGCGATATGTGGAATCATTGATATTTCCACGTTATAGTTTTTAAAAAAGGTGTGTAAAAAAGAAAAGCAGAACCTTATTTTTGGTTCCCACAAACCAGTAAAAGGATTGAGCCAATGATGAACCATGTTTGTGCTTACATTAGCTTTCATATTTTTGCAAGAAACCTAGATGGAAGTGGGCCTCACTTTTCATTATGTAAAGTTGGGGGGAGCCCTGCCCAAAAGGGAGGGTTCAATATTTAAAACATACTTCACTTATCAGATTTAAGGTCTTTTTAAAAATGGAAAAGACATGATAGCACAGTCAGCAGACTATTAATGAGATGTGCATGCAAACAAATGACATTTATCGATGAAATGGAGTGCTTTAAAATATTACATTACAAGTACTAAAGATGCATGATGCTTATACGGCATGCCTTAAAAGGGTTGGAGACAGGTCAACAGCAATGCAGTCTGGAAAATCCCATTATCATATAATGAATGCAGCCGATGTCAAAGGTTCCATATGTGAATGGGGTAAAACTCCCCACATGTTCTTATTTTCTCTGTTGTGACATCTTCATCATGATATGGCTGTTTGTCCCATCTGTTGTCTTCTAATATCTTTTAAAAATATAAAATAGCAGGCAAAAATATATATCCTATTATGACTTTCTGCCCCAAACTGTCATGTGAAGATATTTTTATGGAGCAGCTGAAGTTGTGGGAGGGATGTTTTGAATTAATTTGTATGTCTTCAGTCTCTTTCAAGCAGACAAAATTGCCCAAGGACACTGTAATTACAGGACTTAGAACACAAATGTGTAGTGGAGTAGTCCTTACCTAAAGGGGAAATTAAATACTTATGAATTGGCAACATGTAAGAGCTTGACGCGCCTGCTGTCAGGAGCACATTAGAGGAGGAGGAGGTTTGTGCATGGTGACTGAGTGCAAATGACGCACACTCATATAAATTCTGTGCTTTCGAAAGCTTTCGTAGAATGGATGCAGAATTTTCATAAGACCTTGGCTTGATTGCAAAGACATAATAGGATTAACAACAAGACGTGCTCACTGAATGACCACTGCCTCAATTGAGAAACAAAGCTCTCTTAGCGTTCACAAAGTGGCTGTCTGGGAGGTATAATTGCATAATGTGCTTGTTCTGCAAATCTGTCTGTGAAATACTACAGCTGCACAGATCGATGGATGACCTCCAGATTTGTCAGAAGCTGGATTTCCTGTACTTACACTGGGAGTCTCCTGTAGAATGTCTGGAAAATCTAAAAATTGTTTCACTTCATTTTTGGCCACTAGGGGCCAGAAATAAACATTTGCAATAACACACAGTACCTATGTATTGTCATCTTGTGCCTAAATGTTCAATTTCTGTGCTTCTTTAGAGTTTGTGAAGACTATTTTTATATTACTGCATTAAATTAGCCAAAATATCAAAATTTTTAAATCAAAGAAAAGTAACCAAATGGGGCAAATGACATCAGTAAAAGAAACATCATAATTCATTTATTGACAACAATAATCCAATATTCAGAGTAAAAAAAAATATGAGTACCTTTATTCACGAAAATGTACTGTAGAATTAACATTTATTTGCCTTTTATCTTAATGCCACTGTAATCTCATCTCCAATGAAAAAAGCAACAGTTTCAATAGTTCTTCTGTCCACATTTTCAAATTATACATTTCAAAATTCTGATTAAAGAAAGCTGACTGACACAGTTATTGTTTAATCACAACATATAAAACTGAAACAAATTCCTGAGCACCCCAAATAGTTTACTTTTTTTGCTTCACATACACTTATTAACCACTTTATAAGGTACATCTTGTTAAAGTTGGACCCCTTTTACCCTCAAAACTGCCTTACCTCTTGGTGTCATAGATTTAACAAGGTGTTAAAAACATTCCTCAGAGATTTTGCTCTACATGATAGCATCACACAGTTGCTGCAGATTTGTCAGCTGCACACGTGTCAGGATGAAAGAGGGCCCAGGCAGGGTGCGAACCCTTGTCTCCTAGGTAAGAGTTATGTGCACTAACTCTTCAGCAAAAGGGTTAACTCTGTGGACAAGTAGCCGGGGAGCATGATCAATTGGAGGCATAGTGATAGGACCCTCAACTGTCACACACATCCATGATGAGAATCTCCTGTTCCATCACATCCTAAAGGTGCTCTGTTGGACTGAGATATCAATATCCTGCTGCAAGTAGCCATCAGTAGATACACAATACTCAGGTAGGCTGTGGTGGTGGGTGCATGCCATGTTGATTCTAAAGGCTCCATACTCCATGTACTCCTACATACTCCACGAGAAGCGAGAACTTTTTTCTTGTTCTTGGGGCCACGAGAACAAAATGACATAATTTTGTTATCGTGGATGTGTTTGAGTACGGCCTGCGGCTTGTTCTCGACCCCTCGGCTGAGCAGAACTTTCTTCTCGGGGAGCTCCGAGAAGTTTTGTGTGATTGGTTGGACATTTGAGGCAGGCGGGGTTAACACAGACGCTTGAAGCAGAGAGTTGTCACCTCCGCATTTCTGCAGATGTGACATGGAATGGATAGTTTTAATAAACAGCTGATCAAGGTGAGAAAGTACAAACATGTAAACTACACACATGGCAGATATACACGGACACCACTGCGTGCGCAACTCCGTCCTGTCACAGACGAAGTTTATTGTAAATGTATAATCACTGGGTGAACACAGTCTCACCCCCCCCCCTGCATACGCCCTGTCACAGAGCTTCTTGTGGAGTATGAAATGACTTGACAAAAACTAACTTTTTTCTTGTTCTTGCAGCCTCGCAGGCAAGAACAAAGTTCTTGCTTCTCGTGGAGTATATAACAAGCTTTAGGGTATAAAGAAGTATTCCCCACACCACACCACGCCACCACCAACCCACTACAGTGCTTTCTTCATCTGCTAGGGGCTGGCTCCAAAACAGAGCAAATCCCCATACACTCCCATGTTAAAAAGACCAACTTTACAGGAGAAATAAACATGTGTACAGCCTGTTTCAAAAAATCATTTTAGGCTTAAAACAACCCTTAGTGATGTTGCATTGTTACACATTTTTTTAATAGGGTAAAATGCTATGGATGAGATAATGGAACTCTAAAATACAAGACAGACCCACCATTAAAGCCAGAGTTGGTAATTCTGCCCAGAAACACTTTTTGTTAAGCTGGATGAAATGGTCCTTCCATCCTGACAGTAGTCAATATGTCATGTAAAAAGGAAGGGAAAAAAGTCAGACCTCTGTGAGAGCTGCAGTTCTGTAAAAACTCTGACCATCCCCTGTTCCTGCACCTAAAGGCAGGAACAGGGGATTATCACGCTTACCGGAAGTTCCTGGTATTTGGGCACTTCCTCTTCCGGGCCATGTTAACGACAGCCGTTCCTGCTCTGTTATACTGTTTAAATCGGATAAACTCCAAACATTCTCAAGTTTTCATTCTAGACTGAAGTGATACTAAGGAAGAAGTGGATCAAAGCGATCGATTCGCCGCGGTGAAGGGCCGAACTTTATAATAAAACACACGTTTGTTTGTCGCCGGTGGGGCACAACGCCGGCACTTCACAGCATGCTAGCATTAGCCAGCTAGCGTTTACTGACGTGCTTAACATTGTGCGTCTTAAAACACACAAGCATCTGAAAATCGGGTCTGTACCTCCCTGTTTCCAGTGGAACAACTGGGGACTGCCAAGAAAGGAGAAGCTTTCAGATGCTTGTGTGTTTTCAGCCGCACAAAGTTAGGCACGTTATCGAGCTGGCTAATGCTAACCTGCTAACAGTAGTCTGTCAGCTACTACTCTGTTAAACTTTGTAAATCGGATAAACGCCAATGCCAAGTTTTCATTCCAGACTGAAGTGATGCTAAGGAAGAAGTGGATCAAAACGACCGATTCGCCGCAGTGAAGGACCGAACTTATAATAAAACGACACACGTTTGTTTGTAGCCGGCAGTCTGCACAGTCGTGTTGGCAGGCTAGCATTAGCCAGCTCGATGACGTGCCTAACTTTGTGCGGCGGCAAACACACAAGCATCTGAAAGCGTCTCCTTTTTTTGGCAGTCCCCAGTTGTTCCACTGGAAACGGGAGGGTACAGACCCAGTTTTCGGATGCTTGTATGTTTTCACAAGCGAGAAGTTGGTAACGTCAGCTAACGCGAGCTTGCTAACGCTAGCTGTAGTGTAGTCTGCATCATTGAAGTGCCGACTACAGACATACATGCAACCTTGTTTTATTTTAAATTTCGGTCCTTCACTCCGACAAATCGCTTTCATCCACTTCTTCCTTAGTGTCTTTTCAGTCGGGAATCCATGAAAACTTAGGTACGGCTGGCGTTGTTTATTAGATGTACACAATGGAACAAAGCAGCAACATCGAGACTTGGATTGAGCCATTCCTGGCCCGGAAGAGGAAGCTTCAGATGTTTCAACTTCCGGAAACCGAAACGCGGAAGCGTGATAATCCCCTATTGGTCATTCGCAACTTATAGAAAGAACAAATCGATGCCTTTATGTCTCGTCTCTGTCCCTCCCCTCTCTCTGTCCCCCACATGACCCCCCTGTGCACTGATCACTGTAAAAAAATATAGCTAACGGACTGCTAAGTGCTGATGCGCCAAAAAAGTCAAAACAAACCAAAACAACAGATGAGGATTAAGTCTCGGAGGAGTTGACATTTGCAGTGTGGACTTTTTAAACCACAGAAGGAGTTGGAGGTGAGTAGATTAAAGCTTTTAAGAACGTGGTTTGTCAGCAGTTTACTATCAAGCTAACGAGCTATCCACTCGGCTGTTATCGTTAACCTGCTCGTAAAACATCGGTGCACACGTCCCTGTGTTCTGAAGGTGTGGTTTCGGGTGGTGTGTTTTTTTTTAACTGTCACTTGCTCAAACCATTTTTCCAACAATGCCAACCCTAGCTGTAATCAAAATAAAATATTATTCCAATCTCTAAATATTCAATGAAAACTCCAACCAATCCTTGCAGTGGGGTGCACGCCTAGGATTGGCAGAGGACCCTGCCTGTCAGACCTTGGCTTCTGTATTGGGAGGCAGAGGAAATGGGGGGTGGGTCTTTGGAGTGAGGCGGGACTGTTTATATTCAAATAATCTTGCTGTGCTTTCTAAAATGCAAGGGTTGCATTAATAAGTCAAGTTTACCTAATGTCAAATGATGGGTGGGGATTTTTTATTTTATTTTATAATTCATCCGTTTAGATATTATTTAATCTTGAAATCATACAGAATTAGGGGTGTGTCCTTTTGATTGACATGCACCAGACCGGATGTCGGCCTGCCAGCAGGTGGCTACTACTTAGCTCCTTGTTTGCTCAGTCAAGGTCTCAGTCAGCAGCAGAGCAACAAAGTGGTGGTTTTTAGCAGCTACGCGCATCTGCGCATCCACTAAACTACGGAAGCCTCTGCGTTCAGAGCCAACGCTGCCGATAATACAAGCGTAGAAGAAGAAATTCACTGTTTACATTGTGTTAAGAGCAACAGAGCTGCAGACGAACCGGTACAAACACAAGAGGAGTTGTATATTGATTTAAAACAAATAATGAAAGAAAAAGAGAACGCGCAATCTCGTCTGCCGCGCCTTCCGTAGTTTCATGAACGCGTATCGGCGTGCGCCCAAGAGATGCGATGTACTTCTATTTAGGCTCTAAAAATATACTAAATGGCGTAGTTTTGAGTAAATTATGGACACTACCCACTCAGGACACTTGGATTACATTGGACGAGCAGTATGGAGGAATATTAACAAGTTTTTGTGGACTTCTAAGGACCTTGTTGGCCCGGGCTCAATCGAACTCCATTATATGAAAGTTGGGGGAAAACGAGAAGCCTTCCTGATCGCCGGCTGCATTTGAAATATTAAAAAAGTGTTCCAGAGTCTTGCTCACCATGAAGGTAAGTGGAAAATAAAGTTAAATCGTTCTGAGGGTGAACTATTCCTTTAAGTTAAAGAAGACATGATGGTGTAGATACTTTGTGGACTGTTTTAAGTACTGAAATATTCAGGTCAACCTTTTCTAAATCCCAGTAATATTTCATAACTAGCATCAAGAAATACCAGCAGTAATCAGAAAAGGCCTGTATGGATAAGAAAGATCTAAGGGATCAACAATAATAGGGAATATAAGATTTATCATAGACTTCCTGGTTGGACACACCACTGCTCAGCAATGTCACTGTCCAATGCTTTAACATTTCAATGCTATATAATAAAACTTGTTATGGACAGAGATTTTTCTTCTATGTGCTCACCAAAAGCCTGGAATGAGATCCGACAGTACATTAAAAAAATGGACCGTACTGTCACAAAAATTTGTAAAAAAAAAAAAAAAAAGACATCATGTTTTCTCATGACAGAAGGAAAATAAGTGCATTTTCTACAAAATAATACAAAGACATTTTACAAGATAGTTTCAAGTGGTTAAAATTCCTATTTTGCTTTAGTTGTGCTGTGACACCGGTGTTTCCATGAGTTCATGTTTGCAATGTGATGACATTAGCAGTTGCTACTTTGCTAGACTTGTGAAACTGTGTAAAAATGATGAGATCTTAGCAATCTCTTGTTTTCATTGTGCATGATTTTAAGCTGTGATTGTTTGAGTTTTGTGGGGCTTGAACTTGTGACCTACTGACTGCATGGTGCCATAGATGGCTGTTGGAGACTTATGCCACCAGAAATCTATCAGAGCTGTTTAAGTGTTTGTAATTGGTGAGTAGAATACTTTTCACTGATGCCATTATGTAGCAGGTTAGAGGAACTTGCCGTTGTGTAGTGGTGCACACTATAGGGAAGCATTGCTCCTCCAATTTTTTACAGGTTTGTCCAGCCGTGGTCTGAAGTTTGCATTGTCTGATCAAATTTCTGGATTTTAACTTTACAAAATCTGATTTTTCTCAAAACCTGTACAAGTTGCTTTTCCATGGTAGCAGTAATATCCCAAATGTGCTGCATATTTTGTTGTTTGAATGGTTAGTGTGGTACAAACGGTGTAAGAGTAGATAGGTGCCAAAATTTGGTGGAATAAGGAGAAACAGGATCACAATATGTAAAGACAAAGGTTTATATTTTTACAATTTCTGGTGAGACCAGCCTGATCCATTTGGGGTTATGTGAAGATGATACATGATCTTCTGCATTACTTCTACTTCTTGCTAATTTCCCTTTGTTCTCTACCATGTCTGCTTATTGCAAACTTTGGCATCAGTGATTATTGTTTTGAAGTTAAATAAGTATAACTCCATCTTCATCAGGATTTAAATGATACATAACTGTGGGTTAAGTGATAGCTCTCAGAAAATTTAGACCTCCTTACATACATAAGCATTTTTTTAAGTTGTCCATATGTTTTTTTTTTTTATTACACAAAGCTAAAACTGGTCAATAATGTTCTTGACAAGTAGAGGGGTGAGGTGGAGTGGGGATAAGACAAACAGTAGATGAAACCTCTCAAATGACTGCTGAGTTTGAGAAACATCAGTGCTCTGTGAAAGGGAACACTGATGGCATCAACAAACATTCTGGAAAGAGGAAATTCAAATAAGTTACAATATCACCTTTCAGGATGCTTGGATATTTTGTTATTAAAGAAAAATCATCTTGTCTGAAACCATATGTGCTTTCTTGCTTTTGTTTTGAGGGAACTAGTCTTTATTTGACTGACGCCTTCAATTAAATTCTGTTTAGAGCAGTCAATTTCATATACCAAGCACCTTGAAACAAGTTAAGAAAGGAAGAGCATTGGGTGCCTCACTATTTAAAAAGATAAACAAATAAATCATGCTAAAAAGAAATCTAATGGAGTTATTGAACATTCATTTGCAGAGTAAGGTTCCATATTTGAATAGTGAGAATGTTGCTTGTGTCGAGAACAACAAGGAGGCTTGTTTCAAAGGTTTCCCATCTAACTTTAGTGAGTAAGGATGGATTTGATTCAGCTGGAGTTACTATGTAACTCAGTCACGTTAGCTTCCTCTCCACCCAGTATACAATGTGACAGGACAGTGAGTTAATGCTATAGTTGTCACTATGGTGACATCCCTTTGATCCTCATTAAGCAACTACTATGTGGACTTTTGAGCTTACACTCTCTTCCCTGTGTCTGAAAGGTCAGCAGACTAAAAACTGTGTGGATATCCATATTTGTATTTGTAAAAACAACCAGAAGCCCATAGAATATAAAGGTGAGAGGTGAAATATAAAGCCATAAATAAAGGTGAGTCCTCCTTATTCTTACTGAATTCAGAGCACTGGTTTGCAACATTTCTTGTCAATAAGTGACAATTTTGAAGTATTTTGCTGAAGTAATATAATAAAACAGGTTGACTAAAATTTCAGCACCTCTTGGACAATGCAATACAGCGTGGCTCAAAAGTATCACAAAAGGAAATCAGAACAGGCACTCAAAGCCACATAGGGAAAAAGCCATAGTATAGAGTGTATACTGGTAAAAGGTTGAGAGGCACAGACTGCTTATAACAGATGGATGTGACCAACAGGTTTGACATATAAGCTGAAGTGGAAATGTTTTAGAGTAGCATATCCACTAAGGGAAAGAAAGAGATTGGTGACCGAATACCCCTTTCATCAATGGTTGTCATTTGCAATTTTATACATAATTTAAAGAAGAAATAACATTACTGCAATTGTTCACATCCCATTTGTTTTACTCATACCAATTTTTTGAAGCCCAGTCTGGTTTGACTAAGCTTTTAAAAGGGATGACCTCACAGATGATCCAAACAGTAGTGATACTATGGAGAGATTAACACTTCTTGTTCTACAACCAAATGCAACATTATGTAATGTCTCAGAGATATTATCAACCAACAGGGGTGGCATAGCAGCTATTGTCCCTTCCAGTGAATTCAAAACAATGCCTCTCTGTTACAAAATAACATATATGTAAAAAGGCTCTAACAAATCATGACTTCAGCAGTTTTATTTTTTGGATTGTGGAATGCCCTCCACTAATGCAGAACGTTCATCACAATGTTTTGGTTTAAAGTGCTGATGACACGATTTTGACATTTTTTTGCCATGTTTTATTGACCAAACTGTTCTTCATTATGTACCAGAAACAAGTGTGGCTGCGTAAATGAGTTATTAAGACCACATCTGACCAGATTGTGGTGCTGCTCACCGAAACTGGAGTGATCAGCACAAGATACACTGCAGCTCATTTAAAGCTATAGTCTATTATTTGAAAGTTTGATCGTTATTAATAACTTCATTTAGATGGTTGTTATGGTCCTATACGATCTACACAATGAGAAGAGCAAAAAAAAAAAACTAAAATAAAAAATCCATCCCCTCTAGAGGCTGCAGGGCTGCAGAGACTTTAACCAATATTGACAGTCTGTCTGTTTTAAAGACAAACAGTAATGGCTCAGCCTTCAAGCTGTATTACCACTTAATGTTTAAAAGCTCATAAAGACAGCATTGGTTTATTTAAGTCTCCAAAAGATCCTGAATTATACTGGAAGAGGATAAAGTAGGTCAGACTTACCGGTTTAGCAGTGGTAGGCCTCCTGCACGTCTTTGCCCGTAAAGTTGTCCTGTATGTGGCTTCAGTTTACCGGAGCTTTAGCCACCAACATGTTGAGACATGGGAACTGCAGCCATGTCTGCTGGAAATTCTTCCTTTACCAAAATTTGTTAACTAGATCAGTGGTACAGCTGTGAACAGAGGCACATGCTCCTTGGTTATCACAGGACTTCTCTGGCTGCTTCCGCCCTTTCCTCCATCCTCATTTTAATAAACGGGAACTATTAAAAGCTTGGCTGAAAAATCAATCAGCCAACCACAACTGGTTCTCTCGCTGATGTCATGTCATGGAGAGGGGTTTTGCTAGCTGCTCTTAGCTGCGCTTTATAAACATCAGATATTTACATGAATACAAATTGACTTATAACTGCACAGAATTACTTAATTTCTTGTTGTATTGTTGTATTACAAAACTAAATGAAGTCAAGGTTGTGTCACCAACAATAATGGAAATGTCAGCTGGTTCACCATATGACAATATTTTCAAGACTCTTGAATGAATATAAAACAGGTGATGTGGATCATGACACTGAGAGAACATTGAGTCTGTTAAATGGGTAACTTCACTCTGATAGTACATCCAAGCTGGTTGGTTGATTTTGATCTTGAGCATAAACATCCAGTGTTAAGAGCCAAACTTAATGAATAGGAGTTGGTTTCTGGCTAAAGGAGTTGGCACACTGAATCAAATCATAATGCTTTTTTGCATATGTTTAATGCTATCTTTCACTTTCAAAATATTTTTAAATTCATAGTGAAATCGTACCATAAAAAATAAAACCCTCAAGCTGTAAAGCAGGAAGGCTTATTTCGTGTGAATTCTGGAACTTCTAACACGAGTCAAAAAGAACCTGGCCTATCAGGATTTTCTACTCCTCAGAAGCAGCTGGCAACATGATATAGCTACACTGGATGCTGCCTCTGGGAGAAAATGGCCACTTTAAAAAAAAAAGACAAGAAGCAACTCACATTCCTCTACCATTAGTGTTTATTCATGAAGCCTTATGTTGGATCAGAAACTAGAAGAATGACGAAACCTGTTATAACTGTTATTAGAGGGGATTTCATGTCATTCTTAGGCACCTAATTGCCTTTTATGGCACAATCAAATAACCGTGTTACCTTCAGTAGTGTTGAAAATACAGTATACATAAAAAATACACCTAACAGAAATGTAACATCAATCTATGTATGTATCTGACGCCTTAAAAATTCACGGCTGTCCCTTCAAGATGCCTTCTGCCGTTTCTGACACGCCCACTTCACTCAAAACAACACTCTCATGCTCTGGTGTGGCAGAGCCAAGGGGTAAACTCTGTGGGAGAACAGTGAAGCTACTTATGCTTGCCCCAAAATTAAAATTCTTTCTTCATCTGCTAGGCCAGGGATCACCAAATCTGGACCTCTTGGGCCAGTGTCCAGAAGGTTTTCAACATTCCCCAGCTCCAGCACATCTGACTCAAATTAAATGCATCCAACAGCCAATAAGTTCTGCACAGTGGCTCATTAATTTGAGTCAGGTGTGTTGGCACAAGAACACAATGAAAACCTTACGGACATTGGTCCAAGAGGTCCAGATTTGGTGATCCCTGTGCTAGGGGCTGGCTCCAAAACTGAGCAAATCCCCATTGACTCCCATGTTAAAAATAAATAAACATGTTTACACCCTGGTTCAAAAATCATTTTAGGTTTGATAGGTCAACCTTACCTTCATGTCAACTGTGAGGGGGGTGAATTTTTTCATAACTCAGCCTTTAAGATGTTATTATACACTTACGCCTAATTAGGGACATGTCCTTTTGATACACAGGCAGCAGACGGGGTGCCGATTTTAGCTGTGGAGGCTAATAGTTAGCTCCCTGCTTGCTCCCAGGATAGCCTCAGCCTGTAGCAGAGTTGCACAACACCAGTTTTTAGCTGGTTCATAGTGGGTCTGAGCGTGCCTTATCTTTAACCCTTTATAGGGCAAGTGACCATATTTGAGCACTTCCAGGGACCTTCTAAATTACCTCACTGCTGCTTTGCACATGCTTGTAGAATCACGTCATTTGGTCCAGCCAATCAGCGGGGATTAAGCTTGTTGCAGTTTGCGCCATTGCCCTTTTCGACCAATCAGTGCATGTCTGTGACGCGCGAAACGTCAGCGTTTTCCTGGAAGCAGAAAATCGCCACTTTGCGGCTCGATTTCTCTGGCGTTTTCACTCAGCTCTCCAAACCTAACCATGGTATGTTTATGAAACTTTTACATTACATGGTTGAGAAGTTGTAGTAAATGATGACAGACATGTTTTATTTGTGAGACTTTTGTAAATTGGCAAAATCATAGCATGAAAAACAGGGAGCACATATATAAACATATGCCCTAAACAAGTAAAAACAGACCTGCATCAGTTTCTCCATATTTAACTCATATGTCCTTTGTTTCTAAGCCATATTTTTGAGTTTCTTCTTACCAAACAAGCATTTTGACTTCTAATAATACATAAGAATCTTGGCTGATGCTTTTAGGAGCTTCTATAATGATTTGATAAAATACATATCCCACTTCTACAGACTGTATAGCTAAAAAGGAGGAGGAAGCCCTCACGGCCTGAGACCCGGGCCCCCAGCAGCCACCCAGAGGCCCGGACCCCAGCCAACCCCCCAAGGGGATGGACATGCATCCACCCAGAGGTCAGCAGAGGGCAACCCCAGCCGAAGCCCCCTGCAGTCTCAGCGCAGAGCCCAGGGCCCAAGCGCCCAGGGGCAGCCCCCCCCACCTGATACTCAGGAGGACCAGACCCCCGGACTAAGGCTCAGAGCAGCCCTGTTTTTGCCCATTTTATTATTTTCCGGGAGTGACGACACGTGACACGGCAAGATGGCAACGGTGGGAAACATCCAACTGGCTGCAAAGTCAGGTTTGCATGTACCCCCCCCCCCCCCAAAAAAAGAAAGAAACTGGAGCCGAAGAAGGTCTTACGCTAGGGACACACTGCATGCAGAAGCGTGCCGAGGTGTTAACAAGTTAACAAGGACGCTGAAATGAAACTGCAGCGCTTCGGCGCTTCGGCATGCAGTGTGTCCCTAGGGTTACTTTGCAAAGACTGCGTTACCAGATGAAATATGAATCTATATCAGAGATAGCAATAATGGCAGTGAATAATCCGGCATGGCTTTTACCTCACACAAAGTTACCGGGATATTTTAGTTTTCCACAAATGGATTGTTGATATATTCTTGCACATTACTTAATTAGTGCCTAAATTTAAAATAAAAACAAACAAAACAAGAAAAAAAAATAGATGCCATGAATTTAAGTGTCTATTTTTATACCAAGTTACAGCCTACTTTCTTTAGTCAACAGGAAGTGGAGCCGCTGATGTGGCCAATAGTAGATGAACAGCAGGATTAACCACCCACAAATAAACCCCACTACACTGAGAGTAGCAGCAGGTTAAACTCAGCATTCATGTGCGCCCAATGAGTTATCCCCACAATGCTGCAGCTGAGCTCTCAAGAATACAGTATGCCTGTCTTAAACTGGCCAATCTAACCAGCTGGTCTGAATAAACAAACTAATAATGCCAGTGTTTGATTAACTGGTATTACAGCAACTTGAACAAAACACTTATTAGCACAACTGAGATTATATTGAAGGCCCAGAGGTTATTATAGTGTCCTGGCACAGGGCAGCAAATAAAAACAGTTTTAGAGAGTGTTGGGAGACAAGAACAGGAAGGAATGAGTACAGCCAAAATTATTTTTGAATTATTCTTGAAAGAAAAGTTTCAGTTCATCCGTATTCTAGATATCCTTTGTTTAAAACACATTATATACAGAAGTAAATTTATTTAACTGTTTGTAGTGATTGTGTGCAGCATCACCCAGCTCCTACTCACCCATAGGAAAAACGTGCTGCTCGTTTGTGGCTCAATCTCAACTTTCGAGATAAGTTTGAGCTTCTCATAATAGTATCATTCTGTGATCATTTGTTTCTGAATTACTTCTCCTAAGGTTCCTTTGGAGCAAGACTTGAACTAAGACAGAGAAAAGACATTACTGAGAGAAAGGAGGTTGAGTTGAGAAAACTATTTGAGCCCTACTTGAGAAGTAGGATAAACAGAAAAGATCTCATAATTGTCTGCCCCTGATTTCAGTTACGTCTCAACGAAGACATAATTGAGATCAGGGGCAGACAACTATCTGATCTCTTCTGTTTATCCTACTTCTCAAGTATGGCTCAAAGAGTTTTCTCAATTCAACCTCCTTTGTCTCAGTGATGTCTTTTCTCTCTTTTTTCAGTTCTCCTCTTGCTCCTAAGGAACCCTTAGGAGAAGTATTTCAGAAACAAATGACCACAGGATGGTACCATTATGAGATGCTCAAACTGATCTCAGAGATGTGTTTGAGCTACAAATGAGCAGCACATTTTTCCGATTGGCAGCTTTAGATGGGACAGAGACCCACTACAGCCATCACCCATTAAGTTACACAGCTCTGTGTAGTCAGCCTATTATCACTTGAAGAACATATCAAGGATTAAATGATGCTGATGTCTCAGAAGGATTTAGAAAAACTTGTCCGTGCATTTGACAACTGTTATGCTGTCCTTACAGGTCTCCCTAAAAAGTCAATTAGACAGCTGCAGTTAGTCCAGAACACTGCTGCTCGAGTCCTTAACTAAGACCAAAAGAGTGGATCATATAACTTTAGTCCTCAGATCTTTACATGGGGCTCCTGTTTGTCAAAGAATTAACTTCAAAATCCTGCTGTTAGATTATAGCACTAAATCAGGACTGAAATACATTCAGAATCTTCTGGTTACAATAGTTATGAACCAACCAGATCCCTCAGGTCATCAGGGTCAAGAGTACTTTCGGTTCCCAGAGTCAGACCTAAACATGGAGATGCAGCATTCAGTTTTTAAGCTCCTCACATGAAGTCAATGAGTTGACATAGGTTCAGGAGTAGGACCACGCCCCAAACACACCTGCTTCCAATCCTACTAATCACTAAGCAAGCCTTAAATACTCACCTTCTTGACTCAGTTTGTCTCGTTCTTCTGACGTCGTGACTGCCCTTTGCTCTCTCCATCCAGGATCCCTTTCTGCCATACCGATAACAAGTTCCGCCTGTTTCGTCTCTACTGCTCTGCTGCCGGTGGGTCTGGGCCTCCTGTGGTTTCGGCTTCCCCTCCCGGCTGGTTTCCGGCGCCTCCGTGGCCCTGCCTCTGTCGGCTCCCCTGCTGCCGCTGCTTCCTGGTCCGTCTGGCGCATGCCCGGATGTAGCTCCGACTTCGGCCCCCACTCCGTCAGTCGTGGAGCTCTCCCAACTTGTTTCTTCCTTCCTTTCCTGTCGTCTTTCGCTGTCCCGGCTCCGCCCACATGCATCTCCTGCTCCGACTCAGCTTCCTCCCATTTCCATGGCTGCTGGCTTCGTCGCTGCCTCTTCCTCTCTCCTCTGCATTTCTCGCACCCCTTCTCCCCTTTTCGGGGGCCCTGGCCCTTCCTGACTTATCTGGCGTTTCTCTGCCCCCTCCTCATTTCCCGTCTGTCTCTTTTCTTCCTAAATCTTTTCCTGCCCCCATTCTGCGCCAGCGCCTCCTGGTCAACCTGCATCCCACAGCCTGGCTACTGTCGCACCAGCCATCCAGCCGCCCTTTTCCGCCCTGTGTCCCTCCCCAGTGGCTCCTGCCCTGCGCCTCCAGATTTTGGCGGGTAATTATGTTGACTTGCTGCTTTTGTTGCAAACCTCTCTGGTCAGCTTTACTCAGCTCAGGGAACTGCAACCCGGTCAGGGTCTTGTGTCCCTTACATATCCCGCCCCATCCAGATCCAGGGACCTGACGCCGGGTGAGTTTGCCCTGGCATTTTCCCTTTACCGGGACGTTGTTTGTTCAGACTTCCTGTTGGGCGGAGTTGGACGCCTATTTGTCACTTGTGCTTGACATGGCGTTGCGCTTCGGGGGCACGGGATTCTACCAGTACCACTTCCTCTTTTCCACCCAGGCAGCGGTTCGCCTCCACCAGTTCAATCAGGGACCTTTTGAGGTGTCTTGGATTCAGAGCTTTACTGCCGGATGTTCGCTGCCCGTGCGTCTCTATTCTGTACCCTCTGTGGTGCTCCGTCCCACCCCGCCACGGCCTGCACTGCCATCATGGTTCTTCATCTGGATCCCTCGTCCTCTCTGGGCGACCTCGCCGGCCGCTTGTCTGCCGCTGCTCCCCCTCCTCCTCTGGTCCCCAAACCTGCCAGCTCTCGTCCCACCGTCAACATCCCCATGCAGAAGGGAGTTGACAAGCGGGTCAAGGGGGCCGCATGGTTTGTTACAACTTTAACCATGCTGGCTGCTCCGTCTAGCATTGTCGAATGATGCACGTCTGTTCTTTCTGCATGGGGTTCCCTACGCCAGGGTTTCATGCCCTCATAATCCTACGCACGTCCAGGATTGACTAGCACAACATCTCAAGACCCCCATTAAGGTACATGCTTTTGCTTCTGCGTTATCTCACCACCCCGACCGGGAATTAGTGGCCTTTTTGATTGACGGTTTCACTCACGGGTTTCACCCAGGCATAGAGGTCTTCCGGGTCTCCTCTCATCAATGTTCCAACCTTAGGTCTGCGCACTCTGAACCTGTCCATGCTCGTTCGGGTGTTTTCGGACCTGGGGGTTCCCCTCTCTGAAGAAAAGACTTCAGGGCCTGATTCCTCTATTGAATTTTTGGGATCACCCTCAATTCCTTTTCCTTTCAAGCTTCCTTAACCCTGGAAAAGGTCCATAGCATCTCACTCCTCTCCAACTACCTGCTGGTAGACAAATGCACAAAATGTCAGCTGTTGGCCCTCTTGCGTCATCTCACTTACGCCATGCGTATTGTTCCCCAGGGTAAAGCTTTTGTTTCAAGCCTATTGCCCAAAGCCTCCTCCATTCCTTCTCTTCATGCTCTGGTACACCTAGACAAATCGTGCAAAATGGAAATACGACTCTGGCAATACTTTTCCCTCCGTTTTCAGCCACCATCTTCAACTAGGAACCCCATTGTCTGCACTGTCTGCTGCATGAGGACAAGCTATCCTTGACAGTATGGCTCCAAGCACTCAATCAGAATACCTCACGGGCTGGAATAGTTTCAAAACGTTCCATTCTCTCTACCAACTCACATTCCCTCAGTTCGATATAATCACCATTTGCAATTACGTTACCTATGCATTCAATTTCCAACGAATTCTCTGCTCCACTATCCATACTTACCTCTCTGGTGTTCTTTTTTAAAAAAATAAACTCTGACTGTTCACAATGTCCATCCATCACTCACTGTCACATCACCATGCTCCTCAAGGGACTTAAACAAGAATCGGGCCCTACCACAACGCGCCTTCCTCTGACAGCTGACCTTCTCTACATCTGCATTCACACTATACGATCAGGATATTGTTCCCCCACAACAGATCTAATGTTGCAAGCAATGTCCCTGTTAGCATTTTTTGGTTTTCTCCGGTCTTCCGGGTTCGCTCCAACATCATCCGTATTCAACCCTCTATTTCACCCCTGCTTATCAGACATCTCCATCCACTCACTCGACTATTTTGTATTCACACTTAAAAGAAGCAAGACGGATCAATTCGGAACCTCCTTCCCCATTTATCTGTTTAAATGGGATTCGTCTCTCAGCCCCTACGAACCAATCCCAAGATACATCCAACTTAGATCGCAATCAGCTGCCTCATCTCAGGATCCTCTGTTCATCACTGAGACAGGGAAACTGGCTACCAGATGCTGGTTCAGCCATAATTTCCAACAAGTTCTTTGTCTGTCCGGCATAGCACCAGAACACTACTCCATTCATTCATTGCGCATCGGCGCAGCAACTACCGCCTCTCGATCTGGCAGATCAGACCAAATTATTCAGCTACTTGGGCGCTGGTCCTCTCAAGCCTACCGGTCATACATCCGCAGAAACCTTTCAGATATTTGCAGAGCTCACTCACTCCTAGCTCCGGTCACTCTTAATTTGGGGGTTTCCTAAGCTGGATACACTAATGAGACTACAACCCCACCCTAGGTCTCTTCCGGCTCATCGTCTTATCACTCTGCCTATATCCCTATTTTCAATAAATCAGTATCCTCACTTGTGCTGTCGTGGCGTGGTCCTTGCTAGTAAAATGTGGAGCAAACTCCCAGAAACTGCAGGTCTGATGAAACTTTCAGCAGTTAAAAACTTTTCTTTTATTGTTATTAAAAAAACAAACACAAACTAACTAGCAAAAAAACAAACAAAAAAAATGGTAAATTATTTTTTTCTTAAATCTTAATTCATTTTAGGTTTTTCACCTTTACTTAACTTCTTTTCTTTTTAAAATTTATTTTGAATGTACTTTTTTGATGCCTTTTCTGCGGCCTGCTGTCATACTTAATGTGTCATATAAAGCACTTTGAATTGTCCTGTATATGAAAGGCACTATACAAATAAACTTGCTTTGCCTTACACTGGAAAACACTTTGATGAGCTTGCAAATTCTTTGTAGTGATGGGACATTTGACTCTTTTCAGCTTTTCAGAGAGCTGGTTCCTTTGGCTCCCAAAGAGGAGTTGGCTCTTTTGGCTCCCGAACTGCTCTTAAGTTTGAAACTTTTGTAGCCCTATAGTTGGCTTATTCATTAGATGTTACATTGTAGTCTTAGCCCGGATTTTAGATTTACTTAAACTATTTGATTAAAATGTCCTAAAATAAATAAGTTTGAGGTCTTTACAAAGAAATATGAGTGCACTCTACTAAATTGTAGAAAAAGTTAAATGTGTGAATAATTTTAATTTTGATGGACACAAATTTCTAAGTTTTGGTCATGACCATGCAAAATGTAACATAGCCTAATCATAGAATTTATTTGTTAGAATTTATTTAGTAGATATAACTTAATTTTAACTTAGTTGTTAGCAATACTAATCTGTATTTCACTTTAACTATTAAGTTAAATGAAATAGCTATTTTAAGTTCACTCCAGTGAAATTAGTGATGGGGAGGGAGCAGGTTTCCCTCAATGCAGTCCACCTCTTTTAACAACAAATTAGAGATAATTCACAAATGAAGGATTTTTAAGCAATGCTGGTTGTGTCAAATGACTGCTCTCAACTTGTTTCTTTATTCCCCTATATAATACCTACTATCCAGCAGCTGCTGCAACATGACAGTAATATCTGTGGTCTGACATTAAGTTCAGTTAAAAACCCAGCTGTGACAAGTCATTGCTGCATAGCAAAAACATTTTTGAGATCAATCAATACATTAAGCAAGACAAACTTGAAACTGTGATGTTGGCACAAAATGAAAAGTAAATAATTTGTGTGAAGCATTTAATTTGAGTTTTGTGAAATTAATCACCTACAGTTTTCTCTACAACCCCATTCACTTACAGCTTAGTCAGACTTATGACGTTCAAAAGAAGTTCTACAAACTGAAACCATTCTAGTTAATTCTACTTAGTCACTCCCATTAATGAAAGCTAAATTTTCTTACTAGACTGAACTTAAAAGTTGAAGTGAAATACACTGAAGTTTTTATCATGCATTACTTAAAATATTTAGGGAAACCAGTTTCCTCAATTTTTTAAAGTAATCTCAACTTATCCAGGTTTACAATGTGCGTTCTTGATACCACAGGTGAAATTAAAGGCAAAACACATTCAACTGCAATAAAAAATAAAACAAAACAAAAACTGACCTCCTCAAACCTGAGTTTGTATTACAGCTCTATTTACAGTGTTGCACTACCTAAAATAGTTAGTTAATGACCACAGCATACCCATCTTCCCACATCTACTCTCACAGAATAATGTACTATTCAATTCAATTCAACTTTACTTACAGACTCGCAGTCCAAAAATATCATAAAAAACATATAAATAAACATACAAACAAACAGCCCCAGGACACATAATAACAAGAGACAGTTAAATACACAAAAGACAGCTATACCAGTACTTCCATAATGAGGACTGATAGCGGACACTACTAAAAGTAACATCAACTAACGACACCACTACTTGATTTGTAGACACGCTAAGGCGACGGATAAAACTGCACATTAGCTTACGCCACACGGCCTGTAACGTGCTCACTCCAGCTGAGACAAACATCTCACTGGCACTAGACCATCTCGGCCTCCTAAGCAGTACCCGTAGAGAATCATTGTAGGCCACATGCAGCCTCTGCATGCTTTTTTAAAACTGAACCAAAGATGAGCTTATATAAACTTTGCAATATGATTTAAACAACATTATCTTAACTTTTCTTGCAGGATCCAAATTTACTGCCAAGGTGTTTGCCTGAGCATATAATGTCCTGCATTGCCTGTTTATATCGGCATCACCAGACAAATCTTCTGTTAGGATATGCCCAAGATATTTATTTACTTGTTATCTTCAGTGCAGCATTAGACAAATAAAAAACAGGAAAAGTCAAACCTTTTCCCTTTAGATCAACATCATAATCATACTTTTACCTCATTTATTCAATATCTTCCACCATATTTAACAAATATTAATAACTGTTGCAGCCCAAAGTGCTTGCAAGACAACTAGTCATCTCATACATCAAATGATTGAACAGCAAATTGCCGATACACAACCATTCACAAGAATTTAGCCTTGCTACAGATCATCCAGATACAGTTAAAAAGAACTGGGGATAAAAGCCCCCCCTCCTACACCTTACCAACTTTAAATGCAGACGTACTCTTCCCCATACTATGTCTTGAAGCTCAAATTTTCTTCAACTGGGTTCTTGAACATGACAGTGTTGCTCCTGGAAGAAAGAGTTGGGGACAGTCCAGCATTCAGTGATAATCCAGTGCTTGCTGTTCACTACTTGTGCTGGGAAAGGAACTGGTGGATACTTTGTTTTACTTGGACTGCATGAGAGAGATCAGTGGCTACTGGCAGGCAGCACCTATCATGAAGGTTTAGGGCGCTTATACACCAAACCAACATGAGGAACCAGTTGAGATGGGATACCCCCTGCTGAGTCTCTCCAGGTTGCCAGCATACGCCTCAACAACACTATTTCACTGCCAGCTTGGATAAACACTACAAACACAGAAAAAGTGTAAAAAAAAATGCCTCCTGCGTCTGCTCATAGGGAAATACATTATATTTGATGGGTTTGCAGTCAGTTTCTCAAAGCTGCCTTATTAGGGCACTGTGACTTTTTATAGAGACCCAGAAGTTTTCTAAAAACAACAACATTTAACCTGGATTTACGAACTAGCTGGTTCCTAAGTTTTTATTCTGTATTTGGTTCTTCATCACATCTTTTTTAAGAGCAGGATCTGTTATACATTTTGCTCAAGATTCAGTGCTCCATATTAGGGGTGTCCCCAAATAGTCGATGATTCGCTTCCAGGACTGTGCTTAGACTGCCAGTCTCAATCGAATAGTCACATGTGGTAAACAAGCAAAGATCATACTGTCCTGACAGTAAGGTGGTGCTGAAGGTTTTATTTTTACACAATATTATTTTTTTCTTTAAACAATTGGTGTGGTAGGTCTATTAGCAGCCTAATAATTCTGTTACCAAGTGGCAAAAGGCAAGGAGGGCTAGGCAGGCAGGTTTAAACCGCAGTCTCCTGGTGAGTCGCGTGCACTAAGCATTTAGCCAAAGAGACGTCTCCATGTCCAAGGAGCCAGAGACATGATGACAGGACCCTCAACTGTCACCATATCATCATTGTTGTTGTAAATCATTGGAAGAAGCTACATCAGTCTGTTAAGGTGGGAAACACTTCAACTGCTGCAGGCATAAACACTGTGTCTACTTCGTGCGTAATGCTCAAGATGGATGCACTGGCGCTGCTGGAAGCTTATTCAAATTGTATCAGGAAAGAACATGTTTTTAAGGACCATAATTTTCTGAATCATGAAGCTTGCGGCTGATATCAGACTCCCTAGAGCAGTGCTTTTATCTCTGTCCTGAACTGGATGTCTCGCTGCATCAGCTGTTGAGCGTGCTCCTTTGTGGAGCAGCTCTTCAATGAACAGGTTGAGATGTCAGGGGAAGATGCTGTACCATTCCAGCAAGTTGTAGAATAGTCATGGCTGTGATGTTCTTCACGTTCCTTCCACCTCCACTCCACACCATCCAGAGGAGGTTCTGCTTTATTGTTAAAGTGTCCCTGGCAAGAAATTTGCATTTTTTGAGGTTTTTGATCATATATGCAGTTTCCCCAGCCTGCCTATGTCCCCTAAGGGGATAAATTATAGATTTGTGTTTCCTTTTTCCCTGGGTGTGTCTGCGTACATTACGAAGTTAGCATTCACAAATGGGCTGATTGGCAGTTCGGCCTATTTTACTCCTAGCGCCATGACTTCCAGCCAATTACCTCCCTCCCCCGAACTATACTCTCCAAGTCCCTCCCTCCGAGACCTACGACAACAAACCAACATCATGGTGTCCCGTTCGCATCAGAACTGCTTTATAACTGGTGTACGAAGGACAACAGCAATCTTTTTATCCTCCTCACTGAAAAGCTTGTGGATGATTTTATTTCTGCAGGAATGTGCCGACCGCACTAACAGAAAATCTCCTTGCAGCTCCGTCTCCTCCTCAGGGGGTTATAACGGCTTCCAGCCACCACGAAGAAACACAAAGTTTCTAATAAACGTTTCTCATCATGTTCGTGTCTTTTATCTCTACAGTTTATAATTCTTCCCTTTGTGGGTGAGTGTTCGGCTGCGTACATAGGTAATCAGGCCTTCTTCATCATCATCATCATCATCACTGTTTCTGTACTGCTCCGGTCAGCCGAAGACAGATCTAATGAGTAGAACTAGTCTAATATATCTGTAGTATTAACTGTTAGCTGAATTCGGGTCATGGGTGAAGTAAATAACTCAGGGAAACTTGTTGCTGGAATATGATGCTGTTTTCCTCTTAATCTCTATTCATACTCACTGCATCAGCGTCTGTGTCATGATCGCAGTACATCCTGTATAGCAGGGGTGGAGCTAGACATTGTCATCATCAGGGGCTTAGCCCACAAAAACATTAATCGTTACAAGGGTGATCCAGTACACCAAAAACGTAATAAAGAATTTAATCTACTGGTGTGGTTCCAAAAATTATTCAATATTTGCCTTTATCTATCTAACGTTTAACACGTCCTGCCCATGTTCTTTAATAATCATAACACTACATTGTGTTTTCATTTTAATGTATTAATAGATAACCATTAAAGTTAAAACTCAGTCTTAGTGTCACACGTCTTACTCAAAGAACAATACCAGAACACGACTGAGGACCAAACAAGGACTCACTGAGCAGAATTCACAGAACCAGTTCTAAACCAGGACTCAGTCAGGACAGAATTTACAAAACCAGGCATAACCAGGACTAAACCAGGACTCAGTCAGGACAGAATTTACAAAACCAGGTATAACCAGGACTAAACCAGGACTCAGTCAGGGATGTATTCATAAACTTAACCAAAAATATATATTTTTTAAAAAACTGTTTTTAAAAATGCTACCTCACCCAAAGTAAATATGTCCTGAAATATAATTCCATCTTCTTCTTCTTTTTTAAAACCTGGTTCTTGTTCCACATCTGTGTTGTTCTCATTCTTGCTTTTATCTTTCCCTCTTTGTACAAACACACAAAGATCAACCAGAGCCACAAAAATATTATTGTGAAAGTTGACACACCAATATATTCCACACAATTATAAGGTTATTTGTACCTTTGTATTGGAGTTAAAACAGGTAAAGGGCCTTATCTGCATATAGTGGTAGGCTGAAACCACAATATCACCCGGTAAGGTGTTTTTGCTGTTGCTGTTAGTCCAACATTAAACATGACATCATTTAATCTAAACTTCAAAAGAAAGTACAAAAACTAGGGTATGTGTGTTCTAAAATGCTCATGCTGGCATTTTTCTCTCCTTTTAACATCTCTCTTTTTGTCCTTCATTCATACATCAACCAGAGAAAAGTATTATTATCCAAAGATTTATGACATATATCATTGAGAAATTGACTTTAGTTGTTTTCTCTCACCTCAGCTGTTCTCTCTCTCTCTTTTTTAAAAGGACCTGATGTCCACAGTTGGCAAATCAATAAAAATAGTATATATAGCCTACTGTATACGTTTATATGTATTCAAAAGTTATTTCAAATTAATTAATAATTTAAGGAAATCTATTGGGCTTACCCCATTACTGTACTTGTTTCATAAACCAATGCTAAACGCAGCATATTACTGTTTCAATAATTACTTTCACTTATCTTGTTGAAACAGTCGCATCTGTGCTCACTGCATAATGACATAATGCCATCTGACTGTTATAAAGTTACCAGGGAAAAGTAACGGACACACCATCGTCATTCATGACAGGTTTGTTTACATATAACGCATGACCACTACCTACCAGATGAACGTTAGATTAACGTCCTCTGATGCTCTGACTCAATGAGCACGCGGGAGCTGCTGCAGGCTCCGCCGCGCCGCATACTGGTGAGCTCCTGAGAGGTGAAGTGCCAACACAAGCTTGCACGCGGCACACATGCGCCACAGGTTTGGACCATACCAAGTTTAGAGAGGGGGGAGCCTCGTAACGACATGCAGCCTCCCCTTTTCATTACGTTTTACACATATTGTAGTTGATGAGAATTATTTAATCAAATCTATAATAATAAAAAACATAAAAAAGAAAAGTCAAAACAGATCCGGGGCTTTTGAAGAATCATTCCAGGCTTAAGCCCCCTAAGCCGCCCCCCCGCTCCGCCAATGCTGTATAGATCCACAGAAGCTCAATACGAACTTCTTCAAGGTGTAGCCAATCAAAATGAAGTCAACTTGGTCTCCAGGTAAAGCTCCATATCATCACCGGACCCAACTGTTTAACTGAGGAAGTGAGGTCTGGCGTTTAAAAACAATACCCCGCTGTAAAAAATGCTTTTTTTTTTCTTTGGAGATTTGACATATGCAGCAATGCCAACAACATGAACTAGTTTTTACTGCTATGTCATCACTCCTTTGAGGCACCCGGGGAGCAGTTTGTGGGGCTTGGGGACCTTCCTCAGGGGTTCAGTGGTTCACCTGTGTGTTGTGCCGCGGACTCGAACCCGGGTCATCCGTGCCACAGCCCGCAACATTGACACTAAGCTAATCACTCCCCCCAAGGAGTTTCAAGGCAGTTGCTGAACTTAAGCCAGGTTAGATGAGGGAGATCACAACAGAGTCAATCAGGTTTCTTTGGAATTGTGTTAGATCACTCCTGCGCTTTCTCACCCTCCTTTTTGCTTTTTTCCCCTTTTCTTGCATACCCCACATTTCTCTATTTGTTTGTGAGGTGGTCATAGCCCTGCAACCTGAGCTGTTGGAAACTGCTTATCATCTCTAAACTGGCCCCAGCAATGTTGTTACAATGTGGTGAATTCTGTTTTGTTTTGATCCTTCTTGCCCATAAGTATGATCACATCTTTACCCACCTGTCTCTATCTAGTTCTACCTACCTTTTTGGTCTAATCATGCTTTTCCTGTTCTTCAGCTCAACGGCCTCCGAGCCACTTAAGCTCACATGACCTTCGCCCTCACAATCATCTGTTTCCCTCTCTGTCAGAGCAAGTCCTGAACTCTACTTGACTGCCAGCCTATGCCAACTCCAGTCTCTATCTCTAACAGCATCAATTTTCTCTTTATCTCACAATAAACTCACAATTATTTTATTTTGTTTCTTGTTCTCAGTGTTTTGAAATAATGCAACTCAGGCCATTGTCATTCATACAGATGCGGGCATGAAAAAGCTCCGTCTTTTTCTGCCAGAAGTGGTGCAGTGATAGTGCACTTTTACTGCACTATCACTGGCTAAACAGTTTGTCCCGCGAATACGTGATCACGCACGGTGTCCAAACTTGGCGTGTGGAAACGTCCTTGTTCCGGGCCTTCATTTATGCTCTGACATCGTTTCCCCTGGGCACACAGGCGTTTCTCTGTGCGATTGAATTAGCAGACAAGTTGCTGGTAAGTGGCTGGCAGTCGGCAGAAAGGGGAACTTTTTCATGCCTGCATCTGAAGAAGACATTAGTTTCTTCATTACCAGTATGACCCAATTGCTCAGTACAACTGGGCAGGTTGATCACTGATGCTGCTATTCTTTTAGACACTTTCAGCGCTGATTAAATGTTCCTGCAACTTTTCCACAGATCTAAGTCTTGATGCAATTCTTTCCTTAGAGCCTAAAACAATTTTCACTGCCTTTACTGACTGTGTCCAGTAAACTCAGGTGCAAACAGGTTGACTCACATCAAATTGGAGAGGAATCTCAAAACACCACTGGCAAAAAAGGATACAGTTGCTGTTTAATACTGAACAAAGAATCTGAAACCCTATAATTGAGGCAACAGTAGTCTCAAATGCCCAAAAGATGACATGAATGTTTTGGTTGAGTTTGTGTACAGCAGCCTTGGTTCACTGTTGGAAGCGGCTCTTTTGTGGCAATATGATACAGAGAAATATTCTAATGTTGATTGGGCTCTCTTTTTGGTGCCATAATATTATTTGTAGCTATCTCCATCCACAGCAGTCCATTTTGCTGGCATGTCCATACTTAAACGTAATCTACTGTACATAACACACTATTGATAAATAAGCAGTTTATATTTCACACAACTCCACTTAAAAGAAACTGAACTACCCTTTAACCTTTCAAACAAGTTCACCAGAGTGAGATTATCATTAAAGCCACCACTTGTTGCTGTAGCTGAGGTGGGCTATGTGCCGACCACTGTGGCTTATTTCTTCAGGTCATGAACCTCGCGGTCATGAACTTTTCCATGCAGATTTGTTTAAATGCAGAGGCCATAAAGGTTAAGTTTAACTCTTCTGTGCGGGTTTAAAGCATTTAAAGGCTGATCTGGGATTCTAATCAAACAGATTGCATTTGTCTGAGTTACAGCTTCTTTCAAATCCGAAAATTAAAATTCACAGCAGGGGATTAAGCTGCTTGAAAATCCCATGGTATCATGTTACCAAGTGTTGAGCAACACATTTTTATAAAAGAAAAAAGAGTTTCTGATGTATTTCGTTATTATTTATCCCTTTATCATCTGTAGTAAACTCCAGTGTGTCTGTTACTTGATTAAACTCCTTGTTGGAAGTTTAGTACTGAAAATAATTTGGTCTAAAACAAATGAAAGTAGACTAACTCCGGCTAAAGCCTAAACTTAATAAACAGCAATCGGACTGCTAGAGGATAGTCAAGCTATGATGAAATATCATGTCCCACCTCAGATTGTGACACTGACTCAAGACCCCAAGATACTTCAACAACTTAAAGAATAACTTTCCTTTTTTCAACCTGGACCTTATTTCTAGGAGTTTATAAGTGCATTTACCCACTGGTGAAATTACTGGATCACTTTGACCCATTCAGAGGATATTACGTTGAGTCACCCTTCAGCTTACATCCATATAATGGGAGAGATGGGGCACCCTCTCTATAAGGCATTATCTGCAGCAGAACTCCTTCTTTTAAGTAGAATGAATGAACGATTGAGTAGTATTGCCCTATGAGTTCTGAGTTTTGCTGATTGTGGTTTGTTGGTGTCTAGCTGCTTTTCTTGAGTGTGCTGCAGAGGCTCGCATTGGGGCACACAGCCTGTAGAGCAGGGGTGTCAAAGTGGTTCCAGAAAGGGCCGTGTGGCTGCTGGTTTTCTTTCCAACCAAGCAGAAGCATGCCAGACTCCACTCATCTCATCAAGTGAGTTCAGTCTAACCTGAAGACTTGACGAGAGAGTGGAATCTGGTGTGCTACTGCTTGGTTGGAAAGAAAACCAGCAGCCACCGGCCCTTCTGGAACCAGTTTGACGCCCCTGCTGTAGAGTATAGAAAAAAAAGCCTCCAATAACTAACAAAGAGCTAACTGAGATTTGCTTCTGACTGTGTGAACAGTGCAAGTCGCATTGAATCTGACATGTTTAAATCTGACAAAGAACAAGTAAAGAAGCAGGGCCACGAGCTGAAAGGGACCAACTATGGAGTGAACGACCAATATCCTAAAGAAATCCTGGACCAGCGTAAAGTCCTGTTTCCCATCAGGAAAAAAGCCATTACGGAGGGATCCCAAGCTGTCATTGCGGTGGATAAATTATTTATGAACGGACATCTTTATCAACACCACCCCGTGGCTCTTCTGATGTCAGGTACAGTTCAGTTTCATATCCTCCTAACTATGATTAAATGAATTATTACCCGATCTGATCATAATTGCTAATCTCACTACCGTCTTGACTTCACGGCTCACAACACGGATGCACTTTTTAAACCAGTGGTTTTTTGTCACACTTTTACTTTTTTCACTTCTCACTCCTTTCCTTCCTTCTCTCTTTTTCTCTCACTCTCACACAGTGACCTGTAATTTCACCCGCGACTTTACTAACATGAATCACCACGCGTGTAGAAACTCCAGCACACGCAGCATGAGGCACACACAGGCAGGCGCACGCACACACACCGCAGAAGCACACACAGACAAAGGCGCTCGTCCAGCCTGCAACTCAGTATGCACACGAAACAGCAGAAATACGCACACAGACGCACGGCTTTATTAATATGCATGTAACACTCATTTCAGCGGTTGGTTGAATGAAAATCGTCACATGGAATGTGCGCGGAGCTCGCGCAGAGGATAAGAGATTAAAAATTTTCAATTGGCCAAAAGATCTTCAGGCAGACATAGTCTTGCTTCAGGAAACACATTTATCAAATTCCTCAGTCGATCTCCTTCAGACAAGACAGTTTCCAAACATGTATTCAGCTGGTTATAATTCTAGACAAAGAGGTGTAGCAATTCTGGTTAAAAGCAGGTTAAAATGTGACATTGATAATACAATCAGAGTCCAGAAGGCAGATTTATAATAGTCACATCAGCGGTTCAGAATCTTAAGGTATGCATTGCGAATATATATGGACCAAACGTAGATGACCCATTATTCTTTGACTCATTTTTCTCCGCTTTGCATAACTACTCTGACAGGGCGGTATTATTGGGCGGAGACTTCAACATGGTATGTGATCCAAGAATGGACAGGCTCAGTACAGCAGGATATAATAAAATATGGCAGTCATTAGATATTGTTAAACAGTACATGAAGGATTTTGGCCTTTGTGATGCATGGCGATCTCATCACCCCACCATGAGACAATACACCTTCTTCTCCTCAGTTCATCATTCCTACTCTAGATTAGATTACTTCTTAACCAGCAGCTCACTGAAATCTCAGAAATGGAAATCCACCCAATAACCATCAGTGATCACGCACCAGTATCATTAACTCTGAGAAATAAAACTATTAAACCAACAACAAGGAGTTGGAGATTTAATACATCATTACTGCAAGATCCTGAGTTTATCAGCTATTTTAAAAGAGAATGTCCATTTATCTAGAGAATAACGATACTAGAAACTCCAGCATGTGTCCTTTGGGAAGCAGGTAAAGCAGTTATGCAAGGGAAAATAATTTCCTTCTCTTCCCATAAGAAAAAAAAAGGAAGCTGCAAGAATCTCAGAATTAGAAGTCAGAATTAAATCACTAGAAGACGCCGACCAAGTCTCCCCAGAGGAACACATGCTGAATGATATAAGGAAATTCAAGCTCGAGTTAAACAAAATAATCGACAAAAAAACACAATTCTTGGTTCAAAGACTTCGTTTAGAAAACTTCGACCACAGTAACAAGTCCGGAAAGCTTCTAGCTAATAATCAGTTAAAAATAAACAAGGAAAAAGCAACAATCTCCTCAGTTAAAGACTCAGAAGGAAGTATCAGCCATGATCCTGACCAGATAAATAACATTTTTAGAAACTTCTACAGAACACTTTATAAATCACAAATAAACCCCACAGATGATAATAATAATCAATTTCTTATTAGTATCATTCTTCCAAAACTACAACAGGAAAATATGATGGCTTTAGATTAACCTGGTGCCTGCACTGCCCGGCCGCTGTGTCGGTTGGGACTGACCTGCACGAATTAAATTGTGCGGGTTGGCCCAACTGGTTCGTGGGCTGGTGGGGTGGGCTCATGGCGTGGGGGAGGGTTGGTGGCCCTGTGGTCCCCATCCATGGTGTATGTGGGTGGGTGTATGCCTGGAGGGGGGGCGTGAGTGCAGGGGGATGTGTGTTTAGTTGCCTGTGGGAGTGAATGGGGGTGAGGGGGTAGGTGAGTGTGCATGGTAGATGAATGTTAGAATGTGGGTGGAGGGATGCATTGGTGGGGTTTGTGTGTATCGGGTGGGAGGGGTTTGGGGCGGGGGTGGACCTGTGAGGGGATGGGATGCGGGGCAGCTGAGTGAATGAGAGTGGACGGGCTGGGGTTCTGGCAGGATTGGAGGATTGTGTATATCCCAGCCAGAGTGGGGGTGCGGGCTCGGGGAAAGAGAGGGGGAGCATGGGGACCAGGGGCTGGATGTTCTGGGACTAGCTGGCTATGTGGGAGAGACAGGAGGATGTGGACAGGATAGGGAAGTGTTGACAGGGAAAAGTTGTAGGTTGTTTGGGGTAGGGTGTGGGGGTGATAAGATAGAATGGGGGAAGGAAAAAAAAAGAGACAGCTCTGTGTGCCTCTTGGGGGTTTTGCAGGGCCTGGGGATGGTGGGCCTGCAACTCTGGCCCCTCCGCTGACCTCGTTCGCTCCCGTCCCTATCCCCCCTCCCTGGCCTGGGGTGGTCGGGTGCTCCCAGGGGCCGCCGCTTGCCCCTTTGCGGTGAATGCCGGTCGCCCGGCAGTGGGGGCGGTCATGCCTGCCCTCTTTTGCTCTGGAGGGATCTCGGGAGACAGGTGTAGCTAATGCTGGTAACGGCTCATCTTCCGGGGGAGAACTCACACCCCCTGGCCTCCCTTCCCATGACCTCTCTCCCCCTCTGCTCTACCTCACACACATGCACGTAGGGTCTTGGGGAGGGCGCGTGTCAAGCGGGTGTGGTGAGGGGGGGCACCAAAGTGCCTTTGTTTGCCGCATCTAGAGACAGCCTGCTCCTCAGTTTTAACCACACTTAGACACCTAAACTCATAAAATTACGACAGGTCACAACCACTTCTGAGAGGCGGGCCATATAACGTGTGGAAGGGGGGGGGGGGGGGCAGAGACTTCAATGTGGACAGACAACATAATTGACCCTTCGCCAGCCCCACCCCAGAACTGCCGCTGACCAATCATATGTTAGCAACTGTAACTAAGGAAAAGACTTTCTGGCAAACTTCCATAGACGGGGCACAGACAGGATTCTTCGGTGATATTGTATTTTTGCCATCTCAAAACCCCCAAAACACAAGGGGAGTGATGTGGAATATGGACTAAACGGTGTGGAATATGGACTAAACGGCATGGAATATGGATAAACGGTGTGGAATATAGACTAAATGGCGTGGGACATGGATTAAATGGCGTGAAAGATTGATTAAACAGCGCGGAAGACCTCACTCGCAGCTGCATGAGGCTGAACACAGAGCTGGCCAAACTGTTTATTCCAAGGTAAGACGCCACGCCACCTATCACAGCAGTTAGCTACAAGACAGCAGTAGTAGTTAGCTACAAGACAGCGGTGTAATATTAAGTAAAAGCTACTGTTTTAACATGGAGTTAGGTAGCTGTGTGTCGCTGAGGCCAAACAGATACACCAGATAAATACTAGTAAGTCACGTTGGTTGCCAATCTGCTGGAGACAATCAGAGACAAATATAACACGATCCTCTCTGCCAGCTTCTCAGTCCAGTAGCTGCTACCCTGATCGATCCAGTATCTGCTATCCCGATCAGATCCAGTATCTGCTATCCCGATCAAATTAAATGTATTGATCAAACCCACGATGTGGGAACAACATCCTGGTCAAGGGGGAAACATCCAGCAACAGGCTAAAACACGTCAGACACCTGAAACTTACTGGAGTCATACATGACAGTTAGCTTAAAATAAAACAATCTGTTAACTTACTCTGCTATGCAAGAGCGTTGTTGTTGTTCTTTTATACATTTGTTCTGGACATAAATCATCAAGACGTGGAGTTTCTGAGTCTTTCTGTATAAACGCTGAGCCTTCGCTTCGATTTTAACATCCTCTTCATCAACATTACTCCGTCGACAAATGATGATGAATTCCTCAGATGCATCCTGCAGTCCTCTCTGTCTAGCCCCCTCTGAT
Organism: Atherinomorus stipes; assembly: GCA_023101725.1. Classification (NCBI taxonomy): domain Eukaryota; kingdom Metazoa; phylum Chordata; class Actinopteri; order Atheriniformes; family Atherinidae; genus Atherinomorus; species Atherinomorus stipes. Next base: position 71,827 of record JALJCO010001773.1, on the reverse strand, counting down.
ATTTCCCAACTATTACTCCAGAAATTTAACACAATTTCCTTCAGAATATGTTCACTAAAATCACTGAGCAATCCATGTCGATGTGCGTAGAAATGAGCTCGACATCAACTGTTAACAAAAAAAAAGAAAAAGAAAACTGATTGACCAAAGAGAGTTAAATACATGCACATATAAGTCTTCATGTGTGCGCTCCATCAGATATGTGAACAGAGCGCACATCGGAAAACACAGCAACCACTTAAAATCAGACACACACGTGAGTGTTTTTACTCTCTACCAGAGACCAGGACATGGTCAGGTCTATTTTAGGAGAACTGAAGCTCCCCTAAAGTTTTGAGCATATACTGATTTCATTATTGACTTTCTAACGAAGCCCACACGAACCCTCAGTAGACATCCCTGTTAGGCTGATTCTGAGGCTGTTATTTCCCTGCTGTCTGTGAACGCAGCACAACTTCGAAGCTGAAAGTTTCACAGTTTTAATCGCCTTCTTCTCCTGGTCACGTGCTCATGGATGTAAACTGGATCATTTCTAGGTTGTAAAAATGTCCCCATTTATCTGACATCTGAATTTCAGAGCGACTCCACTGAATGAACCGGTTTCATCAAGACTTTTTTTCTTTCATCAGTGGTTTTTTCATCACCATCGTTTCAGTCATTTATGTAAAATTAGTCCATGATGAAAATTAGAAATGCAGATCAAGAGAAGAAATCCACACCCCACAAAAAAGCCCCCAAAGTTGTTGTTTGCTTGTTTTTTTTATTTTAATTTTTTTTTTAATGCTGTGGCATTTCAGGCGTTCTTCATTTTATCCTATATTTCACTTTCATCCAGCACCCAGTCCTCACTATCTGGGATGCGCGTGGTACCAGTATTTACTTCTGTATGAACTTTAGAAACGAGATGTAACTTCACAGCGTTCAGCTGTCACATGATTATTAAACTATTTAGTTATATCACTTGTCAGTATGGGGACGTTAACGGTTACAGGTGCATGAACACTGGTCTTTAAGGTCGTTCATGCAGTCTGAGCTTGTTTTGAAATTAAATGTATTAATTAATATTAGATCATTATAGGCTACTTGTGGCAACAGTACATTTGATGCCATGTTACCATGTCTCTATTTCAGCACAGAGGAGGCCACTGGCATTCATTCTAACACCCCCGAAAAGACATGTTGGCACTTGATAATTTTGCCCTTTGAGATCCCATCATGTAAAGGACTGGTCAATGTGTTATTATTATTATCATTTTTATTACTTTGACCTCACAACATGAACAAAATTTGGGTCTCAGAGAGAACTAATTGTGGAACCTTACATCATATTTATATATTTAATAAATGCTAAAAGATAAGTAATGCAAAACTAACAGAGACATATTTGTTCAAGATGCAGCTTAATGCTTTTCTGCATGGATGTCTTTAATGTATCTGTTTGACTTCATAGGAAATTTCACAGATTTTACAATTCAAGTTTTAATTGGATAAAAGTAGATAGAGGAAACTAGACATGCCAGCAGTACTCTGTATAGTATAACTCTGTTCACTGTCCTGTAATGGGGCTGATTGTAGTGGTGAAAAGTAAATAAGTTTACTAATTTTCCAAAATGAAAAAGTAAAAGTATCACCATACACTGTATCTCTTATACAGGCAACAAACTACCCTGACTCCTTTTACAAATGTAAATAATTAGATAAGTAATTAAACTGGCAAAGAATATGACCCCCCCCCCCCCCCCCCCCCCCCCTCACCCCCCATGACAGACCCAAAGTTACGCCCTTGAGTACCCCTGACGTCATTCACCGCTGTAGCAACGTGCTGTCACTTCTGTTCGTCTGTGATTCCACTGTGAAGTACAAATAAGATGTTTTTCACGAGCCTCCACCTCTCCAACAATTAACTCGACTTGAATCTCTGTGAAATTGCATTTTCTTGTCTTCTCAGTTGCCAGATGAAGCTTTAAATGCCACAGATCACCTGGCTTATTTTTGAGGAAATATGAATAAGGTGCTTTGCATTCACCACTTATTGTAGAAAGTGGGTGTGTAGGGGGAGGGATACGACCATGTCCCCTACGCAAACTTCCAGGGAGTGTGATTTATAAAGGGAAAATTGCTTGGATCTTTGCACACGCCTGGTTCTATAAATCTGAATATTCTGTGCATGCAAACTATAGGTTTTGGCGCAGGTACACATCTAGTAAAGATCCTACGCATAGTTTTATAAATGAGGTCTCTGGATGCTGTGGGGCTGTCTTGGTTGACACACTTCTGCAGCATTGCATGGACATCGGGGGCAGTACATCTGGACTGGCAGACTTGGGTGGTGGTCCCCCTCTTCAAAAAGGGGGATCGGAGGGTGTGCTCCAACTTCAGGGGGATCACACTCCTCAGTCTCCCTGGTATGGTCTATGGGGTCCTGGAGAGGAGGGTCTGTCGGATAGTCAAACCTCAGAATGAGGAGGAGCAGTGTGGTTTTCATCCTGGTCGTGCAACAGTGGACCAACTCTACGACCTCTTCAGGATCCTGGAGGGGGCATGAGAGTTCGCCCAACCAGTCTTCATGTGCTTTGTGGACTTGGAGAAGGCGTTCGATCGTGTCTCACAGGTATTCCTGTGGGGGGTGCTCCAGGACTATGGAGTGCTGAATCTCCTTGTTCGAGCTGTCTGGTCCCTGTATGACTGATGCCAGAGCTTGGTCCCCATTTCCGGCTGTAGGTCGAATCCATGGGATGGATTCCGCCAAGGCTGTCCTTTGTCACCGATCCTCTTCATAACCTTTATGAACAGGATTTCTAGGTGCAGCCGAGGTGTTGAGGGGATCCCGTTTGGTGGCCTCAGGGCTGGGTCTCTGCTTTTTGCAGATGATGTGGTTCTGTTGGAGTCATTGGGCCGTGATCTCCAACTCTTGCTGGAGCAATTTGCAGCCAAGTGCGAAGCAGCTGGGATGAAAATCAGCACCTCCAAATCCAAGACCATGATCCTCACCTGGAAAAGGGTGGAGTGCCCTCTCTGGATTGGGAGTGAGGTCCTGCCCCAGGTGGAGGAGTTCAAGTATCTTGGGGTCTTGTTCACAAGTGAGGGAAAAATGGAGCGGCAGATCGACAGGTGGATCAGTGTGGTGTCCGCAGTGATGCAGACTCTGCATTGCTCTGTTGTGGAGAAGAAGGAGCTGAGCCAGAAGGCAAAGCTAATGGATTAGATTTATATTGTGCTTTTTCTTGCAGGGCACTCAAAGCGCTTACAGTAGGTCCATTATTCTTTCACTCCTCGTTCATACTTGGTGATGGTAAACTATGTAGCCTATGTAGCCACAGCTGCCCTGGGGCAGACTGACGGAAGCGTGGTAAATGGTAAATGGACTGTACTTATATAGCGCTTTTCCAGTCATACTAACTGCTCAAAGCGCTTTACACTACATATCACATTCACACAGTCGCACACACAATCACACACACATTCATACCCCGATGGGCACATCGGGAGACAACTTGGGGTTCAGTGTCTTGCCCAAGGACACTTCGGCATGTAGTCTGGGAAAGTCTGGAATCAATCCCACAACCCTCCGGTTGAAAGACGACTGCTCTTCCACCTGAGCTACAGCCGCCCCCAGGCGTGGCAGCCATTTCGCGCCTACGGCCCCTTCGACCACCACCAGAACGTTCACACACATTCATACACTAGCGATGCCCTCACTGGAGGCAAGGAGAGTTAAGTATCTTGCCCAAGGGCACAGCGACAGATGGCTGGGATCGGAATTTGAATCGCAGATCCTTCAATCATTGGCCAGCTTGCTCTACCACCTGAGCCACAGCCGCCTGTAAAGCTCTTGATTTACTGGTCAATATACATTCCTACCCTCACCTATCGCCATGAGCTGTGGGTCATGACTGAAAGAACGAGATCGCGGGTACAAATGGCTGAAATGAGTTTCCCCAAGGGTGGCCGGGCTCTCCATTAGATGTAGGGTGAAGAGCTCATCATCTGGGAGGGACTCAAACTCAAAACAGAGCCACTGCTCCTCTGCATCGAGAGGAGCCAGATGAGGTGGCTCGGGCATCTGGTCAGGATGCTTCATGGATGCCTCCCTGGTGAGGTGTTCCAGGGACATCCCACCGGGTCGAGGCTCCAGGGGAGACGCAGGACACGCTGGAGGGACTGCGTCTCCCGGCTGGTCTGGGAATGCCTCGGGATCCCCCTGGATGAGCTGGCAGCTGTGGCCGGGGAGAGGGAAGTCTGGGCTTCCATGCTTAGGCAGCTGCCCCAACAACCCGATCCCGGATAAACGGCAGAAGACAGTATGGTACGGTCCAGGGATGATTGTTGAAGTTGTGGGCCACCATGCAGTATGGCGGGATTTGTACATGATAGAGAACAATACCAGACAGAGTTCCATGGCCCAGACTTTGAGCGCCTTGGCAGGGATTCCATCAGGCCCCATGCCCTTACCAACCTTACACCTGCTCGGCTCCTGTCAAACATCTTCTCTGAAGGAAGGAGATGATAGTGGGTCAGATGGAGGAGCATGACGGAGTTCATCATAGGCAGCTGAGAAGTCAGTGATGTCAAATCTATAGGAAAAGATGTTGAGTGTATTGGCACAGGTTCGGGGGTCTGAGCCAGTTTTCTTCTTCCTTGTGCATCTTCTCTTCTCCTTCAGTAATTATTGATGCAGTGATGCCTCTGGAATATGAATAGTTTTTTTTTTTTTTTTTTTTTTTTTTTTTTAAATCCAGGTCATTTGAATAAATGCGTAAATGCAGTAGTGGTCTGGAAGAAAGTTGCACCTCCCAGCTGTGCCAACCAAGTCTTTTTTTTTTTTCTTTTTTTTTTTTTTTGCCAACCAAGTCTAATGGACTATTCTGGCAGGAGTGCATCCTTAGGATCACAAAATCACCCCTACAGTCAATGTAGAGGCAATGGGCTCTATGCACGACTGCACTACTTCCTGAACTTGAGGTAGCTCCTTTGTTTCCTGTCTGTCATTATTGGACAAACTGATTAAACCAGGTGTGTCTGTCCAATTCCTGAGGTCAGACACACCTGGATTAATCAGTTCATCCAGTAATGAAAGACAGGAAATAAAGGAGCTACCTCAAGTTCAGGAAGTAGTGCAGTCGTGCATAGAGCCCATTAACCCAATGTATGTTTTGGGGCTGTGAAATGAAGCCTGAGTGCCTGGAGAAAACCCAACAATGCATGGGGAGAACGTGGAAACTCCCAAGACAATTCATCTTCAAAGAAATACGTATTTCCAGAGAAACAAATACAAAAGGGGCATTTACTGTCAGACTGGGCCAAGGGGATATTATCAGGAAACTGGCGACTAAAACACTAAAAACTGCTGTTATCAGTCTGCACGAGGGTTTGCAGCTAAGGCAAGAGCAGACATGGTCTCTGCAGCAACAAAATGTTTGTTTGGAGAAAAAAAATGCGGATGCAGAGATAATCATAACACTAAGTCAAAACTCAAGGAAAGGCAGCAAAACCAGACTAATTCCTGGCAAAATATTTGTGATAGACAAGTCCTCTTTAATCTGACCCTGTATGAGGTGTCAATACAATTTATAATAGTAGATGGTGGAAGAGTCATTTTCAACCAAGTGGCAACCTTCGATGGCCAACTGCAAGGCCAATGCAGAAGTCTGGAAAAGTGCAAAAAGTTGTAGCTAACTCTTCAACCGTTGGGGGCTGGCTGCAAAACAGAGCAAATCCCCATAGACTCCCATGATAAAAAGGCCAACTTCACAGCAGAAATAAAGGCTGTAAACCAGGTTTACAGCCTGGTTCGAAAAATCATTTTAGGTTTAAGAGGTCAAGGTTACCTTTATGTCAACTGTGAGGGAGTCTTTTTTTTTAAAATATATAACTTAATCTGATTAAATGTTATTTACAGGGTTCTTGCATCATTTAAAAAGTAAAATTTAATGCTTTTTAAGACCTTTTTTAAGACCTCACCAAATAAAATTCAAGACCCCAAAATTTGGGGTGTAACAATTCGGTCAACAATGATTTGATTCATATCACAATTCATGCTTTGTGATTTAAATTATGAATGATATTGGTTCATTTAGAACGATACAATCTGATTCAATTCAGTGACTTGAAATCAAATCAGAAACCATGAATCATGATATGAATCAAATAGTTTAACCGAATCGTTACACCCCTACCCAAAATGATGTAACGATTTCTTTTGAATACTTAACTTTTTGCCTCCTACAGTGTAAATCAAGACTTTACATTTCCCATTTGTCATCAATTAGATGCAATATTTAAACTATGCTGAAAGACTTTTTGAGAGGCCTTTTTTTTCGCTCTCCTATCATGGGAGAGCGACAAAAAAGGGGAGGGGGGGGGGTGCCTTAAATTTGTTTAGAACATCAAAACAAGGACAACTTGTCAATATTGTCTTTTGTTTTTCAGTGTTATTAAGTTGAGCAATCAGACATGAAAACAGGTCAGGGGTGAAAAGGTTGGGGGAGTGGGTAGCCTAGTGGTAATGTCGTGGGCTTTGGCACGGAGGACCCGGGCTCGAGTCACCGACAAGACACTCAGGTGAACCAAGGCCCTAAACCCCCACCAACTGCTCCCCGGGGCGCCCCAAATAGCAGCCCACTGCTCGCTGGTACCACTGTACATAGATGAGTAAAATGCAGAGCCCTAATTTCCCCTCAATTAAAGGTTGAATATGGAACATTTTTATTAAAAGCTATATTTTTAAAAAAAAATAATACCACCACAGGTCATTTGGGGGTGTACAGAATGAAAATACAACATTTCCCAGAAAAATTATATTTAGCCTAAAAATAATTATAAAATCAATTTTGACGGGTTCGATAATGGCATTTTATTTACGTCTATAAGCCAATACACGCCGCTATTGCGGGTTGCCAAATACGATCTCTGTGTGGAAACAATATTTTGGTCATAGTCAGGCCTGTTCAGGGGAAAACCGTGGAGATGACCAGTGAAGCAGCTGCTTCAGAGCCCTGGAGATATTATCTGTTTCTGAGGAGGAGTGACCTGAGAAGAGCAAAACCTGGAGTAAATTTAGGTGAAGACTACACTAAATGGACCCACATAAACGTTTTCCACGGAGTCAAAACACAGAAATGGCGACTTTCCTCCGGGATCAGTAAGCTAGCTTGTTTGCTAACATGACTAACGTTAGCTGTCAGTTATAAACAACTCTGTGTTACTTGTTGGACATGCTGCAGACTGTTGGTCACTTGCGTATCGGCAGCGAGCCTGGCATCCCAGTGGCTGGAGTTGTTTTTCTGCCATTGCAACTACAACCTAGTCACACGTGATGTCGCTGTTCTGTCCGTATTCCATATTCAACCTTTAAGGGGTCTAAAAACGGGCTAAATATAACCACAAAGTCGCTAAATTGGCAACGCCGCAGACAATCCGACGTCAACACCTATAGCCAACGTACCGTAAAACAGCTGATAGTGTACACATTGCACCAGTGAACTGTGTAAGTGGATTCATGTTTTCTCTCCTCTCTCTCCCTCTCTCTCTTCCTCTTCCTTACTCCTTTCTCTCTGTTCCACTTTCTATCATTACCTCTGTTAACTTTCATTTCTCCCTTGTCAGGCCCAGCAGTATGGTATGGAATGCTGTTATAGACAAATGTTTAATTAAAGAAATAAAATGAATAAACAGGATATCAAGTGGAGCCTTGTGTTCATAAAGCTCCGTTTGGTAAAGCAAAACTGTTCAAAAAAATAAAGCAATCAGATTTCCATTCTGCTTGCTTTGATGCTGGACAGGACATGTAGAAAAAAAAGAAGAAAAAGCAGAAAAAAAAGAAAAGGAGAAAAAAAAAAAACAGCTGATAATCGTGCAACTCATTGACACAACGGACATAACACTAATCTATTAGATGCTTTATGGTGGGGCACTGTGCTGTCCCATCAGCATTAAACACACCTGCTGAAATTTCAATACCTACAGCTAAATCTATGCTAAATTTAAGGCCTTAATTTCCAGGATTTATATTGAATACTTTTTAAGGAGTGATGACATAGCAGTAAAAACTAGTTTATGTTGTTGGCATTACTGTATATGTAAATACTCCAAAGAAAAAAATGGCATTTTTTTACAGCGGAGTATTGTTTTGAAACGCCAGACCTCACTTCCTCAGTAATACAGTTGGGTCCGGTGATGATATGGAGCTTTACCCGGAGACCACGTTGACTTCACGTTGACTGTCCTTTCAAAAGGAGCATGTAAAAAAACAAGAATTATTTTCAGTAGGAAGAATGTAAAATAAATGTTCTCTGTATGATTTTATCAAGCCCAATCCACAAACCCATCCACTTGCATGCTTGACATTTGGTATGACGGGGGTTTTCCATGACTTTATGATGGATCGTAAGATCCAGGCATGTCTGTGTGTATGAGAATGGTGCAGTTTTGTGGAGGAGGTGTTTCCTGGCACAACTATTTATCATTTACCTTCACAAACCTGAGCTTTGTAACCCTGTTACTTTGAAGGAAAACAGGCTTGGTGGCTTTTTCCCGTCTTTTTCTACAGTAAGTGTACTGTCATGAACTTTAACATTTACAAATGTAACTGAGGCCTCTAGAATCTGAGATGCAGCTCTTATGTTTTCTTCAGTTTCTTTGAGCCCTGGACAGTTTGACTTTGGCCTGAACTTGCTGAGATTTCCCCTCCTGGAAACTGTCTTAAATGTTTCCCACTTGGAAATAATCTTTCTTACTGTAGAACGATAGTTCTAGATTCTTTTTTTTTTTTTTTTCGAAAAAAAGTTACACATCACAGTCAGTTATCTACATACACATACTGATCCATCCGTTCATTTATAATATCACTATAATATCACAGAGATGGTTTGCCCTTATTACTTAACTTTACAACTGTGTCTCTGGGTATATGGTCAAGGTTCATGTCTATCATGCAGTAAGCTGGGGTTCAATCCCTGGTGGGATTTTTACATGTTGCCATACGGTTTCCCCTCAAAGCAGATAGGCAGCCCCCTGGGTTTTTCCCCCGCTTCCCCCCCCCCCCCCCCCCTTTCCTTTTTCAACTATCCTCCGAAGACCCCCTTTTCCCAATTGGCCGATTCTAGAAAATGATGACTAGGGGTGCATCTCAGATCAGAGGGGGTGCACATGCCTGGCACATTATTCAACACTAAATTATGCATTTTCCCATCATTTAAAAGTGGAATGATACTAGTCAAACAAGAATATTTAAAGTGTCTTTGAAATGCTTTATTGCAGCAATATTGTGCTCGATAACGGCCTTCAAAAGCCCTGTGGCTTCAATTCGCACATCGGTCGAGATGCCTTCAATCTCCTGTATACTGACACTTTTGGTCTCTTAAAAGAAAATCACATGATTTTCACAATCACATCAAAATGATATTTTTTTTTATGTTTTTTTTTCTTTTCTGTTATTATAGACTTATAATTTGTCATAACCTGGCTGACCCCTCTCAACATTATCTTTATTTGCAAAGTCGAGGAAAGATAGGATGATATCATCTCAAATCTGTTCCTTGTCATCACTTTGCCAAAGCCAGGTGTGTAAACTGGCCAAAATCCTGCCCAGTAGTCCTCAATCTCAGGTTTTCAACAAACCTCATGCACAAATGCAGTGAGATGAATGCTTTCATCTCAGGGATGGTGACATCATACCAGCCATGAAATCTGGAGTTTGGCTAGAGTTGGTGTGTGTTTAGGTACTAGTGAGCATAACTTTCATTTGTGATGAGGTTCCAAAAATCCTCGCCAGAGTTTAAATAAGGACGTTTAAAGAGACAGACGGTCTCCGAGAGTCTTCCCTGCAGTAGTGGGTATTACTCTACAATACAGTGGTTCAGATTCGAACAATAGTTTTACTTTACTCACCATCATTTGACAAAATCATGTTTTGTCTGAGGCTGCCTACAGATTTGCACGCAGTACCTGTGGTATCCAAAGCAGAGCTCTACCTTCTCAGCGGGGCAAATTGTCTGCAGAGGGCTCTTTTTTTTTTTTTTTTTTCCAATTGCTCGTGCTAACCCCTGAAAAAATGCTGCCCCGGGCAGCTGCCCAGTTCGCCTGGGACTAACAACCTCTACTGGACACATCTGTAACCGACTGACTTATTTATTTTCAACATGTTTTATTTGAGACGGCAGCAGCCAAAACTCGCGGCTGACTGAATGAATGTATGAGGAAATGAAATAACAAATTTTGCTGAAGGTGGGTGGAGACAGCGAGAAACTCAAGGTTTCTCCACATAAATTTACTCCCGACCAGGTTAGTTTCAAAGAGTCTGTTGCTCTGGTAACTGACCGAGGGTTTATGTTACCCCTCTTTGTGAAACAGACTAGAGTTACTCCTCTTTCCCTGGGTTGAGTTACCTACCTTTGTGAAACAGAAATCTCAGAGTTTCCATAATTTCAGGGTTAAAAAACTCAGGGTTTTCATCAAACCTGCTTCACCTGCTTCATTCCGGTAGGGGATTGCTAGTTTTGTGTTCCAGCAAAGACCATGGAATGTTTTTTTTTATCGGTTTCTGCGCAGATGCAGCAGTTGACTGTGTAAGCATATCCATGTTTTCCTTTTTTCTGTTTACTCTTTGCTTTCTGTTCCACTCCCTATTGTTGTTTTTTTTTAACCCTTTAAAACCCAAGGTCCCCCAACCTTGGGAACAGATCGTACAAAAATGGTCGTTTTGGAAACCTTGGAAACTATCTGTAATAAAATCTCTTTAATCCTGCATTTATTCCTAAAATTTAATCCTCCTTTTTTGTTGTTGTTGTTTTGTTTTTTTCTTTGTTTTTTTCCGGCAAGCCTGAAACTTTTTTCATTTCTGCTATATGCCCTCTACATTTATTTTTTTTTACCAGTAATACATTTACTGATGCTGTACTTACACATCTAACACAAATCTCTCTTCACTGTGACTCCTATTGTAATGTATTAAAACAGCCCTTGAGGGTTTTTTTTCCTATGATCTGTTATTTTTTTGCATGTTATCTATCTGTGCTTCTGTGCCCAAGACAAATTTCCCTTCGCAGGACAATAAAGTTTATCTGATCTTATCTTATTTTATTTTATCTTATCTTATTTTATCTTATCTTATTTATTTATCTTATCTTATCTTATATATACTCATGTCATTATTGGGTGAGCAACTTCTTAACAGATGTTGAAAAAATAGGCACAAGGTTCAAAGTGTTAACTGTCATCTCCCTCTTGTCAGGCCCAGCAATATGATGTAAAATGCAGTTATAAACAAATATTCAATTAAATAAAAAGAAATAAAATAAATAAATCCAAAATATCAAGAAAAGCCTTTCATTCATAAAACTCCCCTTGGCAAAACAAATTTTGTCAACACAACAAAGCATCCAGAACATCATTCTGCTTGCTACGATGCTGAGGACAAGTTAAAGAAAAAAAAAGTTCATATATATTTGCAGGCATGGGAAACCAAATTAGATACTTCGCAAACATATTTAAACATTTTTGTGTCTTTAACAATTTTCTGTATGTCTTGTAAAAACAGCTTAACCAATAAAGAAATAAGGTCACTTGTTTAGAGTCTTGCCACATTTTGTAGCAGCAGTTTGCAAATTATTCTTTGCCAATATCCGATGAATAACTCGTGTGAGTTACAGGAGTGGTGCCATTTCCTCTGCTAAAACTGAGTGGTTAACATTTGATAATTAGGGAGTTTGTTATAAATCATAACTTGTCACCTTCTTCTTTCATGATAACTGAGTGTGTTGGGTTCCAGTTAAATATTATTGTTTTGGCTGCAAATGCCATGAAATGGGAAATGGTCACACCGGATGGATACAAACAGAGGAACAGTGGACGTTTTTATTACCTGCAGTTGGTTGGCTAGAATTGCAAAGCACACAATCGCTGCATTTTTTTGGCCTCTAAAAGGGCAGCTGTTTCTTTTCGTACTCATTTTCCTCATAATAATTTCGACACAGTTAAAGGTGGCTCCTATAATAATCCTCCAACGCTATCTGCGGCCACAGTTCAGAGCAGAAAAATGAATGCACATATAATATACTGTGACTGCTGGTATGTAACCAGTTCTACTTTTAATCCAAAGGCAATATGCAAGATTTTCCATTTTCATGCCAAGCTAATAGTACACAGATGTTTTCTTTTTCTTTCTTTTTTTTTAAATACTTGCAACACATGCAAACTTAAATAAGATTCTTAAAAAAATATCTGAAGTGATACACCCTACAGTACACCCACATCTAACTACATAAAAACAAACAGATTTACAGATTAATAGTATTATTACTACTATGCCTGTGACATATTATAAAAGATCACATTTTGTTCATGTTTTTACTGGTGTTTTCCCATCATCTGCATCTCAGCTGCACACACCCTCTTTTCTTTAGATCTACCAGTCCTTATCTTTCAGCGGTCCCTGGTTTCCAAAACAGCAAAATAATGACACACACCATGTGAGTAACGCCAATACTAGTTTAGTGTTTCACTTTTTCCCTTGGGTTGCCTGGATATTTGACATTGCATAATCAGTTGGGACTATACATTTTAATCAAACCATATCTTTGGCAATTTTGTGGCTTGAATTATACTTGAATTCCCAGTTTGAAAACAGTCCAGTTTTTTTTAATACAGATGGGTGATGAAGCACTAAAAAACAAAAAGAACGAGCCCACCCACGTCTCTCTCCGTTGCCTTGAACAGGCTGTGCGCTGCATAATGCGTTGCGATTCGGTGGCCGAATTTCACGCGCTGTCCTGCGGATGTGATGTCAAGTGAAGCTGCATCTGCGTCCCCGACAGTTTTGATACAGGAAGGAGATGGTCACGGTGAATTCAAACACTGCAAGGGATAGTTCTGGATTCTTCTGCCGTCAGCAAATGACCCAGAAAAACTGAAAGACACAAAAAAGTGTCACTACGAAGAAAAAGACTTTATCAGCATAGTAAACAACGTTATAGCTTCAGTTTGTGCACGCTCCCATGACGGCTTGGCTCATGGCTGCAGAGGCAGTCGTCGCAGTCGCGAGTCTCATTTTTTAAAGGAGTGATGACATAGCAGTAAAAACTAGTTCATGAAGTTGACATTACGTCAATTCTCCAAAGAAAAAAATGTCACTTTTTACAGCAGGGGATTGTTTTGGTACGCTAGACCTCCCTTCCTCAGTAAAAGAGTTGGGTGCGGTAATGATATGCAGCTTTACCCAGAGACCAAGTTGACTTTATTTTGATTGGTTACACCTTATGTGGCTACAACCTTATTTAGAGAAAGTAGGTCAAGCTGTGGTTGGAGTTTGGCTATCTGTTAGCAACATGGGCACTTCAGACAGTGAGCTGTGTTTATCAGACAAGACAGCATTTAGAAAATAAATAAACTTACAGGTAATAACAAGGTTGTTGTCCCTCAGTGTTGCTGCAGAAGTTTGCTTTTAAATCCATTTGTTTGAAAAACCTACCTGACTGCTCAGCAGTTACTCAGCTCTACTCACACAGTTGAATCAGTGAGGGAGGGGGTGAATGTGGAGCGGAGGGTGGAAGGAGAGAGGGGGGGGGGGGGGGCTGTTTGCTTAATAGTGTGTTCCAATTGGAGCAATTGAATTACGTAGCATGCAAAAACTACGTCGAATGATAAGCTGCTGTTTGACTCAAGCATTTTTGAACAAAGAAACAAAGCTGACAGACCATAAACAGGGACTTTGATACTCACTCTGGACATTCACATGGCCTCATCAGTGCACAACAGATCATATTATAACCCCAAAACCCCAGAAAAGTGGGATTTGATGTCATGGCACCTTTAATCTTGCCTCAAGTCCCCTTAAAACCAATATTTGTTGTTAGTCGCATATTAAATGTGCCCCTACATAATGTGCAGCATAGCTTTTATGTGTTGATGGGGCAACATCCACTTGACACTTCAACAGTATCCACAACAGGAACTTTTATGATATCATCTGTCATTGCTGTGCTGTGTGTACACCAGTTAAATTGTGATGAATAAAAAGACAGCTCAGGTAGAAGCAATTGTTTTCCCACACAATGCACCAGATGTTTTTAACAAGCACATTTAAATGATGGATAAGGCGAATATTTTCAGTTGAACAGTTATTCTCAATTGTTGAATTATGACCAACTGCTTGTGAAAGCGTATTACAGCCTCATTAAAACAGCAACATCAATTCCCACTTTTACCCCTGTGGAAACGGATACTACCATATCAACTCAGTGTGTGTCTAAGTTGTCTCAGGGTGGGTTTGATCTTTGAATGGGATTCTGGTAAACTTGAGCTATCTTCAATATTTACTAAAAGATAAATGATACAATGAGTTGTTTTTTCAACCTGTGACTCTTTGGCCTTGGCTCATCTTCAGTCAGAAACTGTTAAAAGATTGTTTTCACGAAGTGCACCACCCCACACATTCATATAACATAATGCTACTTGGATTAATTTGACCTGAAAGTTAAAGAAAGGGTTATAATCATAAACAGGAAAAGATGGTTAAAAAAATAAATGAAGGGGAAAAAAACAATGCTGTGCACCTTTATTTTGTGTCTAAGTATGTATTCCTTAGTGTCAAACTACTGTCAAACACACTCAAAAATAGAGGTACGAGACGGGGACATTTCTGTACCTGTAGGTACATTTTTTACAAATGTTCTCTCAAAAGTACAATATTGGTCTATATGAGGCCAGAAATGTACCTAAATAAAAAAGGGTCCAAAGTAATATAAAGTACAAATTTGTACCATTTCAACCCTAAGGGTACCTGCGGCATTGAAAAATGTGCGTAGCTTGTACAATAACTCTAAATAGCAGTCCTTCTAAACAGTAGTATAAGTATAGTTATTATATTATGATTTTCATGATAATTACAGCAATCATAGAAATAATTACATGTATAATTATATATGTTTGGCCTAATATTTATATAATAATCATTTATTTATTATTAGCATCTTTGATTGTTGTCATAATTTCTATTTTGTTAACTTTTATTCATCATTTTTAATTGGTTTAATTGTACTTTATTAACTCATACAGCTTAATAAGTTGCAAAAATGGACCAGGACCAAAGGGTACAGAAATGTCTTTCAAAAAGGAACACCACAACGACAAGCTTTGTACCCTTTTAAGTACAAATTGGTACCTCTATTTTTGAGTGTGTACGGTATATTGATCAGGACCGTTTTTCACCATCAGATTATTATTTCTATATGCCGTTATATAGGAATCCACCCCACCTCTTTGATTTATTCCTGCTACAAGCACCCAATCCTCTCCTTTCTATATATTTACACTCAAATTTAACACAAACACAAGTCCATGTAAATAAGGACAGTTTGTTAACTTCTCAATATTCTCAGTAGACTCAGTTGTCTTACCCGAATGCTAATCAACAGTTTAAACACTACAAGCTGAAGAAGTGAAATCATGAGGACTTCTGGTCCCAACAGGGCAACTGAATCTACACAAAAATTTCCACACACAAAACCTTTTCACTTATGAACAACAGATAGTGTCCATAATATCACTTCCAGTAACTGTTCACAATGTTTTGCTATAGACTAATCTGGCCAAACACCGCCAGTAGACCGCCCGCCATTGCTTGGGGAGCCTTTCTGTACATGTGTAATTAGATCAGATAAGAATCAGACTTTTTCTTAACAATGTGGAGGAAATCTGGAAGGACTGTCGCATTCCTGGTTATTGGAACGGCAGTGGAAAACTTTAATTGTGGTAAAAAGTGAATATGAAGATCATGGACATTTATTTCACGAATATTTCTGCTGTCTGTGACAAAAGTGGACGGTGTTGCTGCTCTGTCCACCAATGTCAGTGTGTTTGTATCGGGGAGAAATACTAGACACAAATAGCAGATGTTGCTGCCGCAACAGAGAAAACACTGGATTTAGCAACAAAAACACAGTAAATTTTGGTAAACACTCATTAATCTGACACATTATTTCACCAGTCCATGCTGCCAAAAATAATGCACCATAACATAATTATGCTAGCTAATGCTAACAGAGACAGCTGTGGTGTTGCTGATTTATGACTAAATCTGGGAGATATTGTGAAATATAACGTTATTAGCTCTGATCAGGGCAACGTTAGGACCGGAAAATAAAAATAGTTCAGCAGTGAACACAAATGGATCACAAAGACAGTGTCCTGCAGCCTTTAGTTTCATCTGCAGGACATGTGAAGACTACGAGATCTGTAGAGTCCTTCAACAAAACCAAAAGCCAAATGTATGACTAAGGTCATTTCTCACTTATTTGGGTCGAGCCATGTGCTGTCGCAGCAGTGAAAAGGTTACAATGTTTCAATTTTCAACTGATACAGCTCCGTTTCACATATTCCTTTAAATCACCGTGCCCAGCGGTCGCTTTACAGACTGGAGCTTTGTGTATCCTGTCTAAGACCCTCGGTTTTTGATCGGTTGAAAAACCGTGAACCAGCTCTCCAGTAACGGGGTGCTACGCTGGTGGCGGGAAACACTAACTACCATTATTTCATGAAGTCTGCCCTACTTCACCTAGTGTGACTCCAGAGGAACAACCTTTGCTCTGGTTCAACCCCTCTAGCCACTCCGCTTGTCGATAGCTGCTTCCCTCAACGTCTTCGCACTTTAAAAAAAAAAGGAAAAAAGACAGCTCTGCGTGCCTCTTGGGGGGTCTGCAGGGCCTGGGGATGGTGGGCCTGCGACTCTGGCCCCTCCGCTGACCTCATTCGCTCCCGTCCCTGTCCTCCCTCCCTGCGTGGGTGGTCGGGTGCCCCCAGGGGGTGCCGCTGCCTCCTTTGCGGTGAATGCCGGTCGCCTGGCCATGGGGGAAGCCATGCCTGCCCTCTTCTGCCCTGGAGGGATCCCGGGAGGCAGGGGTACCTAATGCTGGTAATGGCTCATCCTCCAGGGGGGAACTCACACCCCCCTGACCTCCCTTCCCAAGACCTCGCTCCCCCTCTGCTCTACCTCACACACACACACACGTAAGGTCTTGGGGAGGGTGCGTGTCAGAGCAAATCATCATGATTGACCTCTTATTAGTCAGAGTTCTCTGTACAGGAGGCAGCATCAGATATGTGCAGTACAGGAGCACATACAATACGATTTGGAATATACAAAACGATTTGGAGAAACTTAGCTTAGTCTTCCAACTATAACCACTCAAACAAAAAAAGTTCCAACCCTAAGCTATTCTGTAGGCATGTAACAAAAACATGTCTACAGAATGCACTGTCCACTTCAGAGTTTCTGGTAATTTTTCCACTTCAAACAAACCACACAAACAAGATGTCACATGAAAGCAGAGACTGTGCTGACTGCAAAAATGTCTGTCTCATTACTGTGGGACAAAATCACTGTGAGCTAGCAGCCAAAGAGTAGAAAACAAAATCATAAATAATGTTTAACTTTTACTATTTTGCTGTCACAAGTTTTATTCCAGCTCTAAAAGAAAACTGAGATATGTTGTCCTATGACTTTGCCTTTGTTTAAAATTAATCATGAGGGTCCTGCTGGTTTCTATGAAGATGAAGGAGGTTTTTTTTTTAGTATTTTGGCTACTCTTCCTATCATGTACGTAGCATCATGGGCTTTACATCTTTCTGGATCCTCATGGTGTTTTTTAAGATGAATTTTGGGGGGAATCCATTGACCCTTTTGGGCTGCATGGTGGTGTGGTGGTTTGCACCGCAGCCTCACAGTAAGAAGGTTGCTAGTTCGGGTCCCAGCTGGGGAAGGGGGTTTCAAACAATTCCAACAGTGACCTTCCTGTGTGGAGTTTGCATTGCGTGTGGAGTTCTCCCCATGTATGTTTGGGCTCTCTCTGGCAACTCCGACGTCCTCCCACCGTTCAAAGACATACATGTTAGGTTAATTGATCACTCTAAATTGCCCCTAGAAGTGAATGTGAGCATGCATGATTGTCTGTCTCTCTGTGTTGGCCCTGCAACAAATTGGCAACCTGTCCAGGGTGTACCCTGCCTGATAATAGCTGGGATAGGCTCCTGCGACCCTGAGCTGGAAAAGCTGTACAGAAAATGTGCGACTGACCATTGATTCTCCTGACTGTCCATCAACAGACGTGTGCGTCATCACATCATCATCAGCTGATGGCCTCCTGAGATTTTTACCTGAGTGACACTTATCTAAAACTGCCCAGGTTTGCTTTTTTACTTTCTACTTTTGCAGTTCCTCATTAGACATTACTTTTCTACTTCCCAGATTATCTGGGTTGCTATCCCACAGTGATGTGGTTTTCTTTTAGGAGGAGATAACCATTTAAAATTTCAACTGATTCTGTTGTGACCACACATCTGAGCTTTTATTTGTGACCAAGATTATACATATAGCCCTAGTTGTGAAGATGCTTAATTTATTTTGTGATGTCATTTTGGACAGGTGGCAGAAAAAATGAAGAGGTTTTGGGTAACTGTACTAAGGCAGGCTACTGGTACATATTGCAGAGGACTTGAATTAACATGTGGCTGATTGTGTAGCAGAGGATGTGCAGTCTGTCATGTTTATGTGGCAAGGTACACAACAGACCAGTCTATTGATATTTGGATTCTTTCAATATTTTTAAAAAAAAATTGCATGACAGACACCAGTGGTCACCAATCTTTTTCAAGCCAAGATCACTTTTTCTGTCAGACAAAAAGCAAAGATCCACCATCCGTTTTAGGTTTACTTTACAACTTTTAGATTCTAAAATTCAGAAATACAGACATCAATC
The DNA here is from genome assembly GCA_023101725.1 of Atherinomorus stipes. Lineage (NCBI taxonomy): Eukaryota > Metazoa > Chordata > Actinopteri > Atheriniformes > Atherinidae > Atherinomorus > Atherinomorus stipes. The sequence continues at coordinate 53,078 of JALJCO010001773.1, read as the reverse complement.
CATGACTCATGCTGTATCATTTTATTGCCAAAAACATTCTGAACATACATTTGACTACTGATATGTAAATTAATAGCAGCTAATGTGCTGTAGTTGGGCCCATAGTTGGAGACACCTATCTCACACAATCAGCAAGGTGTCTTTCAGTCAAACACGTCCTGTGCTTTGACTATTATTTTCATGTGTGAAAATGCCACCTCACAGAGATATGTGGAGCCAAAATAATATTTGATCTTTGCAGCACAGGAGGAGGGAAGGGGAAACTTTTCTCTATACAAGACCCCAAAAGTGTCTGTCATTAGCTCTTGCTTGCAATTCAATGTCATTTTGCATTTCAATGATTTCCATGTCCACACCATTTGGTGAGGAGAACATCCCTTGCAGCTTAGCAGCAACTGTCTCAATGTCTGTGGGAATGAATGGGTTGCTGATGAATCTCACAATGTCCTCCATGTTGTGCATTTCTTGAAAATGCTTGTCAAATTCACCTCTCACTTTAACCAGATGATCACAGAATTGTTCGGTGTGGGCTTCTCTTATATTTTTTGAAAGTCTCTCAAGATTTGGGAAGTGTGTGAGTTTTCCATTTCTCAGCTGAGAAATCCAGCTTGTCCTTGTCCGAGTTTGTCCTGAAATGCGCTGACAGTGCTTATCATGTTCATGACATCTCTGTCTTTACCCTGTAGCTATGTGTTCAGCTCATTTATTTAGGCAGTCAAGTCTGTGAGGAATCCTAGATTAAGCAGCCATGCATCACCTGACAGTTCTTTGTAGTGCTCTTCCCGTGATTCAAAAAAACAAGTGGATCTCAAGCAACAGGTCGATAAAACACTGCAGGACTTTCCAGTGACTTAACCAACACACTTCAGCATGCATAAGCATATCTCCGTAAACTGCGTCAACCTTACCCAGCAGGGACTTGAACAAATGGTGCTGCAGTCCCTTTCCTCGTATTGAATTAACAATCTCTGTCACCAGTGTCATAACATGGAGAAAGTTCACAGCTTTATTAACAAGAGCTTGCTGGTGGATTACACAGTGGTAGCTGACAAATAGTGGGAAATCAGGATCTTTGCGGCACAACACTATAAATCCAGTGTGTCTGCCAATCAAAGCAGATGCACCATCTGTAGTCATAGCACCCAGTTTATGAATGAGAATGCTGTTGTCACACATATACCGTTTGAACTCGGCGAATATGTCCTCTCCCCTGGTCTTCCCCTTCAGTGGTAAAAGCATCAGGAAGGCTTCTTTTGAAGTTAAATCCTTAAAGGTCATCCGGACAAACACCATTAGCTGTGCGGTGTCGGTCATGCCAACCGACTCATCAAACTGCAAAGAAACGCACTCGCACAATGAGAAATGTGGCATCACTTGTTGGGATATGTCCTCAGAAAGAGACTCGATTCTTCTCGCCACTGTTGCAAAACCAAGTGGAGAGTCTCAATGGCATGTTTTTATTTTTAAAAAATCGTGTTCCCATTCGGAGTGGAAATGGTCCGATTTGCCTTTTTTCTGTATTTGTCCGTCATCTCGGCCAAATCCCAATGTTCCCCCGACTTTCAACCACTTGCTCTTACTCACTATCACTCGCCCTCACCAAGTACCACTACACCCTCGAACTGAAGCCACAAGGGGTAGGGCTTTCTAACCTTCCCTAGGAATTGGGACATCACTTGCTGCATTTACATTCAGGCATGTAAGTGACTGCGTAGTGACGTTTGCACATACGTCTCACCATAACAACACACCCAGCAACAACACGGAGTTAACGGTTGCAATCAATTTTCTTTCTTTTTTTTTTTCATCACTCATCATGCTTCGGTTGATTAATAAACAAAACAACCACACAGAGAAGTTGCCATTGATGACTGTTGTCTCTTGTAAACTGCCAAAAAGCCTTTGCAAACTTTTCATCAGTATTAGCCTACCCAGTGTGGCTAGTCTGGCTAACATTGCAAACAAATGTGTAATCTGTACATATGTACATTTATGAGTTTTCTTCTTCGAGTCCTGTCCCAGTCCAGAGGTTGCTGTTGTTCCCTTTTATCTGGCCCTTCCTCAGCAAGTCATCATCTGACACCCCTCAGTTTGAAGGGCTAGATTCATACCCACTACCCCTTGTTATGTCCACTACCCCTACATGCAAAGAGGAATTGGGACAGCACTACCTTCACGGGAACACGCAAAATTTAGGGGTAGAGCTAAAAAGTAGGGCTAGTGGGCTAGTAATCAATTACATTGATTTTATTATCTATTTTATTTGTATTACCATGTGAAGCACTGTGACATAGATGTTGTAAATTGCACAGGGGTTGGTTTTTCTGGCATATTTTAACATTTGTGAATTGTAGCAGGATCAACTTGGAAGTAGGTGACGGGCTACCTGTTGATCGCGATTGACGGGTTGATCATAATGAGTCTATATTATAGACTCATGGTCATTTTCTCCATCTGTTTCTCATCTCAGGCATTGGAGGGGTGGAGGGGTGCTGTGCTTTGTCAAAGTTTCATTAAAGTTGCTGTGATTGGAGAGCAAAGCAAAGACCTGCAAAATTTTAGAGGATTGGTTTGATTTGCATTAAAAAGTTGCGATCGCAACACTGCATATTCCTGGAGGGACGGAAATGAGTGCACAGCAATGGAGGTGAATGTCACAAACAAGCTTCTCTCATATGTCACCGTTACTTTTCCAAAATGAGCAACACTTTGATTGTTAAGCAGATAAATTTAAGCTCAGCTAAGGATTATGATGGTTGATTGTTTGCATGTGATAGCACCTCTGCAGATATTACAGACAAGAACAAAGTTTTAGTTTTACCCTTTTACCCCGATGAAGGCTGAATAGCCGAAACGCGTTGGTGCGCAAATAAATTTACTTGCAAATCCAGAGTGCCTCAACTCATCCTTCTTCCTTTGAATGCCTTCCGGCCACGAGTTTGATGAGCACCTGCTGGCTTATTTTCTTTTGAGCCTTGTTTCTTAAGACTTGATCCAGCGAGCACTACACCTCCCCTCTTTCAAAGTTTCAATTTGTTTGCCACTCACTCTTCTGTTTTTTCACACTGTATTATGAAAGTAGTGCCATCCCTTTTTGCAGTGGTGAGGTATGTTTTCTTATACAAGTGCAGATTATGCATCCTGGACAGATCTGTGAATGTGCTGTTTTATACAGTAAATGTACTGTATGTTGACAACAGAAGCAGACCCAGCAGTGGGCCTTTCATTGATGCTGGTTTTTCTTTCAGTCTTTTTATGCAAGAGGTCCTTCTTAAATAGGAGTGGCAATAACAGTCTTTTTGGGACCTTAATGATGTGGAATGTTGGAGCAAACACTGTATTTGTGGAGGGCAGGTGGACTCTTTTTAAGCTACCAGAATGTTTTCTTGCTGCAGGATTTCACACAGATGCTCTCTGCAGGGCTTCAGGATGTTGGAGTTGACATCTGAGCCTGCAGTTTTGCCTTGGCTCAGTCGCTGCAGTTGCTTCTTCACCTCACTGCAGGAGACACGTAGGCCCTGGTTTACTAAGAATTCAAATAGAGTGCAAATATGTTTGCAGCGCTGATCAATTGCTTCGCTGTCTCTTCAGCATTTGTGGGTGATCTACAAAGATTATACACGCAATCGGTAGCAGGCGCAAACAGCTATATTTATTAGTATATATTAGTATTTAGCATGCACTATTGCTTTGCCATGAAAAGTTCAGAAGCAACCTGATCTCACAAAAATACGTTACATGAGGACAAACAGTTTTACTCATATACGTGTCACCGACACTTAACTGCTTCAAATTACGTGTCAGTGACTGCTGCACAATGTTAAGTCAATGGGGAAGCTTTTCATGTCCCCAGACACAAGTTTTTCTGCTTCAACTTACGTGCTAATGACACGTAAAACTGTGCAATGTAAAATCAACAAGTCCTCTAAAAAAATCACACCCATATTAGGTCGTTTGTGCACAAAAATACAGACTATATTACGTTTTTAACATCCACTCAGTTTATATATGCGATCCACAGTTCTTCTCATTTTGATGGAGCCTAAATCATGCAAGTGTTAGAGGCATTTCTTCATTCACTTTTGCAGATGTAAGGAGCCAAGTTGCATGACAGCAGCTCTTGAGGAATAGACTAGGACACAGAGCAGGTGTCTGTCATGCAGAAGTTGGGGACATCGATTCCAGGTTTCTCCAGGCAACATACAGCCAAAAAACCTAAAAGGATTTAGGCTCCATCAAAATGAAAAGAACTGTGGATCCCATATAAACTGAGTGGATGTTAAAAAACGTAATATAGTCCGTATTTTTGTGCACAAACGACCTAATATGGTAGGGCTCCAGACTGCGACCAAATGGTCGCATTTTGCGACTTAAATGTGAGTCGGAGCGAGTAAATTTTTCATACACTCGTGCATGTGCAACCAATAAAATGTGCTGTTTTTTCCCGTGTGCGCCTTGTTCCATGTGTGGCGCTGCCTCGCTATGAGGCCGTTTCAGTCGATGGTTTAACTCCACACCGGGCACAATCATCAATCATCAGAAGTCATCAGCGTCTTGTCGCGGCGTCGGGTCTATTTATGACAGCACATGCTTCCAACGCGTCAAGCTCTAAGCAGTGTAGCCATGTAGCCAGGACCAGACAGGAAATCAGACACAGTAGCAGTGTAAAGTATCCGGTGTACTTCAAAATAAAAGCCCCCGCAGATTTACGATGGCTGAATTATCATTGACACTAGATTAGAAGTCAATCACCAGGGGATTTGAGTGGGTTTTTTCCATCATGGACCGCAGGACTTCAGCCCTCTTTTTCATGATTGTTATCACGTGAACTGGTGACATCATGCATGACCTTGCAATTTTGTCATCTGTTCCTGGTCCCTTTATCATAATTTCTTTATGATTAATGTATTTTTATGTATCTGAGTGGAATGAGTCTTGAGTTGAATATTTTTAATGGGCAAAAATACTGAAACAAATAAATAGAGGTAAATTTGTCTTGGACTTTTTCTCTCCTTCTTGCTAATCCGATCCATGACTCAAAAACCGTAAACCGCTTCAAATCGTTAAGTCATTGATCCATTGCACCACTACCCACAACATACAGGGACCTGGCACCACACAACTAAAACATGGCACTTAGAGTAAATACAGAGCCAGTCTGAAACATAAAATGTGCTGTGACCTTAAAGTACCAAAATTTACTTCTGCAGCGTTATATATATCTTTTAAAGGAGTGATGACATAGCAGTAAAAACTAGTTGATGTTGTTGGCATTACTGCATATGTAAATACTCCAAAGAAAAAAACAGCATTTTTTACAGCAGTGTATTGTTTTGAAATGCCAGACCTCTCTTCCTCAGTAAAAGACTTGGATGCAGTAATGATATTGAGCTTTACCCGGAGACCAAGTTGACTTCATTTTGATTGGCTACACCTTATTTGGCTATGACCTTATTTAGAGAAAGTAGGTCAAGCTGCGGTCGGACTTTGCTAAAGGCTAACTGCTAGCAACATGGGCACTTAAGACAGTGAGCTACGTTTATCAGACAAGACAGCATTTAGAAAATAAATAAACTTACAGGTAATGACAAGGTTGTGGTCGCCTCCCTTAGTGTTGCTGCAGAAGTTTTCTTTTAAATCCATTTGTTTGAAAACCCAGACCTGACTGCCCCCACCCCCCCCCCCCCCTCCTTTCTCCTTCTCGGCCCTCCGCGCACTCGAGCTGCCTAAAATACCACAAGCAAATCAAAACGCGTGAAAACCCAGAAAAGAGAATACACGCCTCAGTAAAGTAATTTGTGTTCTGTTTCCTCCCTGATATTATTGTTTACAACAGCGCGACAGTGACCAGGCAGCTGTCACATGACAAATGAACAAGGACTCAGGAGTCCGATTCGCCACCGCCAGTGTACTGCTCGCCACAGTCTGAGCTGTGAACAATGACCGATGTACTGGTTGAACGAGAACGAGAAGGACGTACTGGTTGTTACACAGCCTGAGCCGTGAACGAAGACGAATGAACGGTAACCGAGAAGGACGTACTGGTCTGAGCTGTGAACGGAGAATGAGAAAGACCCGTTCAGCCCGAGCTGCTCGCTGTCACATGACAGCTGGGAGAAGGGGAAGAGTGAATTTAAAACAAATGTAGACAATTAGCAATAACAATTAAAACAAAAGTAATAAAAGTTTAATGAGATGTTTACGTGGTACATTTATTATGTCCAAAATGTATTATTATTATTATCATTATCATCATTATTATCATTACTATTATTATTGATTATTTTATTTTTTAAATGGCAGAATAAAACACAATCAATTTGTTGATATAATTTAAAACATTTATTAACAAACACACTTTACATCATCAGATACACAGTCACACTATGCACATCTACAAGCCCACTAATCATTTGTGATTTCATGATTAATGTATATGTCAGATGTGGACGACGGACAAATGAATGAACATAAGATATCAGACATCATTCCTTGTTGGTCTCCTCTCCACAGCCCCATAACCGTAGCGCAGCCCTCACGTGACAAATGAACGAAATGAACGAAAGAAAGATCTGTACTGATCCGTATGAAAGATTATGAACAAACTAAAGTGCTTGCTCCTCCTCACCACACAGCCTGAGCAGCCTGACTGTCACAAAAGAACGATACCTGTGGACCGACACAGTTGGTTGAGTCATGAACTAATCATTTCTGTTTCCTGTCGTCCTGCTGGCTGGCTGAGCTTACAGCTGCTGCCGTGTGGCGAGAGAGCGCAGTGCATGAAAATGAACGAATCGCTCTCTGAGAGGACTCATTACTCCCGAGTCATATAAAAGATTAGTTCATATTGAACGAATCGTTCGTGAACGACACATCACTAATTCATACTTGTGTCACTTGTGGTCCTTCATACTGGTATGCCCTGCAGATAAGTGAAGAATTCAAGAGGATAACAACAGTTAGCCTTGAATCAACCTTTTTTAGCAAAGCTTGACCAATGCACCCCGAAACTGATAGCCTTGACCCGATCAAAAGGAGGAGCTGCAGGCCTGAAGATAAGGCATATTAAGGAAATGCTTCTTGAGGTATAGCAACTTTATTTTAATCCGCCTCACATTTTTTATTTCAAATATCAAAATGGCTGCTATGAACAAAGTCTATTGTATACTAATACTTCTCCCTTTTTTTTCTCAAGTTGACATTATTTGGGCTACACTTGCATGTGATTTTTATCAAAAACCTGATCTATTTTTTCCATAAATCAGGACAACACAGTTGTCGGTCCGTGTACATTCAGGCAGTTGGTTTTTTCATTTGAAACGAAAAATCAAAAATCGAAAAACCATTCGTTTTTCCTGTTTTTGTTTTTTGACCAAAAACGAAAAATCGGATAACGGGCCGTTATCCGATTTCCGATTTTGTGCACAAAAACGAAAATGGAAAAAACGGATAACAAGCGCTCAGATTCGATTTTGTATTTTTCGTTTTAGGCAGCAGCGTGCCCCGGAAGTTCTCTCTACTCCATGTTTGTTGTGTTTACTAAACGTTTAGAACTGTGTTTAGTTATTTCTCAGTTGTTATAATATGCTGGAGATGGATTATCAAATGAAAATAGGCTACTTTTTCTTTCTTTCCATGGGTACTTTGTGTTACATGATGCAGCAACATGTCCTCTCGCCCGCTGCCGCTACAGTTGCAGTGTAAACACGAACAGAAAGCAGCGTATTCCTCCACTGAGCCTCCACTATTATGTAGCTGATACACCAGCCTTTAAGTAAAAGTAGTTTGAGCGTTGACAGATGGAGATCAAAGTATCTGAGCCGGGAAAAAAGGTTTAGATTGTGTAAGAAAAACTGGGCATCCGGACTATGTGAAGGGGCTTTATCGAGTGCTTACATGGCAGGAAAAAAACAGACTTTGGAGAGTCAAAATAAGTTTTGTAATAAAGGAGCAAAAATTATTAAAATATGCAGGACACGAGCATGGACATAAGAAAAGTGTAAGTGTTGTAATTTGCACGGAGACTTTTGATGGGGAGAAGCAGAGAACTGGACAAAATGGCAGCAACATGTGGAGGAGTGACCATCAATCTAAAGAAATCGATGATCACTCGGCGACGGGTCTCTAGACCAGCCATGTGGGGGTGCTTGCGGGGGTCCTCTGCCTGACGCTCCTTGCCGCCACCCTGGCCCCCCTCTTCGTCTCACAGAAATAGTCTAGCCTACAAAAAAATACTCGGATTATAAATTCCAACACCGATTACCGGTCCAGGCACGCTGGAGTCTGACACCACTTTGGTTCGAAAAAAAAAAGCACACGTTACGTCTTTCAATGCAGAAATAATTTTTAACATATTTATCTAATTTCACCAATCTAACTGTGGTAAACTAAAACGCTTTGATCATTCTTTCTGTTATTTTGTGTGCGTGTGTGGCAATTTGTCATCCATTTCAGTCAAAGGGAATCCCGATGGGGGGGGGATAACGTCATTCCATCATCGTTTCCGAGGGTGTTCCCCAGATCTTCTTCACGTCGACATCATAATCAGTCTCTGCCAGACACGTGACATTTGTTGCTAAGACGCCGTTTCAGGCGTATCAGCGGTCCCGTTTATCAAACAAGCGTGGAAATGAGCGCACATCTGATCATAAAATTATCTTATTATTGGATCCACGTCACGTGTGATTCATAAATGTTCCTGTCTGACCAAACAGCGGAATATTTGTCAGAAATGCCTCCTCATCCAGCTGCTTCTACCCTGAAGCAGCAGCGCAATCAGACGGAGGCTGGTCCAAGCCTGACCCGGACTGTCGGATCTGAGCCTGACCCGCACGGACAGAAGAAAAAATAACTTTCATTGGCTAAGCTAAGAAACAATCTGCTGACTGGGCACTTATAGACTATAACTTTAGGGTACAGATTACTTAATAGAAACGACGGATCGCCTCCTGTCCGCAGGAGCTGCAGGTGTCATACCAGCCAGATGATCTTAACAGCAGAATGTTATAACTTCTGATGAAGGCGACAACTGATCGCCAACAATTTCAAGATAAATCAGACTTTATTATCTCACTGTTGATGTCTGAATAAAGAAAAGAAAGCTCGGCTGCTTGTAAGAAGACGGACAGTCGGGCTCAGAAAGGCTCCAGGTGCACGGACCAGCGGGAAACGCTGCTTTAGACTCAGAGAAAGTTTGCAACACAACCCTGACCTTGTGGATCTGTACGATGCTGTAACTTGTCAAGACTATGACAAGTTAAAGGTGCCATGACATCAAATTTCACTTTTCTGGGGTTTTGGGGGTATAATATGATCTGTTGTGCACTGATGAGGCCATGGAATGTCCAGAGTGAGAACAAAGTTCCTGTTTATGGTCTGTCAGCTTTGTCTCTCTGCTCAGAAACAGTGAATCAGACAGCAGGCTATCATTCTACGTAGTTCTATCATTCTCGTAATTTAATTGCTCAATAAGAGCACACTATCAAGTAAACAGCGCCCCCCCCCCCCCCCCCCCCCCCCTCTCTCTCTCCTAACGGCCTATGCACCGTCCGCTCCCCCCTCCCCTCCCTGTCTATTCAGCTTCTAAGGGCTAGCAGAACTTCTGTGCAGTCAGGTCTGGTTTTCAAACAAATGGATTTAAAAGAAAACTTCTGCAGCAACACTGAGGGAGGGGGCCACAACCTTGTCATTACCTGTAAGTTTATTTATTTTCTAAATGCTGTCTTGTCTGATAAACGTAGCTCACTGTCTGGATTGTTGCTAGCAGTTAGCCTTTAGCAAACTCCGATCGCAGCTTGACCTAGATTCTCCAAATAAGGTCATAGCGAAATAAGGTGTAGCCAATCAAAATGAAGTCAACGTGGTCTCCGGGTAAAGCTCCATATCATCACCGGACCCAACTTATTACTGAGGAAGTGAGGTCTGGCGTTTCAAAACAATACCCGCTTAAAAAATGCCGTTTTTCTTTGGAGTATTTACATATGCAGTAATGCCAACAACACAAACTAGTTTTTAACTGCTATGTCATCACTCCTTTAAATAACAGAAAACTTTATAAACATTATGCGCAGCCAGAAGGGCAGACGCGCTGGTAACTGCAGCTCCCAGGAGACACGGAGTAATGGAGGAGACCGTTTCAATAAATTAATCTATACATTAACGTTGTACAAGTGTTCATTCGGTAGACTGTTTCTTAGTTTAACTAATGAAAGTTATCGTTTCTTATGTTCCTGTCAGGCTCAGATCCGACCAGCCTCCATCTGTCAGTGCTGCTGCTGCTTCAGGAGAAACAGCTGGATGACGGTGCATTTCTGACGAATATTCCGCTGTTTGGTCAGACAGGAACATTTATGAATCACACGTGACGTGGATCCAATAATAAGATAATTTTATGATCAGATGTGCGCTCATTTCCACGCTTGTTTGATAAACGGGACCGCTGACTTTTATTCGCCTGAAATGGCGTCTTAGCAACAAATGTCACGTGTCTGGCAGAGACTGATTATGATGTCGACGTGAAGAAGATCTGGGGAACACCCTCGGAAACGATGATGGAATGACGTTACCCCCCCCCCCCCCCCATCGGGATTCCCTTTGACTGAAATGGATGACAAATTGCCACACACGCACACAAAATAACAGAAAGAATGATCAAAGCGTTTTAGTTTACCACAGTTAGATTGGTGAAATAGATAAATATGTTAAAAATTATTTCTGCATTGAAAGACGTAACGTGTGCTTTTTTTTCGAACCAAAGTGGTGTCAGACTCCAGCGTGCCTGGACCGGTAATCGGTGTTGGAATTTATAATCCGAGTATTTTTTTGTAGGCTAGACTATTTCTGTGAGACGAAGAGGGGGCCAGGGTGGCGGCAAGGAGCGTCAGGCAGAGGACCCCCCAAGCACCCCCACATGGCTGGTCTAGAGACCCGTCGCCGAGTGATCATCGATTTCTTTAGATTGATGGTCACTCCTCCACATGTTGCTGCCATTTTGTCCAGTTCTCTGCTTCTCCCCATCAAAAGTCTCCGTGCAAATTACAACACTTACACTTTTCTTATGTCCATGCTCGTGTCCTGCATATTTTAATAATTTTTGCTCCTTTATTACAAAACTTATTTTGACTCTCCAAAGTCTTTTTTCCTGCCATGTAAGCACTCGATAAAGCCCCTTCACATAGTCCGGATGCCCAGCTTTTCTTACACAATCTAAACCTTTTTCCCGGCTCAGATACTATGATCTCCATCTGTCAACGCTCAAACTACTTTTACTTAAAGGCTGGTGTATCAGCTACATAATAGTGGAGGCTCAGTGGAGGAATACGCTGCTTTCTGTTCGTGTTTACACTGTAACGGCAGCGGGCGAGAGGACAACATGTTGCTGCATCATGTAACACAAAGTACCCATGGAAAGAAAGAAAAAGTAGCCTATTTTAATTTGATAATCCATCTCCAGCAAATTATAACGACTGAGAAATAACTAAACACAGTTCTAAACGTTTAGTAAACACAACAAACATGGAGTAGAGAGAACTTCCGGGGCACGCTGCTGCCTAAAACGAAAAATACAAAATCGAATCTGAGCGCTTGTTATCCGTTTTTTCCATTTTCGTTTTTGTGCACAAAATCGGAAATCGGATAACGGCCCGTTATCCGATTTTTCGTTTTTGGTCAAAAAACAAAAACAGGAAAAACGAATGGTTTTTCGATTTTTGATTTTTCGTTTCAAATGAAAAAACCAACTGCCTGAATGTACACGGACCGTTGTCCCTGCCTCATAGTCTATCTTGGAGAGAAGGAGGAGGACCTTTTCAAAGATTACCATGTAAGTAATAGAGTACACTTTTAATTTTTAATTTTGTTTGAACTGCATGTCTCTGTAACCTTCCCAGGTGGAGATGTGGCTGTTTCAATACACCAGTCCCCTGTGGGCTATGCGTTGAAGTACATGGTCACCCTGCATTTCCTCATGCACGTTACCCTGAAGAGCTTGAGCTATGTATTTTATACATCCTAATGCCTTTTAATTTCTTCTACAAGGATGTGGAGGAGCTTGACGCAGACCTTGCAATGCAAGTGATGAAGATTGCCATAATTGGTAATGGGCGTGCAACCATCATCATCAAGGGAACGAAGATCCTGCATGGGATTGATGTCGCCAGATCCTGTGCTTTTTAACCACACTTAGACACCTAAACACATAAAATAACAACAGCTCACAACCACTTCTGAGGGGCGGGCCATATAGTGTGTGGAAGGAGGGAGGGGCCGGTTGGGGGGTCATGCCCCTACGCGACCCCACTCCCGGCATGACTTGGCACTGCCCCTTAGTTTTAACTGCAAACAACACACATCTTACACACACAGTCATGAGCGGGGGGTGGGGGGGGGACAGGGTCCTTTCATACCCCGGTCTCCCGGGTGCTACTGGGGGGAGGGGGGGACAGTGGCTACTTCACGCGCCAGTGGTTAAGGCTGGCTGCATTGCGGGGGATCTGCTGGCCTGGGGGATGCCTGGCCTGCTGCGTCCGGGGGTGGGGGATGGGGGTGGTGGTGGGGGGGGGACGTGTTGGGGGCTTGGAGCTCGCGGCTCCTTCCCCGGCCCGAGCTAGCACTCAGGAGGCACGAGGGCATGGGCAAGAGAGAGGTGGGTATGTGAGAATAATGAATGAGAGTGTGAAAGAGGAAATGTGGGAGGGAGGAACTTGGGCTGGAAGAGGGAGGAGATGTGGGTAAGTGGTTGGAGGAAAGGGGGGATGGAGGAAGGAGTGGCATGCTCGAGAGTGTCTAGTAGGGATGGTCATGAGGGGCTGAAGGAAGGAAGGGCGGGAGTGTGATAGGTCAGAGGGATGGGCGGGGCTGGACATGTAAGGGGGGACTGTATGGGGTATTGGGGGTATAGGGAGGTGGGGGCGTATGTGTGGGGGGTGGGGGAGGGGGTTGGTGCAGTTATGTGGGGGGAATGCATGTGTGTGTTAGAGGGTATGAGGAGGTGGGGGTAGGTGTGGACGGTAGAGGGAGGAGAGTGTTGGGGGTGGAGAGAGGAGTGAGTATGGGTATGTAAGGTCGGAGAGCGGAGTGGGTGGGTGTATGTGTGTGTGGGGGGGTACACGGAGGTGTTGGGTAGGGCTGGGCGGTGTGGGCGGAGGTTCGTATCTCGGTATTCGTGCCGGGCATCTTGGTGTCGGTGTGGTGCGGTGTGGCTGCGGGTTGGTTGGGGGCCGGGCGCTTTGGTGGGGGGTGCGGTTTTATTTGTGGCTTCCGGGGCTTTTTATGCGGGGGCGGGCGCAGGGGGGATCTGTATCTTGTATGTGGTTGCTCTTGCGGTATTGATGTCTTGGGTGCCCGTGTCTCGATGTGGGGGCGGTGACGGTATATCTTTCAGCCCTAGTGTTGGGGTAGGTGTGTGGGGAGTGTGTGTGTGAGCGTGGTGGCGGGGTAGGGGGTGGTAGAGGTGGTGGCGCCCTGGTGTCAGGTGGTATGGGGGCAGGGACTTTGGGGTGGGGGCTGGCCTGCCCTGGGGGGGCGTCGTCTGGGGGGTCCGGTCCTCCTGGGTTTCGGTTGGGCCGCCCGGGTCCGGGGGGGGGGGGGTGGCTGCTCCTGGGCGCTTGGGCCCTGGGCCCGGCGCTGTCTCCGCTCCGGGGGACGCCCGGCGCCCGGTGGGGTCGGCAGCTGCTGGTCTTGGTCCGCTGGGGCCTGGGCCTCCAGACTGCAGGGGCTCCGGCTGGGGCCGCCTTTTGCCGCCCTTCGGGGGATGCATGTCCGCTCTTTGGGGGGGGGGGGGGTAGCTGGGATCTGGGCCTCTGGGTGGCTGCTGGGGGCCTGGGTCGTGAGCCTTGCGGGCTTCCTCCCTCCTTGCAGAGACGAGGCTGCATCTGCATGACTGTATCACCACGGAGCACCCTTTATTATGCATGTTGACACTGTGACACTGCTTTCCATTGCGATGACTAGGTTGTACCTCTTCTCTACTTCCCATTGCGATGACTAGGTTGTACCTCTTCTCTACTTCCCATTGCGCTGACTAGGTTGTACCTCTTCTCTGCGTAGTTCTGCGTGTGTTTGTATGATCTGAGGATATTTAAGCCACCTGCAGGTCCTCCTGTAGGGGATTGCTTGTTTTGTTTTCCAACAGAGACCTTGGTTGTTTAGGGATCGCTGTACAGATGTACCAGTGAACTGTGTAAGTGGATTCATGTTTTCTCTCCTCTCTCTCTTCCTCTTCCTTACTCCTCTCTCTCTGTTTCACTTTCTATCATTACCTTTGTTAACTTTCATTTCTCCCTTGTCAGGCCCAGCAGTATGAAATGGAATGGTGTAATAGACAAATGTTTAAATAAAGAAATAAAATGAATAAACATGATATCAAGTGGAGCCTTATATTCATAAAGCTCCGCTTGATAAAGCAAAACTGTTCAACAGAATAAAGCAATCAGATTTCCATTCTGCTTGCTTCGATGCTGGACAGGACAAGTAAAAAAAAAAAAAAAAAGATCCTGTGCTTTGCTGATGGGAGTAATCTATGCCCTTGAGCCCGCTTTCTGTTGCACGTTTGATAAACCACATTTCGTGTGCAAAGCTGAGTCTTTCCCAATATTTTGCACGTTCTGGCAGAAACATCTATACTGCATATTCATCTGCAGCAGACACGTAAAATGGATAGTGGGGCTATTTTGCCCGTTAAAAGGCACAAACCTTCTTTTGCCCTGTTTGTAAATCAGCTCTGGCTAACTATTGCATGTGCAATGAACAGCACTCGTTTTAGTACGTGTTAACCTTTTGTAAATCAGGGCCATGGGCAGGAGAGAGAAGCATCTCAGTATCCATGAGTATTTACACAAGGACAACTTATAAATGAAGAGAATTTGGTCTGGATTTCTCCCATAGTTATAGCTTTTTACCTGTGTTCCACACTGAGAAAATTTCTGCACAAGATTTACTCTAATAACTGGAAATTCAAGAGAGGCAGAGGAAGGAAAGCTCAGTCTGTAGTCTGTAGGAGGAGGTAATGTAAAAAGGAAATTTCAGAGTGAGAAGAGAGCAAAATTCAAGTCAACACAGGAGACTGAAGGAGAAACTGTAGTATAGCAACAGGTGAGATGATAATTTCATTGCATCATCAACAATAAATAATGATGAAATACATAAAGCTATAAAATGAACATATCTGAACTGTCTTAGTCAACAGTGTGGACGGAAAATATACAGAGCCAATAGATCTACTGTATGTCCCAAAAATAGAGCTTCAAACCCCCAAGTGATGTCCAAAACTTCACAATCTGTTAAACAGCCCCCACAATACCTTCCCAACTCTTTCTACTGTCTCTGCCCACCTATACAGTTAAAAAGCCAACTAGGAAAGTGTTGAAAAAGTCTGTCATTTGTCCCTGCAGCTACCATATGTCTCCATGAAACATGCAGTATAATACTGAATCTCTGATATTTCTAATAGATCCTTGTCAGTGCTCTAAGCTGGTGGTTTTAAAAATTTTTGAGCTACGACTCCCAAAACAACATTTTTTGGTGTACCCCCACCCACCCAACTGAGTGGAATTGTATAGTACTGAGTAAATTCGGATTTTTAACATGGATGGCCATCGGGTTTTTTTTTTAATCATGCAAACCACATTGGGGTCCCAATCCCAAGTTTGAAAACCACTGCTCTAAGCCCATCCATTTTATTTGACAGTGCCCAAACATTCCCAGGATTGTCGTGGGGCAGCTGGTTGGGCTTGGTATTACAGTATGAACTTTGTTTGCCTTCAGCCACAGATGGACTGTTGGGTGGGATGTTCTGCAGTTCGGTGGTGCCTCAGCTGCTTCAGCCCTCCCTTCTACACCTAACCTGCATCTGACAATCAGCAGCTAGGTTTATCTGGCCGCAGGTCACAGTAGATCTCTGCCAGATCATTGTCTGTGCCTCGCCTCCTGACTGCTCCTATGGATCTGCTGCCATCTGCTAATCTGGATCTGTCTGATCACCTGTCAGTTCACTCTTCACCTGCCCCCTCCTGCCAGTTTGTCACTTGGTTGATGGATGATGCAGGGAAGAGATGGTTTAAACTTCTGCCGCATTTTTCTTAATTATGGCTCCTGCATTCTATCGAAAGACCGTAAAATAATGGACATAGTATCCAGTTATGTCTGAAGAGCAGAAAGTGAAGCCAGTTGGGCGTTTCCCTCAGTTGCTATCTTGCTGCATTGAGTGTATCGTCGGTCCCGGAAAATACTAAAATGGGCAAAGACAGGGCCGCTCTGAGCCTTGGGGTGAATGATTGACAGCCAACCTACATGCTAACCAAGCTGATCTGGAGTGAACAGGAACGAATGAAGATCGGCGGTCTAAAGGTAAGGCATGGTCAGACTTGCTGTTAACCAGCTAAAAACCTCAGTTGTACAACTGTGCTACTAAGGCCTTCCCGAGAGCAAGCGGGGAGCTAACCACTAGCCACCATGGCTAGTACCGGCACCCAGTCTGCCACCTGTCAATCAAAAGGACACATCCCTAATTATGTGTAATTTCATTTTTAAATAACATCTAAACGGATGAGTTCTAAAAAAGATTCATCCCCCTCACAGTTGACATAAAGGTAAACTTGACCTATTAAACCTAACATGTGTTATTTTGTTGTTTTTTTTTGTTATTGTTGTTGCTTTTTAACCACCCTGTAAACATATTTATTTTTGCTGTGAAGTTGGCTTTTTCAACATGGGACTGTGTAGGGATTTGCTTTGTTTTGGAGCAAGCCCTAGCGGATGAAGAGTTAAAAAAATTTTTATTCAGTTTTCCCCTTGATTCTATCATACTATCATAAGTAAGTGCAACATATGATTTGTCGATGATCAAGATTGTTAAGAATGGGCAGTGCCTATATCCTTTGTGATTCTCCTGACCTCGAGAGTCACTTCACACCTGCTCTGGGGGGTTTTGATGCTAAGGGAAGTTCTTGAAAAAGAAAAAAAAAAGAGAGAAAAATCTGCTTTATACTCTGGAAATTTATTAAATCCCTCAATCTGAGGTCAGAAACTGTGATCTGAGAATTCCAGCTCACACAAATATAATGTGCATTTTTATGATGCTTTTTAGCATCAAAAGATGAAAGTTCAGAGGTTATCTTTGTGCACAGAGTTAATATTTACAGCTAAACAGGAATTGCTAATGTTTTCTTTCACCATTTTTTTTATTTCCTTTGAGATAGGTTAAAATAACTGGCCTGGGGTCTTTTCCATTTCTATTGAAATTTATGTAACTGTGCACCAAAACATTTCACTTTATCCAATACTGGATCATGAGAAAACTAGATGCTAAGCTTCTTGCAAAAGGTGGTGTAGGCTACATCCAGGTCACCAGTCCATCACAGGGCAGGTAGGCTACACAGTTGATTGTGCCAAACTAGGTACAGTATATGGACAAGAGGAATGTCTTTCTATCATTGCTGCAGTGATCATAGTTCAGTAACAAAAAGAGCACTGAAACAAGGATTTTGCTTTAAAAGGTATTTATAAAGAATTCATTATGCTTTAATACAGGATTTGGCTGTTAATATTTGTGCATCAGAGTGTCAATGTTCCCAAACGTTTTTTTTTTTTTTTTTTTTTTTTTTCAGTTTCTGTTTCCAAATGTAGGCCTTCAGCAAAGTGGGCATAAATAACAACTCTCCCATTTTTAGAAATTACAGTGGAGATTTAATGTCAGAAGAAAGGCATTAATTGAATACCAAGTCAGTGCTTTGAACCCCACTCCAAAATATCTTAGTAATCTCCCCAGTGGTAAATACACCCCCCAACGTTCTTCAGTTTTCCACTGGTTGATGCTGTGAAGCTGGAGGAGGTTAATAGGGCCCTACAAAATGTATAGTTCCTTTAAAAAACATTTCCTGTGGCTGGACCTGCTTTAAAACGGCGGTGCTCTGAATTTGAACCTGCACAAGTAGATAGGTGCAGGCCAGGATTAGATCACTTTCTATTTTCCATGAGTAGTGAACTCATTGCCCCAGTGTTGGATTGCCTCCAGTAAGGGATCATCTGTTCCAAGCTGCCTGTCCCAGTGCTTGATCCTTGACCGGGTACTGATCAGACAGATCACACAGTGGGAGAGCAATAGTTCAGTGGGCGATTCTCTTGTTTGTTCATTTGTTCACCTCTTTCCCATTTCTTCACATTAGGTTGTGCCTTTTAAAATTATATGACATAACAAAGACGTTTTGTTAAATTAAACTGTAGAAGTCTGTCACTGTGTATTGGAGGTGTGAACATATTCTTAAAGGAATATACATAAGGATAAAAAAATATAATTACATTGGAGCAAGTAATGTTAAACTTCTGATGAAAATCCTGTCCTCCTGTTTTACAAAGAATCCGGGTTAACCAAATTTTTTATTGTTTAATTTTTCAGTTTCAAATAATCAGTTTAGCATAAAAAGTTTAGATATTTTCAACCTCAGCCAAGTTCATATTACTGTTTGTGTTGTGTTTACTGTAGTTCAATTTGTGATGGTCCGTTTCATTGCAAACCATAAAAACCCTGCTCAAACATGTAAGAGGAAAAAAAAAAACAAAAAACAAAAGCACACAAACAAAAAAAACATTATTTACTTTGGCAAAGGAAATGGACAACAGTGAAATGAAATACCCATTTTGCTCCATAGTTGTGTTTTCACCTCCACCACCCGAGAGAAGAGAATGACTTAAGCTGTTAAGACTTGGTCACCACATTGTCCACAAGAAAATTCCAGGCAGCCCTAGAAAAGCCAATAGATTTGTCAACAGAGTTGAAGTAAATCTGTGTGACTGTTCCTTTTAAATAAACCTGCAAATTTAAGCAATTGAATAATATTGGGCTGTTTGGATAGCGGTGACCTTTAAGGAGATTGCTTATTAGCTATGGTATGTTGCACTGTTCAGCTTCTTGGAGCAGAGACTGCTTCACAAAAGACCAAGTGTTCAGAAAGACAGAAATCAGCGGCACAATTTTCCACCATGAAGACCATGAAAAGATGAAACAAACAACAAAATTACCTTAAGCAGAGTTATGTTATTGTGTCCATGAAGTTTCCTCTCTGTGTACAGGCAATATTCTATTTTTGAGTTTAGACTTGTGCATTTAATAAAATAAAATAACAGCAGATTTGCTGAAAGTGGCATGTCTGTTAAATAGAAACTTAGAAAATCATGCTAAATTGGTATTTCTCAAATATAGTTTGTGATTATATTTTAACTGTCCACACAATGTATCACGTAATGTTGAAAACAGCTTTTACTTGGTGTAGCAAAGACTAACCTCACCATGAGTGGTAAATTTTCGATAGACTAAAACTAAAGGGCCATTAATCATTATAATCCAATTCCTGCATTACAGGCCTAATAAAGTGTCCTCTTTCAGATATTTCCAGCGAATCACTTTATCTAATCACCCTTGGCTCCAGAGAACTGAGATGCCAGTAATGTTTTTGATTTACCTGCCATTTTCTTCTGAATCACATGCTTGTGTGCCGTCAGACTGACTACAAGATATCAGATGTGGTTCCTGTTCCAGGAAAAGTTACTAGGTAACTATTTTTGTTAGAGATTCCCTAATAAATACCCAACATTTTTTCCTCAGAATTAAAGAAAGACCTATGTTTATTTATACCTTCCTTTAAATTGGCGATAAAATTTCTAAAATTAATGGAGGGTCATTTACTAAATATTAATACAAATGTCCAGTGCATTTCCAAACAGAAAAGTCTTTGCTATGAAAAGAAGAATTAATGAAAGGGGGAAAATATTTAAAGTATAAAATAATATTTATAGTTAAAGTATAAACTAATATTGTCAAGAAAACAGAACATTATTGGGTCCATTGTGATGAAAAGAACCTTTGCACTGTAGATTGTCTTTTTTTAGATTATAGTTGCTGATTTAATATTTATAAGGGACTTGTAGGAAATTCTATTTTTTGAATGCTCAAGTAAGCTTTACTTTCAAATGTAATTTTATAATCCTTTTACCCTAATCATTTTAATCAGTTTAGATTCTAATGCTTTCTTTTGACCTATATTGTCTTTTGTAGGTTTAGAGCACCCATAACATGTTCATGTCATCTTTCACTTCAGTATCTTTAGTCCTTGGTTTCGTGTGTTCATTGTAAACCCTTGTGTACAGGTATAATCTCATTTTGGTCTGAGTTTATATCTGTTGATTTCAGTTCTATACTCCCAGTAGTGTGTTTGTTTGCAGTGCTTAGATTTGATGTTGATCTCTTACCTGTCACTCTCTTACTTGTCTACTTATCACTTTGAAATTAAGTTGACCTCATATTTTTTTTCATTTGTTTTTCTTTAATAAAATTGCACACACACACACATGCACACCCACACACACATATATATCGATATAGTGTGTGTGTAAAAATCAAAAAAAGATTTTTTGCAGCAGTTCAGGTTCCTAAAAGCATCGTGGCCTCCGGTTGCCTTTGTCCAGCCAAACTGAGCAATTGTGGGAGAAGAACTTCAGTGAGAGAGGTAAAGAAGAACCCAAAGATCACTGTGGCTGAGCTCCAGAGATATAGGGAGATGGGAGAAAGTTCCACAAAGTCAACTATCACTGCAGCCCTCCACCAGTCAGGGCTTTATGGCAGAGTGGCCCGACGGAAGCCTCTCAGAGTGCAGGACATGAAAGCCCGCATAGAGTTAGCCAAAAAAACACATGAAGGACTCCCAGACTGTGAGAAATAAGATTCACTAGTCTGATGAGACCAAGACTGAACTTTTTGGAGTTAATTCTAAGCGATATGTGTGGAGAAAATCAGGCACTGCCCATCACCAGCCCAATACGATCCCAACAGTGAAACATGGTGGTGGCAGCATCATGCAATAGGTTTTTTTTTTTTCAGCTGCAGGGACAGTACGACTGGTTGCAATTAAAGGAAAGATGAATGTAGCCAAGTACAGAGAGATCCTGGAAGAAAACTTCTTCCAGAGTGCTCAGGACCGCAGACTGGGCAGAAGGTTCCCCTTCCAACAAGACAATGACCCTCAGCACACAGCTAAAACAACAAAGGAGTGGCTTCGGAACAACTCTGGGACCATTCCTGACTGACTATTCCAGCGCTCTGACTTAGACCCAATTGAGCATCTCTGGAGGGACCTGAAAATGGCTGTCCACCAATGTTCACCATCCAACCTGCAAGTCAGTTTTATTAACTACATTGTAAAAGGTCCACTTTGTTCATGCAAAGAAATCTCTCTTCAAGGTTTTTGTTTTTCTTTTTACAATTGAACATGTTTCTGTTTTTATCAGTCATGCAGAAACAACAACCTGAAAAATAGGAAAATTTCTTATAGAGAGACATGAGCCCCTTTCAGACTTGCACTGCAAAGCGGTAATATAGCGGACCCTTTCCTTTAAAACACTTGCATTCAGACGTGTTCCAGTCTTTTAAGTCGAAGATATAGCGGACGTGTACCAGCTGGACCCCATGTCAGTAGAGTGGAAATGTTGCGGCACGTCATTTTGGCTGAACGCACAAGAAAATGTTCCAGACAGAGTTGAAGGGAGAGTGGGGCTATGCTAGTTTATCCGCAACGTTTCCTGATGCCTGAAAGCACCCAGGACGCAATAAGTCTGAAAGGAAGCGGCACGTTTGAAAAGACGAGTCCATTTAAAGAGCGGATGGACTTTACCGCTAATGTTCTGCAATGCAAGTCTGAAAGGGGCTATAGAGTAATGATGAGAAGTAGAAAGATTTCCACTTTCACGCACCCTAACTTAAAATGATGAACCCCAAAGTGCTCCTCTAACTTCTGCTCATGTTCTTGCACTGTAGTTGTATCTACTCTTTGATTACAGCATGCATTCACTGTGACATTTTGATAAACTTCTGCAATGTCACAAATTTATTATCATCCAGTGTTGCATTAGTTTTTCACCATTTTGTAGAGTCCAACTACTGGTCTAAACCCTCTCCAGTATATCCCAAAGAATCTCAAGGGTTTTGAGGTCTGGACCAATCCATGTGTGAAAATGATATCTTGTGTTTACTGAATTACTCTTTTACAATTTTAGCCTAATGGAGCCTGATTTTAGCCTGGTATTGCCAGCTTGGAATGTGCACATGCCATCAGGAAAGAAAAAAAAAATCCATATAACCTGCTCATTCAGTATATTCAGGTATAGTATTAGCTGGCCTCGTTCTTCTGGCACATAAAGTTGCTGAATCCCTACTACAGATCTGGGCATGAAAAATTTCCTCCTTTTTCTGCCAGAAGTGGTGCACTAATAGTGCACCATTACTGCACAATCACTGGCTGAATGGCTTGTCCCGCAAATATGCCATCACTTAAGGCCTTTACACACCTACTCCGAATATTTCGTCCGAAAGATTCGCACGGCAAAAGCTTTAATCAAATTAATATCAAGTCGACGGGAGCGTTCACATCAGTGACAAAATTTCGTCTTGCGATTTTGCGACGTTTATTTTTTCAAACTGAGGTCGATTTTCTTAATATTCGCATCCGACAGATACGCAATCCACCAATCAGAGAAGGCGCTCTGTTTCCCCTTTCTTTTCTCTTTCTCTTTCCCCTCCTCATTCTCTCTCCTTTTTTTTTTCCTCTTTTTTTTTTCTTCTCTTTCTTCCCCTCTTTTATTTTTCCCCTTCTTTACATCACTTTTTTTTCATTTATTACATTACATTTTTCCTTTTTTTTCTCCTTTTTCTTTTTTCCTCTACTTCTTCTTCTCTTTTTTTTATACATTATCTTCTCTTATTTTTTCTTCTCAATATATTTCCCTTTTTTTTTTAAAGTTTTCTTATAACTACCTCTTTAATAATTACTTTCCTTCTTCCCTTTTCCAAATTTTTTTTTTCACATTATATATTTTTTTTTCTTTTTCTCCTCTTCCTTTTTTTCAAAAACACTACCTATTTTTTTTTTTTTCTTTTTATTCTCTTTTCCTTTTTTTTATAAACCCAAAAACAACATTTAAACAAAATAAATATTATAAAAACAAACTTTATTAACATTTTTTTTTTGATTTTTATCTTAAAAAAGATACTTCAAACACACAAATATATAGTAGTTTTATTCTTTTTCATCACTAAAACCACTTCCCCCAATTTCTAATCATGTGCAAATTACTACACGCAATTTTTTCTATCTTGGTGAATCCGGCCCACTGAGTTCAATCAGTGAAGTATATTTTCATAAAAAAAAAAAAATCTGATTAACTAGACTTCATGATGTTTATTCACCACTAACATGTTGGTCAAAGAGCAATCATTCTTAGAGATACGTCCTATCAAGTGTCTTTGTGATAGCTACAGTATGGGGATGTTTTGCCCTGAAATACATTTAAAGTATCTCTTGCACAAATGGAATAGTGTGAAAAAAGTCTACAAAGATCTAAGATAGTGTTAGAAAGAAAATACTGCACTTACTGTAGTGACACATAAATAGAGCAGCCAGTCAATGACTTATTGGACATGCTGCGAACATTTTGATAGTTGGCTTGCCTGATAGAAATGAGCATGGGTATGTTGTGTTTCATAATTCAGCATGATTTAATGTTAAATCAGATCTTACCACACTTTACAAAACAGGCATGCTGCAACATCAGTACTTTGCAATCTGATCACAAGGAAAATGTCTTCCAGAGAACTGGGAGGAAGTTCCGCATTCCTGTGATATCTTAAAATTGCCAACAGTTGACAGTTTCAGATGTCATTTGGATTTCCTCCAGCAGACTGCTTTTAAAATGAAATTTTGACGGGTGAATGACATGTCTGGGCTGACAAGGCATACAGCAATAAAGAAAAGGTGTTGTGGAAACAGTGTCGTAAAATCAAAACCAAAATAACAACACTGCAACAGAATAGTAAAAACCTCATGTCATGTCCTTTTCTGTACCGCTTATCCAGTTCAGGATCGCAGGGGTTGCTGGAGCTTATCCCAGCTATTATCAGGCGAGAGGCAGGGTACACCCTGAACAGGTCGCCAGTCGGTCACAGGAAAACGTAAAAACGGAGTAGTAAAATGTATCTGGATTTATTAATATTATAATGAAAGTAATTTGTTAATTTCCTACTGTATATGTCCCTCAAAGACAAGTTACATCAACAACAATCACGAAAGTCATCAATCGAATCAACATACAATAATAAAAAAAAAAAGCTACATCCGTGTATTTGCATCTACAATGGTTAAAAAGAGTTGCCCACTCTCTATGCATGCAAGAGGCACAATAGTGGATGTAAATACTTTTTTAGATTTATCTTAATGCATTTGTGTTCTTTTTGTCCTCTTTTTCTTCTTTTTGCACCACCACCCCAGGACAAATTCCTTGTATGTAAAAACTTACTTGGGAATAAAGACACAATTTTATTCTGATGTTTTTCTTCCTATGGTGAAAAGGCAACAAACATTTAAAGCAATGTGAAAAATTCAGGAAAGCTTAACATGCCTCTGATTCAGATTGCAGCACAAACACATTTGTTTTAAAATCACAATAATCTTTTTGGTACTATTGCAACATTTAAATGGTTGTGACCAGCGCAGGAATTTTACGATGGTTATGATGGCCATGGCTGTCCTCTGCATCCTTTTTCTGATCATTTCCTGCCATTTACAGTTTTATGACCAGTGCTAGGTTTGATTTTGCCTTGAACTGCCAGAATCCTGCATGGAGCACTATACAACACAAAGCATCAACAGGCCAAACAGAAGTTAATGTAACCCACACACCAGCCTGTTAATCCAGAAATACAGTAAGCTTCACTTACTTCAAGAGGGCGGCTGTTGTGCTCAACTGAGCAGAGAAAAGAAAGTTTGATCCATTTATGAAAGCACAAGACAAAAAACTTAACATATGATATAATATGAAACACAGTGTTCAGATTTATTGATGTAATGTGACAATGCGCTGGTTTTATGTTACTGGTACAGTATGTGTACTAGTGTGAGTTCTCTAACCCATGACACATGTTGTGTAACTTGACTTGAGAACTGACAGATTTGGAGTTTCTTTGGGGAAAAAAATGTGGATTAAACTTTGTTTGCCTTTACATAACTAGGTAAAAAACCTATTCAAGCACACATCACATTATCTGCTTTTTCAAAGTTTATGTAAAATCTTCTGTTGGTTTTATTTGTTTTCCAACAGATAAAGAACTGTACATTCCCATGCTTCAAAGAAACGGAGCGATACCAAAACAGTTTCCTTTGTGATTTCCACATACTGTACATGCATAAATAATTACATCCTCATTAATTTGGTGTTAGTTTGGTGTACAAATCTAAGGATGCATTCACACCAGGATGGACCTTGGTCCAACTGGGTGGGAATTTCAGGAAAATTTCACACCTTTCTTTGCTTCGGTTCACATTCAAACTGCATTAACTGAAGCAGCCCAAACCGCCTCCACTGTAGTTGCAACAACTGCTCGCTAGGGGGCGACGCTCCCCACGAAACCACTGAACAATGATGAAAAAGTAGGAAGAAGAAGAAGAAAACTGGACTCCGTGGCCGTTTCTCAATTCTTAGTTTGCGTACTACATACTTGTGTACTTGTGAGTACAGACTTGTGGGTACGTACTAGAAGTCTGCACTTGTGGAGTTCACAAGCACAGACTCCGCCGTGCTTTACGGATTAAGACAAGGCAAACTTGTGACATCACCACCAACTGTTAGCAGAAAGTGAGCGGGGCTGCCTGTCAACATGAAAATGATATTCTACAGCTGTTTGTTAGTTATTGTTGTGGAGATGTAGAGATGGTACTGTAACAAATAAAAACAATTAAAATAACTGCTCCAAAACAATTACAGCCTACTAAGTTTATGTTTTGGGGGTCCCCCCCCCCCCCCAATGTGTAAATTATATTTATTTCCAATACATAAGCACATTAACGCAAACGGACAATCAGGTCATTATGATCAAAAACAGCTGTAAGAGTAAAGCGGGAGGAAGAGCTGCAGATAAAAGACCAAGAACAGTAAAGAAATAATCGCTCAGGTTTGGGTGTTGGGGGCGGAGAGGGATAACCTGATTTACATCATCTGGGTGCGTTCAACAAGTACACGCGGGGGCGTTCCCTTTCCTCACGCACTCCATCTGAGTAAGGCGACAGTTATAGGTGATTTCGTCTGGTTAGAGAATAGTAGGAGCCAATCACTAATCGCGGGTGGGACTTTTGAAGGATGGGCGGCGTTTTGGCCGTTGCTGTTGCCTTTTATCCGGAGGTTTTCTTTGCACATTCGACAAAAGTCGTTCACAGACTGTACACCGCTCGTACTAGCTGTCGCCGCCGCCGCCATGTTGTTTGACTGAAGCTTTTTGAGCTTGATAACATGTTTTGATAACTCGATCCTCTATGCGTGGTGGCTCTGGTGTCGCTCTGAGTTGCGTCACGGGTTGCGTCATTCGGTTCAACGTGAGTGGCTGAAGTAGCGTGTCAGTCAAGATGACGGACAGATCTTCTATCCAATCACATGCAAGAGTTTTAGAAAAAAAAGACTAATTTGAAATGACATCGGGTTAACTCCCTCCCCAGATGGTATTGCAAATACCAGGTGGCGGGAGTCAGGTTAGGAGAGGGAGGAGGAGGCTCTCAAACGCTGCGCGTGTGCAGGTGCATGCTGGGATTTATATCTGGCCAAGTATGCACGAGCCTCCTCTGATGCATGCTCGGTAAAATGGGCGGAGAAAGTTTTCATCCGGGGATTTTCAGTGAACTTGCTGAGAAGCGAACTTTTTAATGGAACATGTCTTGGACCGCGAGTGATGACGTTTCACGAGTCCACATGCCCAAAAGTACGCACAAGTACGCATATTGAGAAACGGCCCGTGACTAAAGTGGAAATCTTTCTGTTTCTTATTATTGGTCTCTGCCAGTCATGTGACATTAAGACGCCATTTTAGGCGGAAAGCAGACAGCGGTCCCGTTTATCAAACAAGCGTGAGCGCACATCTGATCATAAAAATGATCATATGATTGTATCCACGTGTGATTGATAAAATGTTCGTGTCTGACCAAACAACAGAATCTACGTAAGAAATCCCTCCTCATACAGCTGTACCCTGAAGCAGCCGGTGGTGGTGGATCCAAGCCTGACCCGGACTGTCGGATCTGAGCCAGACCCGCACAGGGAGAGAAGAAAAGATAACTTTCATTGGCTAAGCTAAGAAACAGTCTGCTGACTGCACTTATAGGCTACAACTTTAAGGTATAGATTACTTAATAGAAACGACGGATCTCCTCCTGTGTCTGTGTCTCCAGTGGGAGCTGCAGGTGTCATACCAGCCAGGTGACCTTAACAGCAGAGTGTTATAACTTCTGATGAAGGCGACTGATCGCCAAAAATGTCAAGATAAATCAGACTTTATTATTTCACTGTTGATGTCTGAATAAAGAAAAGAAAGCTCGGCTGCTTGTAAGAAGACTGACAGTCGGGCTGCAGAAAGGCGCAGGTGCATCGGACCAGCGGGAAACGCTGCGTTAGACTCAGAGAAAGTTTGCAACACAACCCTGACCTGTGTGGATCTGTATGGCATTGCTGTAACTTGTTAAGACTTTATTGACAAGTTAAAGAGCAGAAATACTAGTTTCTATACATTATGGGCAGCCAGAAGGGCGGATGCGCTGGTAACTGCAGCTCCCAGGAGACACGGATTTGAGTGGAGGAGATCCGTTTCTATAAATTAATCGATAGGCTACCTTAAAGTTGTAGAGTGCTCAGTCAGTAGACTGTTTCTTAGTTTAACTAATGAAAGTTATCGTTTCTTATGTTCCTGTCCGGGTCAGGCTCAGATCCGACCAGCCTCCACCTTTCAGCGCTGCTGCTTCAGGGTAGAAACAGCTGGATGAGGAGGGATTTCTGACGTAGATTCTGTTGTTTGGTCAGACACGAGCATTTTATCAATCACACATGGATCCAGTCATAAGATAATTTTTATGATCAGATGCACTCATTTCCACGCTGGTTTGACCACTGACTTTTTTACGCGTAAAATGGCGTCAAGCCTGTAAGTAAGTAAGTAAGTTTTATTTCTATAGCGCCTTTCACAGACAAGGGGACGTCACAAGCCTGGTTACTGCTGGTTAAGCAACAAATGTTACGTCACTCGGCAGAGACCGATTAGGCTATATCTATCCTTGTTTCAAAGATGTGACTGAAGGAATATATTTTATTAGAGAAAGTGTCACAATAAAATAAATGATAAAATAAAAAATAAAACAAGAAAAAGAATTAATACAACAACAAAAATCCGAGAATCGATATTAAAAGATTAAAACAATTCAGAGAAATAAACCACATCTTGATTTATTTGATTGAAAGGCATCTTATATATTAAAATGTCATCACCTTTAACCTTGTAGCTAAATAAATTACGACTGTAGATTTTAAATCATTGTTTTATTTAATGGCCTTCCTACCCTGATATTTGGTCTTTGTGCCCCCCAAAAGATGACAACACCATAGGCCAAGTGGCCTTGCCCTTAAAATGATAAAAATCCAGGCCTGATTGTGACCCATAGGCCTATAAAACATATGACACCTCCTACATAGCTCACTGGGCTCTGTAGATTAGTTTACTGGGGTGTACTTTAGAGTAAAGCTATATAAAGTAGCTTAGCAACAAAGAAACTAACCTGCTTCATCTCTCGCTCTAATCCCTGATGTGTAGTTTATGGATGCATTTGGAGATTTACTTCTCTCGCTGTTCTGATTTACCTTCAATCCCTGGTCATACACTGAAATATCAATATTTCTTTCCAGCTTACTGTCTGCCACTATTCATACAAACAAGTTTAAATTTTGGATACCAATACTGTAGGCATAAAAAAAGAAATATTAACAAAAGACATGTATCACTTGGCCAAAGAGTTTGGATTTTTCTGATTGCTCTAATGTTAGTCACGATTAAGAAATATTCCTTAAATCAAGATTTGTTTGTTGTCATTGTTATTACCCGCAAAGAAGCAGCAGCTTATTTTCTTAATCAATTACTGGTTTGCACTGGTTTGTACTTTTATATGTGCCACCCTTTCTTTTTCTATCAATGCATCCAAAACTTTCAGCTCAGACATGGTTGGCATCCAGTTTAAGTCACGTTTCCAAAGGATGATAAATCCTCAGCAGGTAATTCCCTGACAGACTTTCTCTAATACCTCACGTTCAGAACATTGTGGCCAAGGGTGCCTCTTCACTTAATGAACACTCACATATGTCGATACAACTCAATCCTGATTAGCATTTGGTGATCCTGTTAGATTTGTGCCAAAGGAACTGCAAGGCTAGACAACCATCGCCATTTTTTATCTTGAGCAAATGGCTTGTTCTTTGAGCGGGTAAAAGTCTTGTTAGACTTAGCATTTGCCCCAGCCACATGGCTTTTACATATGGTGCTCTGTGTGCATGACCCCATTTTTACTTGCTATGTCACCAAAGCTGTCGGTAACATATGTTAGAGCAAATGTAACAGTTGTTGCAGGTATATAAGAAGTGCCCAAAAAGTTGACAAAAACAATTCTGCAACACTTCCCCTGTAGACCTACCTCTATTTGTATTTGCATTTGATGATCCTCTAGCTAGGTTTGTAGTTTGCTGCCTGTGGCCAATGAGAGTATTACTAGTTTCTTCTCTGAGTATAATTATGGGAAGTTTGATAGGGTGCAGAGTTGGTTCTATTTGCACCCCAGA
The DNA here is from genome assembly GCA_023101725.1 of Atherinomorus stipes. NCBI lineage: Eukaryota > Metazoa > Chordata > Actinopteri > Atheriniformes > Atherinidae > Atherinomorus > Atherinomorus stipes. Next base: position 23,402 of record JALJCO010001773.1, on the reverse strand, counting down.
TGGAAGCACTGAAGGGGTGCTAAGCTACGCCACAGGCTCAATAAAACCCTGCACTGCAATGTTACTTCATTCATCTGCATTTCATTTAGGTTTTCAGTTAACAACTGTTGCTTATCTCAACATGGTTTAACGAATGTTTAGAAAACTGTTAGATTATGGTGCGAATATTCATGCTTAACCATCTGTCTTGTTCTTTATATTTATTTTTGTTTGTGATGGACAAAGCCACTGCACCCACTTTGCACATTATGCACTGTTCATAGGGCACCAAGTTCAGGGGGCATAAATAAATAAATACATAAATACATAAATAAACAAAAATCAGGGACATGGTTAATCATAACTATAATCACAGCATTTCTGAAGTTACAAATTTTATAGGTTTATGAATAGCAAAGTGGGATTCAGTGTTGGTGATGATTTATTAACAGGAAGACAGAATTCTGCGGGGAAAATCAAAAACAATAACATTAAAAACAGACAAAAAACTCAAAAGCTAATCTATTAGCCGCTGATAGCTGCTACATCAGCCTGAACTGACTCGTTCGTCTTTCTGCACACACTAAGATGGAAAATGTGAAGAAAACCATCCTCTTAACTTCTAGCCAATCAGAGATTTTAAATGAGATGCAAAATTAAGCATTGATTCAGCTTCCAATATGTTCTATGACATTCAATAAATGCCACTACAGCTGTAAAAGATTATTTTTTATATGAACTGAACTAATTCGGTGAGCACAATAGCAATTTTAACATGACACTTGTACTATGTAATATGTCACCATCTGTTAAAATATTAACTTCAGTACCAGTGAAAAGTTTGGACAAAAGAATTAACATTAAAACATGTCCAAACTTTAGACTGGTACTGCGTTGACTAATATAAACATTTTAAAACTAATATATTTGATTGTCTTTAAGAGGTTATGATTAAAATAGATGATTAGAGTTTGCCCCACCCATCAATCTTCTAGTGGCCTGTTCTATTCAATTTGGCCTCAAACTCAAGTTTGACAAAGGTGTCTCGACATTGTACAAATCTTTCTTATCTTCCCTTTTTTATTCTTATAGATGAGTAATGTTATGTTAATTTAATTTATCTGATTATTATTTGGTGGCACTGTTTACACAAAATAGCTTTGTTTATTCATGGGGGGCACACCACATACATTGTGCTTAGGGCACCCAAATGGCAAGTGGAAGCCCTGTGTATGCATATATATATATATATATATATATATATATATATATATGCATACAGCTGTGTGAAAAAGTTTTTGCCCCCCTCCTAATTTCTTACTTTTTTGCATGTTAGTCACACTTTAATGTTTCAGATCATCAAACAAATTTTAATGTGAGTCAAAGATAACAAGTAAACAGAAAAGGCAGTTTTTGAATAAAGATTTTTATTAGTGAGAGAGGGCCAGCCTTAAATAGGACCAGCCTGACAAAGTTTAGTAGACCAAAAGATCCTCAAAAGCTAGACATTATCCAAAAAAGAAATTCAGTAAAAAATGAGAAACAAAGTAATTGAGATCTATCAGTCTGGAAAAGGTTTCAAAGCCATTTCTAAAGCTTTGGGACACCAGCGAACCACAGTAAGAGCCATTATCCACAAATGGTGAAAACATGAAACAGTGGTGAACCTTCCCAGGAGCGGCCAGCCGACCAAAATTACCCCAAGAGAACAGCGACGACTCATCCAAGAGGTCACAAAAGACCCCAAAACAATATCCAAGAACTGCAGGCCTCACTGGCCTCAATTAAGGTCAGTGTTCATGACTCCACCATAAGAAAGAGACTGGGCAAAAATTGGCTGCATGGCAGAGTTCCAAGAACAAAACCACTGCTGAGCAAAAAGAACATAAAGGCTCGTCTCAAGATGCCAGAAAGCATTTTGATGATCCCCAAGACTTCTGGGAAAATGCTCTGTGGACTGAAGAGACAAAAGTTAAACTTTTTGAAAGGTGTAGGTCCCATTACATCTGGCGTAAAAGTAACACAGCATTTCAGAAAAGGAACATCATACCAAAAGTAAAATATGGTGGTATTAGGTTGATGGTCTTGGGCTGTTTTGCTGCTTCAGGACCTGGAAGACTTGCTGTGGTAAATGGAACCATGAATTCTGCTGTCTACCAAAAAATCCTGAAGGAGAATGTCTGGCCATCTGTTGGTGACCTCAAGCTGAAGCGCACTTGGGTTCTGCAGCAGGACAATGATCCAAAACACACCAGCAAGTCCACCTCTGAATGGCTAAAGAAAAACAAAATGAAGACTTTGGAGTGGCCAAGTCAAAGTCCTGACCTGAATCCAATAGAGATGCTGTGGCATGACCTTAAAAAGGTGGTTCATGCTGGAAAACCCTCCAATGTGGCTGAATTACAACAATTCTGCAAAGATGAGTGGGCCAAATTTCCTCCACAGTGCTGTAGAAGACTCATTGCCAGTTAGCACAAACGCTTGATTGCAATTGTTGCTGCCAAGGGTGGCCCAACCAGTTATTAGGTTTAGGGGGCAATCACTTTTTCACACAGGACCATTTAAGTTTGGATTTTTGTCCCCCGTTAAAAATAAAAATCTTCATTCAAAAAATGCATTTTCTGTGTGGCTGGACAAAGGAGGGCCTGAGCGGGATTTGATCCCCAGACTCCCAGGTGAGAGTCATGTGCCCTAACCAGTCAGCCAAAGGGACAACCCTTTGGCCAAGTAGCCAGGGAACATGAACACTCGGAGGCATAGTGACAGGACTGTCAACTGCCACATCTGTTTACTTGTCTCACTTGTCTCTTTGTCTCACATTTAAATTTGTTTGATGATCTGAAACTTTTAAGTGTGACTAACAGGCAAAAACAGTAAGATATTAGGAATGGGGGGCAAAAACTTTTTCACACAGCGGTGTATATTCAGTATATATATATGTATATATGTATAAATATATATATATATATATATATATATATATATATACAGCTATACAGTATGTGTATAAATATATATATATGCTAATCCTTACCACTTCTGTGGGCTGGTTGTTGAACATTGGTGGACAGCCATTTTTTTCTCCAGATATGCTTAATGGTCCCAGTCAACAATGGTCCCAGAAATGGCCACTCTGTTATTTTAGCTGTGTGCTGAGGGTCATTGTCTTGTTGGAAGGTGAGCCTTCGACCCAGTCTGAGGTCCTGAGCACTTTTCGACCAGGATATCTCTGTACTTGGCTGCATTCATCTTTCCTTCAATTGCAAACAGTCGTCCTGTCCCTGCAGATGAAAAACACCCCCCATAGCACGATGCTGCCACCACCATGTTTCACTGTTGGGATCGTATTGGGCAGGTGATGAACAGTGCCTAATTTTCTCCACACATACCGCTTAGAATAAACTCCAAAAAGTTGTGGGGTCGGCAGTTTCTGGTCTTGGTCCGCGGGGGCCTGGGCCCCGAGACCATGGGGGGCCTTGGCTTGCTTGCTATGCTGCTGGACAGGACAAGTCAAAAAGAAGTGCTCCTTGCAATAATATAAGAATGAGGGGCCATGGGAGGGCCACATCTTGTGCACATGTGACCGACTGAAGTAAGCACAACTGAATGGCAGTGACTTCACAAACTTAACTAGGCATCAACCTTTATTCCACAGTGAGTCTAAAATTTACAATATGATCACAAATGTGAAGAAACGAAAAGCTCATGGACTTCTTTCCAATAGGACCTCTTTTTGCAACCAGAGTAGTCACTGCCTGCTGGTCATTCGATAGAATGCATGTGTAAGGCACTACAACATTCATCCCATTCATGCATTTTCAACACCCGCTTATGTCAGCGCAGGGTCACGAGGGTGCTGGAGCCTATCCCAGCAGCAGCTAGGCAGAAGTCAAAGACTGTCAATCCATTGCAGAACTCCACAAAGTAAAAGTCTCTTTTTAGGAATAAGACTTAACATCCAACTTTCATATGTGGTCAGTACTAAGTAAAAGACATTAGTTTGAAGATATTTTGGAAACTCAACAGTTTAATGCCACCCTTTAAATGATCAAAGTTTTACTTTTTTGTTCTTTTTTTTTTTTTAACCCCTTAAAAAGCAATGCATGCTCAGACAGACAGTGCCGTAAATGCTTTAAGGGATTACACTGGTGACCTCTGTGATGTTCCTGATCCTCTTCCTGATGATCCAAAATTTCTTGAGACGTCTGAGGAAAGGCAGATGAGCAAATCTTCTTTGTAGGATAAAGTATAGATTTTAATCTTAAGCCAGGAAAAGGTTTTGAGGATTTTCTGTATCGATGAGAGATGAAGACAAAACAGCAGTGAAATGTACACTTCAAAGTTTGTTCTTTAAGAAAAAGGTTGGAACTTTAAAAACATGCTGGCATACAGTATATGCTCCCACATACTGAAGTGCACATTGTCTATGTCAACCCTCCTGTTGAGAAGGTCTCTTAGCTCCACTTCCTCACTCTCACCTTAGCCACCACCACTAGAAGCCTAATCTTAGCATTTACGTTAACCCAATTAACCTTCTCCTCAGCCATTATCCTGAGTGTAAAACAGGAGCACAAAATGTGTTTGCAATCTAGAGTCAGATTTCTGTGTCATGCAGACAGATGTGCACTGATGCAGGCTTCTCCTAAACAGATTTATACCCCATGGATAACCATGTTTCCTCCCGGTCCTCTTTGGTGATTCTACATGGACCTTTGGTGTTGGTTTGCTTGCTGGTTGTTCATTTTGTAGAGCTTTACTCATTGATAGAAAAAAAAAATCTAATTATGATAATCCACGTGAAAAAAATGAGCAAATATATTTTGTTTACATGTCATTTACCCTCTTCTCAGCAGTACTAAAATTAAAATGGCCTATTTTAAGCTGAATTTAATCAGTTATATAAAGATATTATTAATTCATTTAAATAATTTCTTAAAGGATCTTCAGTTGTAGACTTCTGAATGGGACACAAGCAAACATCTTTTCCCAAATGTGATGAAAAGGGGATATACACATATATCATCTTTTTCTTTTTTTTTTAACTTCCTGAGTGAAATGCTTTGAATTATAGAGTGTGGTCTGTGCAAAACACATACACTCCCTCACCCCCTTCCTGTATGGATCTATACACCCAGTTATGAGAAATAAACCTGTCAAGTTTGAAGTGCTCTCTAAATTTGAAGCATTGAGTGTTATATGCTGAAAAACACTTTGAAGCTTGTGTTTTCAATTTCAGATATATTGAAACAGGTTTGTGAGGATCTAGAAAGATTTCATTTTCTCAATAAAAACTTGAAAGAGGGTTTTGAAGATAATAGAAAACAAGTCCATAAGATGTACGTATCAAATCAGAGAAACAGTTGAAAAAATACATTAATGAAAAACAAAATAAATTGTTTCAAGACTTTTGAGGAAAATAAAAAAGACTTTGAATAAAATAGACCAGGCTCTTAATACTTTGCAACTTAGTCATGAACTGTGATAAAGGAGGTTATCACTGTTGATTCGTAGGTGTTTATAGACTAGTAATCATATTCACTAAAATGGCATTATTAGCCTGCCATCTATAGCTAATCATTATCTATGTATAACTATTAATGATTTTTTTTTTCAACAAAATTATTAAAGAAAAAAAGGTAATTTGGATGATTTTTCTGACTATCTTTCTTGGAAATGATGGAAACAATGAATGACAATGTAGAAACTTTTAAATAAGTACAGAATTTATTAACAACAACAAAAAACCCTTTACTTAAACAGCTTTGAGCTGTTGTATAGTACAAAAAAGTAAAATTGTACATAAAGTATATTTTTAAAAGAAAAAAAATTCAATGATGCAAGCAGGCAAACTGAATATAAAGCATAAAATTGTGACCTTGACAATATTAAAGGAAGTGTATTTTAGACATTCTATTATTTGGTAAATATAAATGGTTGCTTATCCTGTTTTGCAAATTACTGTTGTTTATGAGGTAGTAATAACCCTACAGAAGATGGAAGAGTTACACTTGTAACCTCCTGAGCAGTAAATGCATATTGAGTCAAATATTTTAGTTTCTACATAAAAATTCATGTTTAAGAAATCCTCGCAAGTGGCAACATAAAACATGGATCAGTGTAAAAAGGAGGAAAAAGAGCATTCCTTCATATTGACATGAATTATCTTAATCTGTCTCACAAGTACCATATTTCCTGGGCTACAAGTGGCTCCCAAGTATAAGTCACACCAATAATAAAAAAAAAAAAATGCATCATGGAAAAAAACAAACAAAAAAACTTAATTAAATCACACTGGACTGTAAGTGGCATTTATGATATTTACTAATTTATTTTTAAAAAAATCCAAGAACAGACATTCAATCTGCAAAAGCAAGTATAGGCAACTACACAATAGCACTCAAAACAACAGGCTGAATAGGTGTCTAGTATGTTAACGTAACACATTAACAGTTGTTCAGCTACACAATAGCGTAAAGGACATGGAGGCTGAATATGCATCACTAATGCATAGCCAGAAGTTGTTATCCCATGGCCACGCATTACTAAATCATATTAATAACATGTGGGAACAAGACAACTAACTCTTGGCCACGTCTTACTAATAAATCAAGAACTTACACAATGCTCGCATATTGTCCTAAATAAACTCCTCTCACTAAAATAAGACAATTTTCTGATTTTTCATATGTGACTGGTAAAACTTCCCCAATCAAACCTGTAAATGATCAAATCGTAAATATGAAGGATAAATGTGTTAGTTATGGATTTGTTCCACCACACAGATAGCACATGTCAAAAATAAACTTCTTCCAATGAAATAAGGCCATTTTTGGATTTTTCATGTATCCCTATGCGTGACTGGTAAAACTTCCCAAATCAAAGTTAATACCTGTAAATGATCAGAAACATCATAAATAAGAACGATAAACATGCTAGTTATAGATTTGTTCCATCACACAGTTAGCTCAGCAAGATGTCCAAAATGAACTTCTCTCACTGAAATAAGGCCAAATTTTGGATGATTGATTTTGGAGCAACATATAGTTGTCACAAGCCTGGATCACCCTCTTGTGGCTGTAGGTGGTAATATTGACTCCTTGGTTCATGTCAGTAAGTATGAATTAACATTTTAAAAAGATGTTAAATTATACAAATATTAATGTATAAGTCGCATCTGACTATAAGTTGCTATACCAGCAATACTAGGAAAAAAAGGTGTTTGTTGTCCAAAATTGTAGTCCAGAAAATATGGTAGCCATTGTTATTCTGCTGCTCCTTGCTTTTTCAAGAAAGATAAATGTGTGAAACTAAAATAAAATCATGTGGCAGGGGTTAGTTAAATTCTAACTTTAACACGAGCAGCTTAAAATAGTATTGAATTGTTACCATAAACAAAATACATGCATACCTGTATAGACATTAAATTTCATATATATAGATATATTGATTTTTATTTTTTTTTTTATTCTCTGTGTGTCTTATAATACAAAAAAAAACAAACGTCCAAGCTGGTCCCACATGAGTATCCCTGTGTTGGCAGTGACTGTCCAGTCTAGGCTGATTTACATGGTAATGTTAATCACTTTAATCGGAAACTGCACCAGCTGACGTTAGTTGTAGAGATTAAATGGTTGAGACTATGTTTAGGGAAATTTGTAAACAGTCTGGTGGAAAAAGTCAACACAGTCACCTCTCAATGAGGTTTTATTACAACACTATTAATAAGAAAGCAATGGCCTTTAAGTGGCCTTTTGAGGCTAATAACCTTACATCAGTACAAACTAGCATCAGTATTGCCCAAGAAACTATTTCACATGGATGCTTCCTCTGTTTTGGTATTGTAAGAAGGGAGGAAGGGCAGGTATTGGAAACACTTAAATCTTTTTGACAAAACGCTGCAGAAAGGGATGTCATAGCAGGACAGATCACATGAGCTTTTGCTTTCTTCTTGCACCTTGTCCTGCCAGTTCTTAATGCCTCTTTCTTTGTCAGTGCCTGGAAAACAAAAGACAATGACTATAATCATGGGGCTTGTTTGATAATGTCTAGCTTTTAATACCTGAATTTTCTTCAAACCTGGAATGGTGTTATCCAAGATGAAGCCAAAAAATCCACCGATGAACATATGTGTGGTGAAGAGCACTACAATCACTTGATCCAGCTCTTTTATTCCTTCAAAAAGGAAGTGAAAATAAAAACAGACATCTGTTACCTTTTGCAGCATGTGAAACAACATGAAAACTATAAATCCCAAAGGCCAGAGGTCAGATGTAAGTTGAGCCCACTACAACAGAAAGAAATACAATCTTACTCAAAACCAAAAGCAACCATGAATAATGTTAGAGGGAGCAGCGGCCAAATTTACTCATGATCTGGCTCTTATATGTGTGCTGGATTTATTTCATACCTGTGCTTTCTTGACTAGTAGATGGAGAGCAGTGTGGGTATTTATTAGATTTAATGCATACTTTTACATTCTCTTTGTTTTTGAAGTGGCTGTGAAAGAATCTTTTGGGGGCTTCGGTGGGTTCTCCAGTGTATGCATTGGTATGAGCTGAGCCTCTTGCTACAGCAGCTCATGTTTTTGATACATTTGAACTAAACCAATATTTTCTTTTTCTAAATAAATTTTTCAGTCCTCACTTGCATGCTGTCCTAAGAGATGTGCAACATTTCTGCAGTATAAGTAAAGACTTGAGAATGTTTGTTTGTTTGTTTTTTTAAAAGCAGATGTTAAAGAAAAACTCAATTTGATTATATTCATATTCATATTATATATGATATGGATCCCCTGGATCTGAAACAAAGAATAAATCATTATCTTCTTTAAGATGTTCAAATGAGCCACAATTGTACAGTTCCGCACCTAAACTTTTAGGTCCCAATATTACTTCTTGGTTTTAGCTTTCCCTTTAATTTCATATGTCCCTTTACAAATGTAACTAAGCTGTCGAGGGATTTTTTTTTCCCCCTTTCCTTAGGCAAGAGAAGGCAAGTTTAGTCATATGAGACATTCCATACATAAGGCAACATACTGTGCTGTTCATAATTAGAAGAAACATAAAAGAATACATGGTGAACACAACACAAAATAATATGATACAAACAGATGATGATGATCATCATCATCAGTGTGCATATTCAGGAAAATTTGAAAGCAAGTTTAATAAATAAAAATAAAAAAAAACAAATAAAAAAAAAAGACTTGATTTAAAAGAGCTAAAGTTTGGATCAGGCTTTCTGGTAGTTTGTTCCTGTTCATAAGAACATAAAAACAAAATGTGAATTCTCCTTATGTAGTTTTATCTCTAAGTATGAAAAACAAACTTGACCAAGGTGAAGCTCCGTTGACTCATATGGTGCCAGCAGATCAGATATGTAATTTGGCTCAGAGCCATTTAGTGCCTCATACACCAGCAGTTAAGTTTTAAAATCAATTTCTTGTGGCACTGGAAGCCATTGTACAAGAGAACAAGAGTGATATCTTTCATATGCTTTGTGAGGACAGCAGCACTACGTTTTACAGTAGTTGCGGTTATCTGAGCAAAACCAGTAAAAACTCCCTAACTGTAGTCAAGCAAACTGAAAACTAAATGAATGACTTGTGTGCCCTCTACACCGCCTCAACAGAGCTTGACTTGAGTTTCTACCTCACCCTTAAAGTGTGTGTTATGTATCGACTGATGGATCCAATATGTGTTCCAGGATTCAGTGGAAACTAGTGAATCCTGTAAACTGTATGTCTTCACAATGCTACCAAGACTAAAATACTCCACTTAGCTTAATTTAATTTTTGCTAACTCAGTGTGACCTTATTTGGCTTAAGGTGATCAGAAACTCCTTTTAACTTTTGAATGTCCTTTTTTTTTTTTTTTTTTTTAAAAAAAGGTCTTAATACTGAGATCCTGCTGTGCATGTAAGTACCTAACAACTGGGACCTATGCGCAGAGGAAAGCTAGCCTTTCAACATTATTATTTCATTTCATGGTGAGTTAAATCAAGGTCGCAATCAATTCAACATAAAGAGGAAAATGTACATCATTGCATGTTTTCCAGCATGAACAATCAACTTAAGTTGATATGCCGGTCAAGCGAAATGTAATTGACATTGTGACTAAAACAGCAATTGACCCATTGCCAGTTCCATCCTAGAACCACCACTAACCAATCATAAGTTAGCAACTGTAACTAAGAGAGTAGTATCTGGAGTGTACGAATATCCTCCCTACTCCCTAACCCCTCATTCACATAGGGCTGCGCTACATATCACACTATAGTGCACTTGTGATTCAGACACAAAGCTGACAACTTTTTCCTCACTGCAGATCACGTGACTACCAGCTGTCACCGTGGCAACCATGGCAGCACCCACAACGCACGAAAAGATGTCATCCCCAATCAAACCTGTAATTTTAAGTGAAGATATTTTATTTACTTATATTCGATTTAATCTCTCTCTGGATTTAATTCCTTTTTTGTTTTTCTCTCTTTTTTCCCACCGCTCGATGTGTCCAACACCTGTGCCATTCAGTGCTCCTTACCGCAATGTATTGAGGTCTATATTGACCTGTCTAGGGACCATCGAAGCTCACTAGTTTTCAAGATGCATTGTGGATAATTTTGAGTGCACTACTTTTTTCTTTCTTGATATTTGGATGTGAATCCCCACCAAGGAGGTCGATTCGATACACATTTTGATGCGCTGCAAACAAAACAATACATTCACAATGCAGAGAAGACCCTGGCGATAGATTTACCAATGATTTGACAACGATTTGACTTGATACAATGCAATTCGATTCAATGCGATTTGATTCGATACGATTCTGCGTTTCAAAACTATTGAACACAAAACAAATGGCGCCTCGGAAAAATGTGTGATGAGGAGAGAAACTATGCAATAATCGGTGAAACTATGGGTTTTTAATGATTCAGACACACCAAGAAAGATATGTTGCGCAATTAGCTGCCAGTTGTATCCGATACACACTGAAGCTACCGGTGCAGTCGCATCTTGCACGTCTGCGTCAGAATACAGATTCAAATCGGTGAATCTCTACATCCCTAATTCAGACACCCCTATAAAATGGTGTGACCTTTTGTAGGGCCCTATGGAGGGAATAGGGTGTACATTCGAACACAGTGTCTGACAAACTTTTAATTTGTTAGCGAAATACCGAAGCAGTGCAAAAATGGGATTTTCAAGTCTGATGACAGATATCCAGAACGTTTGGAGGATGTTATATTTTTTGCGTTCTCAAAACCAAAAAACACAAGTGCAGAGATGTGGAATATGGATTAAACAATGTGGAATATGGATTAAATGGTGTGGAAGACCTCACAACAGACAATGTTTGTTCCAAGGTGACATGCTCACGCCAAGTAGTGCACAGTTGTTAGGTACGAGTCAGAAGTAGAATATTAATCAAAAGTTATTAATGCTTTAACATGGAGTAAGGTAGCTATGTACCACTTGAGGCTAAACAAATATACCAGATAAACACTTGCAAGTCATGTTGGTTGCCAAACAGAGATGCGTATAACAGAGCTTTCCAGTCCAGTAGCTGCAATCTGTGTGCATGTTGCAACAATCTTCTACACTGATCTCCTGTATCTTAACATGCAGCAATGAAGCAATAACCTCTGATTCTGAGACTAATGCTCATACACTCTGCACCTCCATGTGAAGAAAAAAGCCCTCAATAGGATTGAGGAAAGGACAGTAAGGTGGTGGGAATACCATGATCATCCTTGGATGAGTGGTGAAGCAGGCCTTGATGGAAATTGGAAATTCACATTGTCCCACAGAATGACTTAGTTAGGTAAGTGAGGTCCTACAAGACCTCTGAAATCAGAATAAAGATGGTCCAACAGATTCATGTATGATATTCATAAACTGGTTTTGACAATTAAACAGACTGTTATACATGTGATAACTAAAGCCCGGCATACACTGTGCAATTTTTGGCCGTTTTTGAGCCGATTTTCCAGTCGTGCGACAATTTTGGGGATCGTGCCGACTCTTGGCCAAATCGCGTGTCATGCAGTATAAAAGGGGGTCACAAGAAGCGATTGGCACCTCATGACGAGCTCCCAATCAGAAATCGTGAGTCGCAACAAAATCAAACTTTGATATTTTGGTAGAGGATCCTGAGTGAATCGCATGTTGAAGCAGTGCCATGACCAAACTGAGAACTCTTTTCACATTTTGCATGCATGAAAAAAAAGGCAGTCAAAAAGGCGACCCGGCTTGTCATTTGGATGGAGTTCTCGTTGTAGAACCGACACACCATACAGCCCATGTCTGGTTAACCAATTTCTCGTCCACACACGACGTCATCGCCTTTTCTTTTTGGCGAATTCTTCACAAAGAAGAACACAAATCGCCAAGGCAGCATGTTTTTTTTTTTTTTGGTGATAGCTTACTGTTACTGCTGCTGTTGTTGTTATTGATGTCTTCTTCATCTTCTTCTTCTACCATAGCTGTATTTATTGTGTTGCATGTCTGGATTGTTCAACCTGTCTTTGAGGATGAACAGTGTGCGTATTCAGATCGCATCCGAGCGTTGGTTCATACAGTGTGAGGACATACATCACAACCTGTGAACTTTTAAACTCTGTGAATGATTCGCACAATTTGAGTTGGGGCTGCGAGCAATAATTAAAATATTGCACAGTCTATGCCAGGCTTAAAATAATGCTGTTTTGGAGAGAACAACAATTAGACTGGGAATCAACAATCAGTTTAGATCAACAAGATCTATTCACTTGGAAATTGTTCTAAAAGGAGGCTAACTGTGGGTTAACTACTTAATCATTTGCGAAAATGTCCTGCAACATTGATATTTGCAATTTTGTAAAATAAATGAGAAATTCAAGTATGTGTCATGATCTCTGGCATTTGTTCTTAAAGGGACTAGAGGCAGGAATTGTGAAAAAAATAAACATGCATGTCCAGTTTTTTAATACTAATGGGTGATGAAGCATTAAAACACGACTCCTGGGTGAACCACTGTGGACCCCTGAGCAAGGTCCTAACCCCCCCCCCACCTCCCCCCCGGGCGCTTTAAGCGCACCCCACTGCTCTCTGATACTCACAGAGACAGAGATGGGTAAAATGCAGAGCCCTAATTTCCCCTCGGGGATCATACCAGTAAAAAAAAAAAAAAAAAAAAAAAAAAGCAAAAAGAACTATCCCACCCACGTCTCTCTCCGTTGCCTTGAATAGGCTGTGCATTGCATAATGCACTGCAATTCGATGGCAGAATTTCCCACGCTGTCCTGTGGATGTTACATCAATTGACGCTGCATATGCGTCCCTGACAGTTTTGATACAGGAAGGAGACGGTCGCTGTGAATTTAAACACTGCAAGACAGTTATGGATTCTTCTGCCATCAGCAAACGATCCAGATCAACTGAGAGACCACTAAAAAGTGGCACTACAAAGAAAAAGACTTTATCAACATAGTAAACAACGTTATAACTTCAGTTTGTGCATGCTGCCGTGCAGGCATGGCTGGTGGCTGCAGTTACCCACAGTGCCAGTCGTGTTACTCGTGAGTCTTATTTCTTAATCCTGCCTCTAGTCCCTTTCATAAATTGTCTATCAGTGCTAATCTGTATTTCGGGTTTTCATCCATAGAATTGGCTGACAGCATGTTGTGAACTATTGCCAAGTGGTTTGGAAGTTTGCCCATGTTGTTTTGAGAATGTAGTTTCATGACTGTTCTTGCTGTTTCATTTCTGGTTTTGTAATGAAGCCAGACATGGTCTTTGATTAGTTATCAATCCTATTCTGACATTGCTATTTCCTAGATGTCAATGAATGAAGATCAGTTGTGAGTGCGTGTTTCACTTTAAGTTTAGTTTCTGTGTTCAGTAGCGGCCGGTTTAAACTGCATTCTTCTGCCAATCTAGTGTTCATAGGCGTAAATTCATTTATAGGTTTTTCTCAAAAGCCTATAAGGTCAGCAAGTTATCAGAGAGTTGAATTTCAATATTTAACCTGACTCCACTGAATGAAACACTTTCATCAGCACTTTTTAAGAAAATAGAACCTTCATAAGTGTTTTTTAATAACCTTGTTTAAGTCAGTTATGGAAAATAATCTGCGATGATGTTTAGAAATGCTTTAGAAATGGGACTTCATAATGTTCATAATGCTGTCACATGATAATTAAATGATTTAATCATTACACCATGTGTTATATTAACACTGTAATGCCATAATGTAGAATTACCTGTTGCAGAGTGTATGAACACATGCTTTTTAATGCCATTCATGTGGTCTAAACCTGTGTTCACACCAGACGCCTCCATTCGCATACACGCCTAAATTTCAATGCGTGAATGCTGGATGTTTACTCGCTTGATTCGAGTGGTTTTTTCACGTGAATGGAGCGAATAATACATGTGAATAAGACGCTTCAGTCATGCGTCAGGTTGAACTTTGACGTCAGTCACCTCAGTCAGTTGAACATGGCAGAACCCGGTTATTGTGAGTACTTTGAGAGAGTTGTAGTGTCGTACCTGCTTTGGAAGTCGGAAAACCGAAGATGCCAAAGTGTTTGGGTCCACCAGATCCTCCAGAGGCACTTGGAGCTCAGTGAATTTCATCACCTGATCCAGGAATTACGTCTAGATGGAGGCCGCTTCCAGTGGGATTTCCCAACCCCAGTTTGATGATCTGACGGGGAAGATAGGTGCCGCGTATCCCTCCAGGATACAAACTACAGGCACTGTCTTTCGGCTGTTGAGTGTCTGCCCACCTACCTTCGGTGAGTAAGCTAGCTGCAGCTAGTTAGCGCTTCCAGGAAAACTTCCAACAACCTTAGCAAAAGATTGTAGCTGCTGTTGCTAGCTATTGTAGCTCAGTTTAACAAGTCTCTGCTGTCTCCTCGCCTCCACCTCTCTTAACCAGCTGATTAAACGCAACTCGTAACTGACCGCTTTCGTGCTGTTTTCATCCTTTGGATCACAACACAGAGTGAGTGTTTGTTTACATCAGCTGAGGCTGAACTCCTGGTACTGGAGTGTCATCTAGTGACCAAACTGAATACTACACTAGTCTGAGCACAGACTCATATTGAATTCATATTGACTCATATTGACGTTTGATAACAAACAACCTGAGTTTATTTATGCAGCGAGGACAGACCAGCATATTCCACTGGGAACTACAGGCGCTCCGTTAACGCTGCAGAGTGTCGGTGTTGTGATGTTGCATCCTGTCAAATACAGGCTGCAGAGACAAGCAGCATTTGGTTAATGAGGTTTTGGCTGACCGGGTTTTCAGTCCTAAATTTATGATATTATTATACCGCATTTGTGTGCAGCACTTTGTGATTTTATCTGTGAAAGGCGCATTTTCCCTTCTCACTTTAGAGCAGCGAGCTGCAGAGCGCCGGTTCATTCACATTACGTCTCATTCATTTTCAATGACAGGGCTGGTATTGTTCGCATGTATAAAACGCTCAAGTCCAATTTTTTCAATTTGAGTGAACAGGTGAAATTTGCTCTATTCGCGCGAGTAAGGATTCCTCATTTGTGCGACTAAAAATGATACATTTGCGCAAAATAGACGCGCGTTTGGGGCTTGTCGCACTGCAAGATTGCGCAAAATGCACCGCCCCAAGCAAATGTGCATCTATTCGCGTCTGTACATTGACTTAACATGTCATTCATTCGCGCAAATAATTTTATTCGTGTCCGGTGTGAACACAGGATGAGCCTGTACTACTACTGCTGCTACTTTTTTTTCTGTCAGTCTATCCATCAATCTATTTATTTGTCTGTGAAGTGCTTACATAAAACTAAAAGAGCACAATCCAAATTAAAGTTCATTTTACCATCTTACTCTGTTTTTGTCTTCATTCTGATAAAGCCTCCATTCCTTAGATTTCCCATCAATACAGCATTCATTTTCCCAACCAGCCACCACAAGCAGTTTGAATTTTCTGTGATATTACAAAGTCAAAAAGACCTGAAATTATTTCTTTATTTGGTCTTTAAAAGTTAAGCTAGGATGCAGTACTGTACATTTAAGTGGTGGACAGATTCAGCACTCAGGCTAAGGAAATGCATGGAAAACAGGGCTTCCTTTATCCATTAAAATCTCATTATCAATCCTATTGTAGAAACTGATCTTATTCCATGTAATTAGATTGAATAATTTCTTTAGGAATGTAAACTCTTGAGTGTACTGGATATATCCAATGGACACTAATGTGTAAAGCATCTAAAGCACTGATAGGGACTAAAGTTATAAAGTCCCTCTTTGACCATAATAGTTTCTTTTTCAGGTTTCTTGTTGTTCAATATGGAAGTAATTTGAGGGGCCGTTTTTGTAGTGGGTGCTGGTGCAGAAAAAGAGACGTGAAAGAAAAAGAAAAAAAAAAAACAGGATTGTGCTTTAATTGAAACCGAGTCTCACAGTGAAAAGCTTTTATTGAAACAGTAATTTTTTAGGGTAATTTTCCAATTCTGGAAGCACCACAAACAAAATTCAGTTAACCTCCATAGTGTTGGTGCAGGCAGTAATCTCAGAGATGGATGTCTCAGACCTTGCCAAGAAAAACTAAGTCCAATTCTGTGGATAAATAAAACCAGTGAAAAGGGGGAAAGAGAGGTTTTTTTCTTACAAGGATGAACTGAAGCCTGAACCTAAAACCTTCTTCACACTGCATTATGGATATTGTCCAAGTATTATGCACAGGACCTTTGAATAGCAGTGGATGATCAGAAAGAGATCAAATAAGCACACTAAGAACCAACTTTACAGGTAATTTTTTGTCTAGTTTGGTGGAAGGTCACATGGAGGACTTGTTAAATGTTGCAATGGTATCTTCAAGTATCTATATCTGCAAGTCCACTGAAGTTAAAAACAGCACTTTATTAAGCTTGGTGGCAGAGGGGCACCCTTTGTAATCACCAGACCACTGAGATACTAATTTTCTCAGTCCGAGTTGGCCTTTCATGTGGCATGTGTGATCACCAGCACATGGGTGAACACAGAGAGCCATTGAATATGTGAATGCCTGCATGTCCGATGCCCTCCTTTCATAATGCTCCTCAGGCAATAAACTGACTAATGAAGTTGTATCGAATTGAATTAAGAACTGCAAACAACGCTGACGTAGTTTTAGTCTGAACACACTCTTCTTCAAATAACCCATTCCTATGCATACACACAGAGACAGACACAAAAAGAAAAAAACGCACATACATTTTCTGCCCAAAGAGGCAGCAGTCAAAAGTTCAAGGCACCCACTGAGTTGACTGTAAGTCCCACAGCCTGTACATGTAAGAAGGTCTGGATGAGCCGCAGTTTGTTTACAAAGAGCACTGACAGGACTACTCTTGTGTGGAGATATCAGCTGAGTGTTGAGGCTGGAGAAAGACTCTGGGGCAAGAGTGCTTTATCTGATCCGGGCAGATTACAGCCACTGACATGGGGGCTAGCCAAGAGGATTGAGAGGTAAGCAGCCTAGACCTGAGAAAACCAGACAAGCCCTCATGCCCAGTGTTGAACTCAGGATTAGCATTTTCCTGGGAGACACTAGCATCACATGACTCTTAGGATCAAGGTCTTATGTCTACAGAGAAGAGCTTTTTAATCTTGAGGATTGCTCTTTTGATGGTCCTTTCATAGGAGGCAGCCAGAAAGACTCCATGCAGTTAGTTGATGTGTCATCAAAAGAAGGGAATCATCAGCTGACAGCCTGCGATTGATCTCTCACTGGGTCTCAGATCTCTTATCGATCATACTTGATTAAGATTGTCTCATTTCACTTATTGGATTAATGTTTCATGGCTGGATTAGTCTAATTGGGTTCTACCTGTTGTGTATGACCACACAAGTGCATTACTTTTATGTAGATCAGCAAACAATTTTCAGCACTGGAAAATAAAAAATTATGTTATCTATAGTGGATGTTATTCTATCACAACCCCCCCCCCCCCCCCCACAGTTCCTACTCTCCTTTTCTCCCTTCAAAAACAAACACCAGTGACACTAGTTAACCAGCTGACACTTTCCTCACTGCCACTGCCATTTTTTTTTGTACCACTGGTTCACACAAACAACCCAGAGATACCAGTAAACCAGGAATTAAGCCAGATTAAACCCTATACATAGGTTAGAATTTCAACCGGTCACCTAAGGACTGTAATTCTCCTCCTGACCCTTTTAGCTCCCCCCCCCCCCCCCCCCCAACCACATTACAGAGACTGGCTGTAATGGCTGCACAGAAAAAACAAACAAACAAAATAAAACAAAACATTTCTTCATGATTAATATAACCATATACAGTGCTTAACAAATTCACTAGACCACCAACCAATGTAAGGTTTATGGCAGAGCTGTGCAACATTTACAGCACTGGCAATTGCCAAATCATCTTTTAAATGTTTCTGTAAGGGCTAATACACCAGTATGTAGAAGCTCTTTAACCAAAGTTGTATTGTTTATGCTAAAATATAATTATTATTGTTACCAATGAAATTTCATATTTACCGTTTTACAAAAGCAACACCTTCCCCCAAAAGACTGACAGGTGGTCTAATAAATTTGTTGATCACTGCATGTGTTTTCTGACTCCATTAAATGAATCACTTTGTCATAAATATAATGTTCTGTATAAATGTTGAAAAACTATATCTAAAGTTAAACCTAGTCTGGTGATTTAAAAAAAAAAGATACATGATCCCTTTGTGGGGTTTAAGTGTGCCCAGGGTTTTTTTTTTTTTTTTTTTTTTTTTTTTTTTTTTCAGCATCAACATCCTTCTTTGACAGTCCCCAACAATCTGCACACCCCTCCGGTGCTAATTGTACTTTCCCCAGGCAGTTAATGTCATGTATGATAAAGGCAAGCCTGTCTGAATTGCCTTTTCAGTTATAGTCTGAAAGGGTCTGACAACACTCATATAATTAGCCTATACTTGAAATAATTACAAGACCCCCATAAGCTCTCCCTTCACTCCCGCCCCCACAGCGATTGCAGGCAAAAGGCCATGTGCCAGTGTGAGGAGTAAAAGAAAAATCAGAGAAAGGATGCACTGTAAAAGCCCCAACAGTGCACCCTACAGGCTGGACTACTCTTTACAGCTAGTTTAACCTGGGTGACTTGGGCTGACCAACAAAGCTACAATCTAAATTATTTTTCTGTCTTCATCTTAACCTATGAAGACAGAGAAAAAACAAAAACATATTCAGGGTTGATCAGGTAAGACAATTAAAAAGTTGTCCTTGTCACTTGAAAATCTAGGCCAAAGACCAAAGGTAAAGTGTTTGCCATCTGGACCTCAAGGGATTTGGGAACACCTTGGCCTTAGGAGCTTAAGCTGGCAAAACTGCTGGCATCTTTTTAAGTGTAATCTGTGGGTGGAGACACAGACGCACACAGCCCCACACTTGTTGTCAGATCATTGTCACAACCTGATATGGATGTGTTATTGGCATAATTCCCAGATCCTTTGTTGTTGAACAACCATAAATAAAGATGGTGTTTCCAGGGTTGTGTTTCACACAAAAAGGGACAGTTTCGTGGGAGACATCTATCATAATAAATAGGCCCACATGAAATGAATTCAGGCATCACAGTGTTGGCTATTGCAAGATGGACTTTTGCAACATGTGATGAATAATTCCACTTCGCAGCAGCACCTGATGTGGGTACTGATGTGCATTTACTTTGAAAACAGTCCTTCTGATAGCTTGACCCAGAGAGAAAGATGATTGCTCTTTAGTTTGTGTTCATTGATGAATAGAAATAAACCAGTTCTACATCCTGACAAGTCTATGTGTTACAGTAATGCAGGGTGTGTGCCATTGAGCATTGCCAACTAACCCACATGAGTTTTTGTGTTTAATAACTGATAAGAAACCTGAGTTATCAGAAAACATCATAGCGTGTCAGTGACAGGTAGTATTTCAGGAAATTTTCTAGTTTTTATAATGTAGGGACTGCTTCTTGGAGTGCTTAAATTGGACAGGGGCTCTCCCCATTGGACTTTTAATTTCCTCATCCACTTCCTTTTCAACAACACATCAGCCCTCATTTGTCAAATGAGCGTAGAAATAATTGACATCTGATCGTAAAAAGGATCGTATGATTGGACCCATGAGTGATTTATTAAAACGTTCGTATCGGAACAATCTCGTCACAAGAACAAAAGAGTCTTGATAAATACCACGGCTGAAATCCATCGTCATTTAAATGTCACGCCCACACCCTATGCATGGTTCTGAGGCTTCACCCAGAGCGGTTGAACCATGGAGAGGAGAGATTCTGCCAAGAAATAAACTTTTGGGGGGATCAAGACAGAATTCCTCATTTGTGAGGTGAGAAAGATTAAAGAGGTGCTGTTTGGCAGCTTAAAACCCGAATTAGAGACGTGCACAAAAACGCTACACAGAAGAGGATCAGTCAGCCTCACCGGTGTTTAACGACCGGCTGAGATATTAGTAAAAGTCTCAATCTTGACCTGGCTTATATGGTTTATTTGTTTTACTAGTTATGAAATTTAATAATAGCCCACATCCGATAGCAACATTACAATTCTTTAGGCAATGAGTCAAGAAAAAGTGGTCCAATATGAGACTCACCACCAAAAGCTGTTTCACTGGCCCCCACCTGTCATGAGTCTGACCGTGGCGCACTGACAGGTGGAGGCTGGTTGGATTTGTGCCTGACCCAGACGGAACAGAAGAAAAGATGACTTTCATTTACTAAGCTATGAGACTATTCTACTAGTCTACTGATTAAGCACCTAAAACTTTAAGGTATCGATTATTTATTAGAAACGTCAGATCAGCTCCTGTCTCCTCCGTAGAGCCAAGTAGGGGCTGCAGAGCTGCTCCTGGCACATCAAAACTCTCCATCAGCTGTCAGAGCAATGCCGTGCAGCACTGCACAGGACAGGATTGTGTTGCAGACTTTCTCCAAGTCTACAGCAGCGTCTCATCCTGCTGGTTCAACACATCTCTACCTGCCTTCCTGCAGCCCGAAGCAGCTCCACCTTGGCACGTGTACTTAAGGCACTCAGGCCTGGATTGGCCATAGGGAGTACCGGGAATATTCCCGGTGGGCTGGTCAGTAATGGGCTGGCAGCAGCTGCCTTATTTTTTTTTTTTTTTTTTTTGCTTCAGGCCCGTGATGCATCGCCCCACAGACTTATAAGAGGCCCAGTGGCTTGTCTGTCTAAAGAATACCTAGCCCGGTGGCCCTATGATAGGCTACAGAGGCCCACTCCTCCCTCCCACCAACGTATTCTCCAGACTTCCCCCTCCCTCATCCAATCACCTTTAATGATGAGCCATCAGTCATCATTAACAATCTGCAGAAAAAACACAGGAAAAACAAAGTAAAAATGGAGAAAAATCAAAAAGGAGGCACGGAAAAACTAAGGAAAAAGGGGGGAAAAAATCCCTCGCTTCTGATGCCGTGAAGAGCAAAAGTATTTTAAACATGTTTGCTGCAGCAGGGGCTGCCGGGGGCAGCGAAGCCTCCAGTTCCGGGGCTTTAGCTGCACCGGATGCCGTCAGTCCCTCTCAGAAGCAGGTGTTGGGGGCCGGTAAATATGAAGCTATTGCTACCATGGTGGTTGTCGAAGAGGAGGAGGAGGAGATTGGTGGTGATAACAGGTGTATGCACATGCGTACATGAATAAACATGTTCAGAAAATGTACGTTACTTGACATAATGAATGACACAGTGAACCATATACAAACACATTTTAAACTAAAATCTAGCTGTTTCTCACAAATACTTCTAGTAACTCTTGGATAGATTTGCACTTTTTATTTTAGATCATGCAATGTCATAATTTCACTCAGTTATTAGCCCTTTCTTTCTCTCTCTCTCTTTTTCTCTCTCTCTGACACACACACACAGGTTGCCTATTTGTTTGAGATGTTCCCCGAGCTGTTGATGAAAAATATAAGCAGGCAGTTTATCAAGGACCAGAGAGCATTTTATGTTACTCTGTGAGTATTGTTGTAAATTACTGAGTAAATATTAGTAAGTAATGGGTTGTTAATTTACAAATTACAATCAGTGATTACAAATCACTAAAATAGTGTCTGTCTTTCACAGGGCTGAGGAGGGCTTTGTTTCAAGGGTGTGCTTTGTGAGGGACCTACAGCTGTCTAATATCCCTTTTCCACCATCACTTTTCTTCTCAACTCACCTCGCCTCGGTTATTGGGCTTTTCCACTGGGGGTTTTCCGAGCTGAGGTGATACATTTTCTGTACCTGCCCTGGCGAGGTTCTGAGCGTGCTGAAGCGAGCTATGTCTGACGTCATCTCACTGCATGCCGCCTATTGGCCAAGGGGTTAGCCAATCAGATGTCAGGGTCAGAGAGTGACATCATTAAATGAGCGACAGTTCACACTCCCTATCAGTAAGTGGTGGTAACGCACTCATGAATTGTCAGCAATCCCCCATAAAAAAAAAAAAAAAAAGAGAAAAAAAGAGAGGAGGAAAGAGAAAAAAAAAAAAAAAAATATCACCACCCCTACTGGTAGTAAGAACCCTCAGGGGGCGTTAGTGATAAAACACTCCTTCTTACCCGAAAGTAATGGGTCAAACCCCCTCCACAAGGGGAATATTTTTTTCTCCATGTTTAGAAAGATAGATAGATAGATAGATAGAGAGAGAGAGAGAGAGAGAGAGAGAGAGAGAGAGAGAGAGAGAGAGAGAGAGAGAGAGAGAGAGAGAGAGAGAGAGAGAGAGAGAGAGAGAGATAGATAGATAGATAGATAGATAGATAGATAGATAGATAGATAGATAGATAGATAGATAGATAGATAGATAGATAGATTTCAGAGATTACAAGGCAAGCATGCTACCAACTGCACCAAATGGGCACACCTGATGGCAGTACAACTAATGATATGATCCATTCCTTCCATCTTATTTCTCCTCATCTTCTTCCCGTTGCTGTTTTTACTGGCGGTTGGCAAACAATTAATGAGGTGCGTTACTGCCACCTACTGGTAGGGAGTGTTAACTGTTGCTACTGTCATTTATGTCGCACAATCTAGTACGTCGCAGCAGCTTCACTCTTACCCCGACCGGATTGTGATTGAAAAGCTACCAAGCCAAGTTGAATTAAGTTGAGTTGAGTTGAGTTGAGTTGAGTTGAGCTGAGCTGACCTGTTCTTATGGAAAAGGCCCATAACTTGTCTTCCAGTGCCACTGTCCTGATGTGCTTTAGCCAGTAACCTTCTTGTAAGAGCAATGCACTCTTTTCTTGGCTATCTTATATACATTCATTTTAGTCAACACTTGAGAACTTGAATGGATATTAATAACATCTTTTGTTTCTGTCTCACAGTTGAATAGTTAAATAAACAACTCTTTTGAATCTTATATCCTTTCTCTAGTATCCTTCTTAAGAGCAGGTAAGCAACGAAGGTTG